>OY740782.1:121871195-122089115 GCA_963514005.1 Raja brachyura
TTTCTTTTAAAGTTGCTAATTTGGCACGGATAACAAAATTTCCCCATCCCCAAGCATCTCAAAAGTACCAATGAAGCTTTTGCTCGTCACCATTTGCAAAGAATCAAACATGATTTATTAATCCTTTAGCACCACAATCTAGGGAACAGGAAAGATAACTTTTCTGAACACGCAATGCTGCCCCACCCACCCAAGGGGAATGCTGCAGCCTCAAATTATCACCCAAATCTAAAAACGGCATGTTAAATGGTCTGATTATAGCCCTGGAATTGGACACGATTCCACAATTTGACTCAAAACAGAAGTGTCATGACTAAGATATGGCTGAAATGAATTAAAATAATTACAAAGCGATATTTCTGGTGGAGAGATGAGTGTGGAAACCAAAGTAATAAACATTATAATTGTATACATGTGCAAGAGCTGTTTTGCTCTGCAGTAACAAGCAATGAAACATTTGGGAACTTAACTGTTCAGTTCAAAATTCACTACATCATGGGGAATGGAATTCCATACCAGGTGAAAAGACAGACAATTTTCTTTATTCCTACACAGGATGGAGTCACCAATAGCGAGGCCTACATTTATTGTACAACCTTTTGGCCGCTGAACCATTTTAGGGCAACTAAGTCACCCGCATTATTGGTCTGGAGTTGCATTCAGACCAGAACCACCAGGTTTCTTCCCTGGAAGGGCATTACCGGTAATTAACCACATGGTTTTTTACAAGAATCTGGTAATGTCAGCACCATGACTCATACTATATTTTATTTTACATTTCTGATCCATGTAATAATTTGGCATTTATTTGAAATTGAATTTCATCAGCTGGTATGCTTTACACACTTCTCTAGATCATTAGTCCAGTAACCAAATCACCACAATGGCAGAAAAAAATACTCTTTAAATGCTTGTGAATGTCAGACATGCAGCCATTAAGATACCAACATGCAGTAATCAAGACAGGTTAAACAGCATGTGTTGAAAGAGAAACAATTTACACTTCAAATCAAAGACCTTTCACCTAACTTGCTGAGTTTTCCCAGCATTTCCTACTGAGTTTTCCCAGCATTTGTTGATAGCAAACTTTGAATTGAGAACCTTCCAGCAGTCAACTAATTTCTGGGGAGCAGGGCTTCTATTTTCCAGGAAGACCCTGCATTTTCCAAAAGAATAACAAAAATAATTTGGGGGATAGAATTGCTGTATCAGACAAATATATGTCAGGGAATGGTGGGCACAAAAGCTTGATGCTCAGACGCTGGCCACACCAGGCCATCACGTGGCCAGATGGGACCTGTAGGCTACACATATTTTGTACTGATAATGTAAACACTATTCCCACTGTCTCTATCACTTCATAGTAAATACGAAACATATTTGGGTATAAAGAGATTAATAAAACTACTTTAAAAGTAACAGTCATTTAAACTTACTATTTGGTCTCATTAAATACACTCAGAAAAACCGAACAGGTACCAAATTTTACAACTATCTGTATGATTTCACCTTACAATTCACAATATTTTCCATGAATCTAATTCTCTTGGGGCAACTATTAACTGCACATACCACATCAGGAAAAAAAGCAAAGAGCAGTACAATTTGTAAGTATTACAACAGCCAGCAAATCAATCATTTTCTTTTCAAATTATGTCAGCATTTGAATAAGCTCATAACAAATGATGCCTTTATAATTTCTTGAAATCACCAAGGCACATCAAGTCCAACAAAGCCCCTTTAATTTAGTTTAAAGCCACAGCCTGGAAACAGGCCGTTCAGCCGACGCCGAACATCAATCACCCGTTCATACACTAGTTCTACACACTCCCTACATTCTAGGAGCAATGGTGGGGGGCTAGAAAGAGCAAATTTGTTACTTTATTTCTTCATACTTTTTTAGGCCGGACAAGTTTTTTCAACTGGAATTCCAATGTTATTTTTATAAAATTGTGTAACCACTTGTGTAACCACTATATTCATAGCAAATAGTATAGCTGAGATCTAGAGTATTTACTCGTCCCACCGTTACGACTTCTGAACTGATCTTCCAGAAGCGTGGGTACAATCTCAACCTTATTCATTGCAAACATTAAGCTTTTTTTTCTGGAACTGTTACAGTACAATGCTGAGAAACGATATTCCGCACTCCGCTATATTTCTCTTTGATCTACTTGTTGTGTTAGGCGTGATTGTATTCATGTAGCATGAAAACAAAAGCTTCATCTCTGTACACGTGACAATAATAAACCTAAACCCAATGACATTCTAACATTATATGTGGCAAAAGGAAACAGATTCAGATTTGTTTACCGTCATATATACACGAGGGTGCAAGGAAATTCCTTGTGTACATGAAGCACAAGGAAACTCCTTGTGTACATGGCAACGATAGATAAAACAATAAATATGGATGAATGCAAAGAGCAGAATGGTGCAAATACTGCAATGCAAAATAAAATACTAAAATGCAATAACAGAACTGAATGGTTCTAGTTTAGAGATACAGCGTGGAATCAAGCCCTTCGGCCCACCGAGTCCGCACTGACCAGCGATCCCCACACATTAACGCTGTCCTACACACATTAGGGACAATTTAACCTACATACCTATACGTCTTTGGAGTGTGGGAGGAAACCAAAGATCTCAGAAAAACCCACAGAGTCACTGGGAGCACCTACAAACTCAGCAAAGACAGCACCCGTATTCGGGATCGAACCCGGGTCACTGGCGCTGCAAGCACTGTAAGGCAGCAACACTACCTGCTCAATTGTTGTTTTATTGTCACGTGTACAGCAAAATATATTTGTATGATTATTGCCATACATAAAAGACAATCCCAATAAAGCATCTTATGGATGGAAAAAAATCCACTGTCTCCATATGCAATAGTTGCCAGGTTATAGCGCCATATTATACAGTGGAAGCAGCAGCTGGCCATGATGGCCCATTGCAGTCATCACCTCATTCAGTTCGCCAGTCAAGTCACTTTTATTTATATAGCACATTTACAAAACAACTTTCGTTGGCCAAACTCTAGTGGGCGGGCGCGACTCACGTTGAAGTTGCCCGTCTGTCTTTTTTTTCCCTTTTTTTGTCTAGTTAAATATAGTTGTCCGTGTTTTTTTCCGCATTGTTTCTAATTGTGTATATGTGCGGGTGGGGGGGGGGGGGGGGGGGGGGAGGGGGAAACTTTTAAATCTCTTCCCTGCACGGAAGACCCGACTTTTTCCCTGTCGGGTCTCCGTTGTCATTGGGGCCCAGCACTGTGGAGCGGCCTCCAACCGGGACGACCTGGGGGGCTCCAGTCACTGAGCCTGCGGACTTACCATCGTGGGGCTGGCCGGCCTTGGAGCGTGGGGAGCGGTGGTGGCTCGCCGCTGCGGCCTGACACCGGAGCTCCAGCTGCAGACCGGTGGACTGTCAGATATCGGGAGCTTGCGGGTCCGGGTGGGAGACCGCTCTCCGGAGCTCCCGCGACACAGCTTCTCCAGCCCGTGTCGCGGGGTTGGAGCGACCCGGAGCGCGGCCGTACATCGCCCGGCGCAGCTCAAATGGCCGCGGGACATTCCAGCGCCCGCCGGGGGCTCCAACGTTGTGACTTTTGGGCCTAGAACGGGCTGTACATAGCCAGGCGCGGCCTCAATGGCTGTGGGACTTAACACCGCCCGCCTGGGGCTTCGACCTTGGGAGAAAAATGGTGCGGGGGAGAGAGAAGACTTTGCCTTCCATCACAGTGAGGAGGAGATTCACTGTGATGGATGTTTGTGTGAATTGAATTGTTGTGTGTTTTTTATGAATTGTTCCGTTTTTAAGAGGGCGTTAGATGTGGCACTTGTGGCTAAAGGGATCAGAGGGTATGGAGAGAAGCAGGTACGAGATACTGAGTTGGATGATCAGCCATGATCACATTGAATAGCGGTGCAGGCTCGAAGGGCCCACTCCTGCACCTATTTTTCTATGTTTCTATGTATGGCTTGTAGAAACGGAGTTTCGTTCGAGCCTCTCCGAGGTTCGAATGACAAGTAATAAAATCAAATCAAAGTGCTTTACATTGGTGGAGGTACTAAAGTTATACAACAGTGAGCCGTCCTTCTCCTCTCTAGGCCTTCAGCCTTCGTGCTCCGCCGCCGACCTTGAAGATGCTGAGGGTTGGACCCCCAGTTCTCCAACCGGCCCTTCTTTCACCGGTGTTGTCGACTAACTCCTCCTCAGAACCATTCCAGGCCCTCCAGGGTTTGCCAAGAGCTCGTACGGCTCGCCGAGAGCATCGGACCACTCGGCCCACCATTCTTACGAATGGAGTTAAGAGTAAATGGAAACACTGCCATGAAGGGGGTGTGGAAGAGGCAATTAGTTCAGGAGTCAGATGGCAATGTTGAAGAAACTGTTCCCAAGTCTGAACATCAAGGCATTTGAATTATTTTATCTTCTCTCAGAATGCTGGAGAGAAAAGAGAATGGCCAAGGGTGCAGGCATAATGACAATACCTCCAGCCTTCCTGATGCAACGCACTGTAAAGATGGACTGTAAATAAAATACTAAAAATGCTGTTCTTTCCAAATCACACACACATTCAGGTAAAAAAAAACACTGGGAAAGGGTGTGGGGAAATAGATACCACAATTTAAAATTATAGTAAATATTTTTACAAAATTGCTTCAAGAGTTAACTAATAGATTTTGGGGGCGTTCTATTGACTGCAATTTCCAATGTGGCCTTTGCCCCCATTCTCGAGATGCTTCAGATTGTAAAAACTATTGCATGCAGGACAAGGACTTCCCTGCTATCTTTCAAGACATGAATCTACACTAGCATTCCAACTGTAGCACTGACATATCTTGGAAATCAATTTATGATTTACAATAGCCTTTATGAACAAGTAAAAAAAATGCAGAAGTACTAGTTTTATTTTTTAAAAGGCATTTTAATAACCATATCACCCATAGAAATTAAGCTCCCAAAATTTGAAATGCAATTCCAACTTCAATCTCCATAGCACACTAACAAGTCAGTCAATTTCAATATCTACCAAAGCTGAAGAGAAACATAATAAATTGCATACTCGAATTCTTAAACTATCAGAAGCATGACATTTCCCAGCATCTTGTACTCCGATTTATTATGCAGGAAGTGCCCAACTATTCTTTAAAATAGGGCCAAAATTCTATTTTAAGTGTACATTCTGTTGTATTTCGATTTACTATGCAGGAAGTGCCCAACCATTCTTTAAAATAGGGCCAAAATTCTATTTTAAGTGTACATTCTGTTGTATTTCGATTTACTATGCAGGAAGTGCCCAACCATTCTTTAAAATAGGGAGAAAATTATATTTTAAGTGTGCATTCTGTTGTATTTCAAAACAAGATAGATGTTTTCACCAAGTGCTTATTTTGCTCAAGCAGTCAAAGTCATCAGTGATATTTAAAAACGTGCAAATTAAGTCAATTACCGTCAAAGAAACAAATAATTCACATGGCAGACAACGGTAGTTCCTTCAAGTGCGGGTCAAATTTCTTTTCATCAAACTGTATCTGCCACACTTCTATTAGTTCTGCCAAAAGGCTCCAATCCTGAAAGTGACAAATCTTTGCCATACATGCTTTACCTGCACAACTTAATTCCTGCACCTTTTCACCTTCCATCACAGTGAGGAATCACTGTGGTGGATGTTTATGTTAAAATGTATCTTGTGTGTCTGTTGCTTTTTATTTGTATGACTGACTTGGCAAATTAAATTCCTTGTATGTTGCAAAACATACTTGGTTAATAAAGTATTATTGTGATTTGGGTTTTATAAAAAAGTGAACTCTAATACATAATCCCCAAAACCTAATTTTCCTCAAATCTTTTATTTCCTCACAGCAAATATCTGTTTTTTTGAAAAAGACATTTAATGTCCTTTTCAAAAGGACAAATCACTACATGAAATTGTTGAAGAATGGAAGTTGTGCATTAGACCCAATAAGCAAAAACATTGATTCTTATGAAATCTATTGCTAAAAATTGGTTATAAAATTAGCCATATTTTAAAAATAACTATTCTAATAACAAGTGGGTGGTCATATTGACAGAATGGTTCCTTCATCTGCACTTCATTAAAATGTCTTACTCATGCAGCCTTGAAACTGTAGTTGTTCTCCATGCAACTGGATTTAATTTGCATCAGACCAAAATTGGAAAACTCAGCCTAAAAACATTATAAGACCCTTTACTGCATAGATAACAACCCATAATGGTATGTACAAGATCACTGACGAGAAGGGTCAAATGCTTGCAAACACGCACCGCCAATAAACCACAAAACACTTACCGCTAATAAACCTCCTTTAACATGCCATCTCTATCGCACCCACCATCAATACCACAGTTAACCACAGATGAAAACTTCAACTGCACAAGAGAAATGCCATGGAGATAACAGAAGAAGCACTGAATATTCTACAGCAAGTAAACCATGCTCTGGCACTCTCCGAAGCCCATTCAGTGCCGACAAAGCCACTAGTCATGTGATGTACTTGCTGATACCTTCCTCACTGCACTAAGGGACAACACTATCCAGGATTAAAAAAAAATACTGAAGGGTCTCAACCCGAAACGTTGCCTATTTCCTTTGCTCCATAGATGCTGCCTCACCTGCTGAGTTTCTCCAGCATTTTTGTCTGCTTGATTATGGTGCAATTCTAGAGCATTCAGATACACTGCAACAATGTCTTTGATGATTTAACTCATTCCTCATCGACTGAGAAGAAAAAGGCAAGGCAGTTGCGGAGGGAGCCGTCTTTGCGGGAGGCAGACGGGGGGGGGGGAAGAGAGGTGTCGAGTGGTGGAGTCACGCTGGAGGTGGCGAAACTGGCGGAGGACTATGTGTTGTATGTGCCGGCTGGTGGGGTGAAAGGTGAGGACCAGGTGGACTCTGCACTTGTTGGGAGTGGGGGGGGATGGGGAGAGAGGGCAGTGTTGCGGGGTACAGAGAAGACCCTGGTGCGAGCCTCAACTATAGTGGGGGAGGGGAATCCCCGTTCTCTGAAGAATGAGGACATCTGTGATGCCCTGGTGTGGAACACCTCATCCTGGGAGCAGATGCGGCATAGACGGAGGAATTGGGAATAGGGGATGGAGTCCTTACATGAAGCAGGGTGGGAGGAAGAGTAGTCCAAGTAGCCGTGGGAGTCAGTGGGTTTATAGTGGATGTCGGTCAGGAGTGTATCCCCTGCGATGGAGATGGTGAGGTCAAGGAATGGTGGGGAAATGTCGGAAATTGTCCAGGTGTATTTTAGTGCTGGATGGAAGTTGGTGGTGAAACGGATGAAGTCAGTCAGTTGTGTGTGGGTGCAGGAGGCAACACCAAAGCAGTCGTCTATGTAACGGAGGTAGAGGTCGGGGATGGGGCCCTGGTACGCCACGAACAAGGATTGTTTGACGTACCCGACAAAGAGGCAGGCGTAGCTGGGGCCAATGCGTGTGCCCATAGCTACGCCTTGTATTTGGAGGAAATGGGAGTCGTCGGATCACAAGAGACATGGATATGGTGGGATGTGGGACCATTTTTATGCTGCATAACTATAACTGTGAACCCTGTGTTATAGCAAGTCAACGAGGACGATTATGAAAGTGCAAACTGATTTTGATATTCTGATTTTGTTAGTACTTAGCACAAAGACTTCTGCATAACGATTTAAACATGCCAACAAGTATTGGTGAACAGATTGCTTAAAGCATAACTGCAATCTTTATCCATAATAAGCGTAGCTCCAGAGGGTCATAATGACAACAGAGTACAACATTTCATTTAAATTTTCCTTCAGTATCAATGGGATGAGAACTAAAAACAAAAATACAGAGACACGTTTTCCTTATTCATATAACCAATCTACTTTCAACTTCAGTCAATTCCTTATGAAAGTGCACGCCTATGTGTTCCTTGAATTACTTTTGGTTCAGAAATTACTTATTAGTAAAACTGAGATAAACCACATCAACATTTGCATTATTCCCAGACAATTAGATACAATCCGGTGGTTGGGAATCTTTAGTTATCCACTTCTGCAGTTAGTAAAGGTTATCTCTTCGATTTTCTCACAACCCCACATCACGCTGGACGTGTTTTTTTCTACTCCCTGCTTCGAGATCATACGGGACATCAGCAACTATACACAGTAGTTTAATTCTTCATGGAAATTTTCAAGAGTATGAGGGAAATCATATAAAATTGTTTTTAAGTTGCCAACATGCACATCTTCAAAACAAATAGTACAAGCCCGAGTTGTTTATAATACCATTTTCTGGTTCCTCAAACCCCTATTTACTAATCCTCACTTTCATACAACTTGCTCACAAGCTTCCCTGAATTTTTTGTTTGAAAGTGTTCAATGCATATCTCTGTGCTAGCTACTCAAGTTCTATAAAGTTGGCATGGGTAATCAATCGTATGTCTCCAAAATCCACAGCAACACAATTCAGATTCAGATTCAATTTTAATTGTCATTGTCAGTGTACAGTACAGACAACGAAATGCATTTAGCATCTCCCTGGAAGAGCGACACAGCAAATGATTTGCGTCGCTGTATTTTTCATTCCATGGAGACACAGGGCGTCGCGGTGTGCCCGCGCCGCCGCCAAACGCTGTCTCAGACCCATTCTAAATTACTAGAAAAAAAAAGGTAATGTCCAAAAGTTAATATTTTCTGGGCACCTGCTTCAATGTGGTAAAAATAAAGCTAGTATTCAAATAGCTGTGGAATTATGAACAGCCGGGAAACGCTGTAAAGAATGTCAAATATTTCTGGATTACAAATCTCAATTAAGGGACAGCAGGAGAGGTGCGGTAATGCTTATGATCAACTCCAGCTAAAATTCAAGAATGTTCTGGACAATTGGTTACAATTAGTATAATATTCTCATTTGATGAGGATAAACAGACCATCGGGGATAAACAGAAAGATAAGTAATTCAGGGAAAAGTCCGTTAAATAAAGCAGCATTGTACTGATTAGATAAGACCCAGAACAGTAATGCAAAGAGCAAAGTAGATAAAAAGGTGTCCTCCATTAAATTCAAGACGCAAGATTTGAGGCCACTGTTTGATCTCAGCAGGATAGTTGCACAATTATCCTAATAATAAATATGGAAATAACATGTTGCACATCCAATTTAACAGAGCTAGTCAGGGGAAATCTACACAACACTGATAAAGGGCAAATGGAAATATCTAGGCATGCAGTTAAAGGACAAATCAAGACCAGAATTGATTATCCTTCTCCCCCACCAAGAAAGTACATCAGAATTGAAAACTAGTTTAAAAAATGTTGTAAGAACAAAATATTTAAAAAATAAAAAGTCAGCTTGAACAGCTTTGTGAAAATTATGAGTAAATCACAAAGTTGAATTAACAGCACAACAAACAGCTACTGTGGGGGACATGGATAGGCAAGTTTACAGATCAGGACCCTTCAGACACATTCATAAAGAGTCTGAAGATGGGTCTCAGTCTGAACAAGGGTCCCGACCCAAAATATCACCTATCCATGTCCTCCACAGATGCTGGCTGATGGTGAATTACTCAAGCTCTTTGGGTTTTATTCAAAATTCCAGTATCTGCAGTTCCACATTTGTGAAAATTATATTTTATAAAGAAACTATTAGGACAGTGTAGGATACATATCAGGGCACCAATCGATGTAGTATTCTTTTTTTTTTAAATATATTCAATGTGTTTTTTTACACAAGGTTAGGTGCCCTGCAATTGGAGAGTATGTACCAGCCTGAATTATGCAGTAAAAATGCTGTAAGGGGAACAGTAAAGAAAGTAGTACATTACAAATGGCTTGCGACAAAGATGAGTGCTCGGGCCTTGTATATCAACAATGAGGAAACAAAATACCGCTTGTCCAGCTTGATTCTCCAGTTTCATGACTAAATACACGTTAAGGTGCTCCAAAGGAACAGTGAAACAGTTAAGCAATTGGGCAGGATGAAACATGAGGAAGTGTAAAATAATCATCAGCAAAATAATAAAAAGAGAATTATATTGAAAAATTAGTTGCTAGTTAAAATTAGGTTTCAGAGTGGCACATATTTCCTTGCCCATATTCGATGGCCTCCATAATGTTTGGGACAAAAACCCATCATTTATTTATTTGCCTCTATATTCCACAATTTGAGATTTATAATAGAAAAAAAAATCACATGTAGTTAAAGTGCACTGTCAGATTTTAATAAAGGCCATTTTTATAATTTTGGTTTCATCATGTGGAAATTACAGCAGTGTTTATACATAGTTCCCCCATTTCAGGGCACCATAATGTTTGGAACACAGCAATGTCATTTAAATGAAAGTAGTCATGTTTAGTATTTTGTTGCTTGAAGTCTGCGATTCATGGACATAACCAGTTGATGGGCGTCTTCTTTGGTGATGCTCTGCCAGGCCTGTGTTGAAGCCATCTTTAGCTTATGCTTGTTTTGGGGGCTAGACCCTTCAGTTTTCTCTTCAGCATATAAAAGATGCAGGAGCCATTCATGCTTAGGCTAGTTACTGTGAGCATCTTATATTATTTTGTTTAGATATTTCCAGCAGTATTATTTTGAACGCTTGGGGGTGGGCTTTTGATACGTAGATGAATGTCACATATATCATACCAGGAGAGGGAGTGGCCAGATCAGACCAGCCACTGGATTGAGAGAATACAGTTCTTACTTGAAAGAACACTGCCCACGGAGTGATGCTTTAAAAACTTGCATCTCTTTATCAACCTTTTCCTTTAGTTTCCCAGGATCTTCTTCATAACTATTCACAGTAATCTCCTTTCTTTTTTTGATTAAGCAACAAGAGCATTGTCCTTACCAAGTTGTGCAAACTTTGTAATAAGGAAGACTTCTACGTAGATGATTGTTTAAAGTCCATGCCTTCGGAACAGGAAGCAATTCAAATGGCAACACACCCGACTTCCCTCTGCCAAATGGAAGGTTTCATGCTGTCGAAGTGGATCAGCAACAGCCATGCTGTAATGGCATCCATTCCACAGTAAAACAGAGCCAAGGAGACCAGGGAGTTGGACTTGAACAAAGACAATCTGCCTATGGAAAGGGCACAGGGGCATTGAAGCAGATGTGTTCAAGTTCAGAATTGCGGTATAGGAACAACCTGACGGGCATCTTGCCCATAGTTGGCTCTATATAAGATCCTTTAAGATTTCTTGCACCATTTACTCTGCCAGCCAAGCTGATTATGCAGGAGCTCTGTAAAGAAAGACTCGGATGGGATGATTGCTTAACACAAACCTTCCCTCAGCGGTGGATAGGATGGTTAGCAGATATCAACAAGATGTCAGGATTTAAAGTGGACCAGTGCATGAAGCATGCAAACTTTGGTCAAATCAGACATTGCACAGCTGCACCACTTTTCAGATGCATGCAAAAGTGTCTATGGTACTGTTTCCTATCTAAGACTGGAAGATCAGTTTTTGCTCGTCTGCGTACGATCACTCCCACCTACCCGTGGAGTAATAGCAACGGAACGTTGGACATTGAAAAAGTTTGAAATTGCCATTACAAAAGGCATGCTCGTGGATTCAAATCAGGCGATTGACTTGGCCACTCAAGAATTGACCATTTTTTAGCTTTGAAAAACTCCTTTGTTGCTTTAGCAGTTTGTTGGGATCATTGTCTTGCTGCAGAATGAACCACCAGCCAATGAATTTTGTGGCATTCGCCTGAACTTGAGCAGATAGGATGTCTATACACTTCAGAATTCATTATGCTACTACCATCAGCAGTTGTATGATCCATGAAGATAGGTGAGCCAGTACCTTCAGCAGCCATACATGCCCAGGCCATAACACCCCCACCACCGATGAGGTGGTATGCTTTGGATCTTGGGCAGTTCTCCTCCATACTTTGCTCTTGCCTTCACTCTGATATATGTTAATCTTCATCTCATCTGTCCACAAGACCTTTTTCCGGGACTGTGGTTGCTCTTTTAAGTACTTCTTGGCAAACTGTAACCTGGCCATCCTATTTTTGTGGCTAAACAGTGGTTTGTTTGCATCTCGCAGTGTAGCCTCTATATTTCTGTTCATGAAGTCTTCTGCAGACAGTGGTCATTGACATATCCACACTCGACTCCTGAAGAGTGTTTCTAATCTGTCGGACAGGTGTTTGGGGATTTCTCTTTATTACAGAAATAATTCTTCTGTCATCAGCTGTGGTCTTCCTTGGCCTGCCAGTCCCTTTGCAATTAGTAAGCACACCAGTGCTCTCTTTCTTCTTAATGATGTTCCAAACAGTTGATTTTGGTAAGCCTAAGGTTTGGCTGATGTCTAACAGTTTTAATCTTGTTTCTCAGTCTCCTAATGGCTTCTTTGACTTTCATTGGCACAACTTTGCTCCTCATGTTGATAAACAGCAATAAAAGTTGCTAAAGGTGATGGGAAGACTGGAGGGAGGACTTAGTGCTGAGAGCTCTCTTATACCTGCATGAAGGAAGCAATTAAACACACCTGAGCAATTATAAACACCTGTGAAGCCATGTGTCCCAAACATTATGGTGCCCTGAAATTGGGGGGGGGGGGGGGGGGGGGGGGGGGGGGGGGACGACGACGACTATGTATAAACACAGCTGTGATTTCTACATGAAGCCAAAATGTATTAAAAAATGGCCTCTAATAAAACATGACAACGTGCACTCTAACCACATGCAATTTTTTCTGTTGCAAATCTCAAATTGTGGAGTACAGAGGCAAATAAATAAATGATGGGTCTTTGTCCCAAACATTATGGAGGGCACTGTATCACAGCCTAGTCCAGAAAGCAATCAAAGTCAATGGTATGTTAGCCTATAGGAGGTTGGAGCACAACTGCAAAAAAGTAACCTGCAATTATGCAAGTCACCAATGAATGGGTCTTTGCAGCATTTTGTAGTATAGGGTTTTGTCAGCAAGGATACAAAGAATAAATAAAGGTTAATTGCATTGAGCCTGGACAATGAGGGGGAATTGAGTGGAATGTGTGTGTATATATGTGTGTATATATATACACATATATATATATATATATATATATATATATATATATATATATATATATATATATATATATATATATATATATATATATATATACATATACATATACATATACATATACATATATATATATATATATACACACACATATACATATATATATATATATATATACACTTTTGTGTATTTAAAATGAAAGGAAATCTTAACAAACAAGACGTGGATGCAGATAGATTGCTTCACTTGGAGTAGTAACTATTGGTCAGGACAAAAAAAAGACTGGATTTTTTGCCTTCCCCAAACCCTTCACTCCTGGTCTGCGATTCTTCAGAATTCTCTGTTCTAAATAACACAGTTGATGAATATATTCAAGAGCAAGATGAATAGATTACTGGGTACAAAATAAATAACAGGATATTGTGAAAGCAGCATTATGTACAAGATCTTAATGAATGGTAAAGTTTCAAGTACTGAATAGCTGATTTCAGCTGTTGCTCGTACTCCATGGTATAGACAGCTAAAAGCAATCTGGACTTGCACAAAAAAGGAACACATTATACAAATCTGCCATTATAAAAATAGTGTTTTTAAATTTATGTGACTAGAAGTATTTTCAGACAAAAAATATTAACAGGTGAGATTACAGTTAAACAAGTTAATCAGCGATGATTTGGTGGGCAAAAAAAGGACATTAAACCACAAACGGTAACACCGGAACTGATACGAAACAAAATCACCAATTTACATAATTTCCGAAAGATGAATACGCTGCACAGGCGAGGCAAGATGATATCAAGATGGAAGAAGTCAGGGGCATTCAACAAGGTAAGTGGTGCCTAAATTTTATGAAGTAAATCTTTTCACATTTATAAATTCACTGCACATTTAACATCACCAAAATATTAACCAAACCAAAATATCACCAAAAGAGCTCTGAGAATTCACCACACCCGCTCCAGTGTATATGGAGATGAAAAGAACAGTACAAGGAAATGTGTGCCTTGTATGTGCCAAACAGGCCAAATTAAACTAATTATATTTAAACATGCCTCCATTCCCAGCCTCTCTTAAATGCCACCATTGCATCTGTTTCCACCACCATCCCTGGCAGTGCGACCCAGGCACATATCACTGTGTATACCTGCCCCACACATTTCCTTTAACTCTCCCTCGCTCATCTTGAAACTATACCCTCTGGAACAAAACATTTGCAACCTGGGAAACTGTTCTGGCTATCTATGCTTTGCAGGTTTATATACTTCCATCAGGTGTCCTCTCAGGCTATAACACTCCAGAGAAAAGACTTCAAGTTTGCCCAACCTCTCCTTACAGCCAATACCATCGAATTCACGAATCATCCTGGAAAACCACTCAGACACCCTCTCCAAAGCCTCCATATTCTTCAATGGAGTCACCAGAACTGCACACAATATTCCAAATGCGACCTAGCCAGATCATGCGGCAGGCAGCTGGAGGCTCCACCCAGGCCAACTGCCTGCCTCTCTTTTGGGCTTTGCCATGTGTCCCTAGAGGGAACATGTATTGTCCACACGCACCTTTGCCACTTTCCAGGACCACTGGACGCAACAGGGGCTTGAATGCTTCTTTGATGAAAGTAACAATGTTTTGGTTTGATACTAATATGTATATTCCTTTTTTTTTTAAATAGATATTCCTTTATTGTTGTGTTTTCATGGTGATATTGTACCAGTAAATAAAAGTACCTGTTAAAAAAGGTCTAACCAAAGTCCTAAACAACCACTGTGTGACTTCCTGACTCTTATACTCAATGCCCTGACCAATGAAGCCAAGCATACCATATGAAGGCAAGCATTAGTCTTCTTTACCTAGCTACTTTCACTTTGAGAATGATGGACTTGGACCTCAGATCCCCCTGTACACTCATTTTATTAAAGCCTTGCCATTAACTGTATACTTTCCCTTTACATTCAACCTTCCAAAGTGAAACATCTCGTACTTGCTCGCATTAAACAATCTACCATTTCTCCGCCTGGATTGTGCAAAGGTTTTGTTTTACTATTATTTATTTCGTGATCTGGGTATCACTGGCAAGGCAAGCATTTATTGCCCATCCCAATCAGTCATAGAAGGCGGTGGTGAGCTACCTTGAACCACTTTTGAATCCTTTTGAATACATTGCCGGCATTGAGACCCATTAATGACAATACCAGCAATACATTTCAAGGTCAAGATGATGCATGAGCAAGTGGGGAACAGGCAAGCTGCTCTGTTCCTTTGCATTTGCTTGTGAGGTTCCTGTCTCCTGTGGGCTTCAGGTGGTAAATCACTCAGGATAACCAATCTCCAACTTGCTCTTAACATGGTACAACACAGGTGCAGGTCCTTCATCCACAATGTCTGTGCAAAACACAATGCCAAATTAAATAAATCACTTCTGCCTGTACATGATCCATATACATCCATTGCCTGCACATTCATGTGTCTAAGTGCTTCTTAAATGCCACTACCAAACCACCCCTGGCAGCCTGTTCAAAGCATCTGTATAAAAAAAACCCTGCGCCAGTCACCTTAAAAGCTATTCCCTCTGGTATCTGACATGACCACTCCGGGATAAAGATTCTGATTGTCTAGTCCATCTATGTCTCTCATAATTGTGTATACCTCCACCACGTCTCCCCTCAGCCTCGAATACTGCAGAAAAGAACCATCCCAGTTTGCCCACCTTCTGCTGATACCCTCCGATCCAGGCAGCAGTCTGGTAAATTTCATCTCCAAACAGGAAATAGCACAATCAGATCTGCACATAATACTCCAAATGTGACTTAACCAAAGTTTTATAAAGCTGATATACAACTTCCTGACTCTTACTTTACTGGCTATATTTAAGAGGGCGTTAGATGTGGCACTTGTGGCTAAAGGGATCAGGGGGTATGGAGAGAAGGCACGTACGGTTACTGAGTTGGATGATCAGCCATGATCACATTGAATGGCGGTGCAGGCTCGAAGGGCTGAATGGCCTACTCCTGCACCTATTTTCTATGTTTCTATGTTACACTCAATGTCCTTACTTCCCTAACACTATGAGGCTCACTGACCTAAAATGTTCTAGATTATCCCAATTTTCCTTATGAAAGAGGATTAATAGTGTCTATTCTCCAGTACACCAAGATCTCGCCTGTGGCCAGGGTATGCAAAGACTTTGTCACATCCCCGTCAATCTCCTGTCCTGCCTTTCTCAATAACCTGTGATAAATCCCATCGTGCCCTGGGACACTTAATACTCTTTGAGACCCAACCGCATCTTCTTCATTTCAAAATTCGCTAGCATAGTGTATACCCTGACAAATACAGAAGAAAGTACTTGTTTAGTACCTCAACTACAGACTCTGACTCGAAGCACAAATTTCCCTTTACATCGCCCCTTCTCCCTAGTTACCCTTTTGTTTTTAAAAGCATGTATCGCATGCACTATGCAGATGGTCCAATTGTGCTTCTAGTCAATTACAACCCACAGGATAATTGGTAACAAGAGAAAAAAATGTCATGCCGATGACATTGAATGCCAAGAATAGGTGGTAAAGTTCTCCCTTTTCAGATGCTCATTACTTGCCATTGTTACCCAAGCCTTGCCATGTACAAGCATGGACAGCTTTATTTACTGTGGAACTGTTATGGAAGCTGAATGCCACGCAATCAAACGTTCCAACCTCTGTCCTTATAATTGAGTAGATGAAGGTGATTTGGCCTTCACTCCAATGAACTGCAGGTATGTCCAGGAGCAGGTATGTCCAGGAGCAGATATGAACGACTTCCAGCAACCACAATGATCTTCCTTTGTGTAAGGAATGACTAACTACTTGCGTTTCTTCCATCTGAAAACCATTGACTTAAGCTTTACCATGAGTGCCATCTTGAAGCTATATTGCATAAAATGTACCTTAATGTCAAGAATAGTCACTCTCACCTCAATTAGGACAGGATTTATCCTTTGTGAATAGGACAGAACTGGGCAATTTTCTATTCAGGGCAGCCATACAACACCAGTGCTGTAACCTGCAATGGAACCATGTGGCTAGAGGTACCACTGGTTCTCAAGCACAGGTCTTCAGAACCATAACAAGGATCTGTCAGGCCCCATCCTTTGCTGTATACAGTGCTCAGCCATTTCCCAATATTAAATAAGCTGAAGACTGGCTTCTACATTGGTGGTCTTCTCCAGGGGAAGGAGAGATAGATTGTCTATTTAGCACTTCTGGCTGAATTCTTTTGGCTTTTCATTTGCACTCAAATGCTGTCCTCTGCCGTTATCAAAGATTGGGATCTTCTTGAACCACCTTCCACTGTTAGCTGTTTAACTGTCCACCACCATTCACAATTAGAGGTCGGGATTCAGAACTTTGATCTAATCTATTAGTTATAAGCTGTGTCTGTTGCATGCTGTTTCACAGTCATGCAGTCCTAAATTACAGCTTCATTAGACTAGCACTTCATTTTTAGATACGCTTGAATCTCTTTCCTGCACGTGCTTCACTGAACCACAGTTGATCCAATGGCTAGATAATAACAGTGAGGAAATTAGTGTTTATTTGAGAGCTGCCGCAGGCATAATGTACCAAATGGCTTACCTCAGTACACCTACCAAATGTTCAAAAACATCAACATGCCTAATATTTTGAATCTATAAAAATCAACATTTACAGTTAATGAACATATTTACAAGCCAAAAGTTGTTCAGTTCACATCTCAGTTTGAAGATAACATTGGCTCATTTACACAAGATCAAGCTTGGAAAATGCATTAAGTGCTGGAGATCAATACCAAAGGTCTTACTAGAAGAACTATGTTAACAGATTGAGCAAAAAAAAGAGTGCTGGGGAAACTCAGTAGGTCAAGCAGTATTTGTGGAGGGAATGGACAGACAATGTGTCTAAAGGGTCCCAAGCCAATTCATTACCTGTCTATTCCCTCTACTTAGCTATCATGCACTGGTTTTTGCTCAAGATTCTTATACCTGCAGTCCCATGTCTATAGCAGTTTGTATTCTATAATGCTAACATTGGTCCAATTCAGAGCAGAGTTGAGGTAAGTAAAGTGCCAGGACAACATTTGAAATTGCACAAAATTGCAGCATTGAAACATGAATATAAATTGAGGTTTTAATTATAGAAAAAATTGAGGATTTGTAGCAGTAAACAAAGTGTCAGAACGAATGCTTGGAATAATAAATTGTTGGCATTGCAACAAGTAGAGAATGCTATTCTGACAAAATCTGTGACATTTGATTGAAAATATACAGTGCATTCAGGATAGAGCAAAAAGGGAAATTACCACAGCTACAAAAACCATGCTCATCTTTTCCATCCAATCCACAGCCAAGACATAGAAACAATCCAAAACAAGGCGATTCATCATGGTCTACCACCCAACTCCTTGCAAGTATGACTACACCCCTGACATGTTGCAGCCAATGTACCCACCCATTTTAGCCTGTCAGTTCCTTCCAATAAAACATAAGCAAGATCAGCGTTTGTCTCCAAACCCCACAACCATGCCTTAACCACCAACTCAAGCTGAATCAGAAAACCTTGGCATGCAACTGGTGCCCAGGCTATTTTTAACTCATGCACAGAAATCCAATTTCTCCATCACTAACCCCCACTCACAGCTCCTGCATGACAAATAATTATTCAAAATCCCTAATAAGATTCTATAAGAGATTCCTTAGCCAGATTCTCATTTTCCAACAAGCTAATTCAAAGCACAGCATATAATCCTCCAACACTTTCGCCACCTCCAATGGGTTCCCACTACTGGCCACATCTTCCCATCTCCACACTTTTCTGCTTTCCACAGAGACTGCTTCCTCTGCAATTCTCAAGTCAACTCTCCCTTCCCACCCAAATCAGCCCCTCTTCAGGTACTTTCCCCTGCAATCGCAGGAGATGCAACACCTGTCCTTTTACCTCTCCCCTCGACTCCATCCAAAGACCCCGAGTCTTTTTAGGTGAGGCAGAGTATCCATGGCTCCAGGTGTCAACTTCTGTACATCGGCGAGACCAAACACAGGTTCTGCGATCATTTCACTGAACGCCTCCTCTCAGTCCACCTTAACCCACCTGATCTCTCGGTTGCTCAGCACTTTAACTCCCCCTCCCATTCCGACCTGGGCCTCCCCCATTGTCAGGGTGAGGCCCAGCACAAAGTGGAGGAAGAGCACCTCATATTTTGCTTGGGTAGCTTACACCCCAGTGGTGTGAACATTGACCTCTAACTTCAAATAGCCCTTGCTTTCCCTCTCTCCATCCCTTCCCAGTTCTCCCACCAGTCTTACTGACTCCGTCTACATTCTATCTCTGTCCCGCTCACTCCCCTGACATCAGTCTGAAGAAGGGTCTCGACCCGAAATGTCACCCACTCCCTCTTTCCTGAGATGCGGCCTGTACTCCACAACTCTAGTTCTAGACTTTGGCACGCCTTTGACAATGTTTAGGATGACAGAGTTGTGCGGCAGTAGAACTGCTGCCTCACAGCGTCACACTAAAGTAAATGGCCATTGATCCCAAAGATAAGTGTCAACCTGGATTTCAAGTCTCTGAGCTAGAGTTAACCCCACAAATTGCTGATTTCAAATGTTCAAAGGTCAGTTAATTGTTACATGTACCAATTAAGGTACAATGAAACTCAAATTACTTGATTTAGAAGAGTGTTAACAGCTAAACCCATGTAAACGATCCAGGAAATGATCCTTGGAGACCTCAAAATTATAAAATGTTATTGGCGAGTTAGGCACAGCAGTATTTTCTTTGGTTGCGAATGGAGGGAGAGATCTTAAAGAAAAATAAGGTCTCATGAATTCAAAGCCCCATTGCCAAATCGTACATCATAACATGGTGTACAAATTTGTAAAACAAAATTGCTTAAAAATACACAACGACACCAAGCAGAAAATAAAGTGTTTACATGTGTTTCTGTATTTATAGTCTATTCAGTTGTACTGTATTCACCAAGTCCTCAAATGATTTTACACGTCTACTGTGGAACACGCTGCACACAGAGTTCAGTTGACAAGTCAGACGACGTGTGGCAAGCTTCTCTCTTAAGCTGTCATATTTCCGTCTTTAAAAAAAAAACTTTAAAGACACGGGCTTCCTATTTATTTGGTGCATCAGACCAATTCCCGGGTAGAGTTCGGTGTCTCGTCCGGCTACTGGGAACTTCGGCATAAAACCAAATTACTTGTACCGGCCAAAGAGAGTACTTCAACACTGCTGAGGAATGCGGGGAGATTAAAAACGGGTGGAAATGCCAGTTCCGCTACGGAAAAGCAAAGCCAAGCCTCATCCTAAAGACACAAGATCTACTCGAAAAGTTCAATACAATATTTAAGTTTTTACTAGCAGTGCCAAACTCAGATAAGGTCAATGTTTCGCAGCCAAAAGATCAAAGCCTAATTCAGTGGGGGGGAAAAAAATCACCACCGCAGCTTTTGAATCATCACCAAAACTTGCAATGTACAAACACCCAGGATCGAACAGCACACTTCCCCTTGGCATTTCTTCCCCAAAGATATACACCCGACCCATGTACAAAGCAGTGAGGAAGAGCATGTCTTAAGAACAAAAGCATTACGAAACTGTAGAGTGGGCGCCTCCGCAGCGAAGAGTGAAAGGCGCGGGAGGGAGAGGGAGCGAGCACCGCCGGCCGACCGACCGTCCCGGCCGGGGCTGAGAGCTCACGTATGAGTCACACAGACCGGCACACCCTCCGGGGGGGGGGGGGGGCAGGAGTGGAAATGGACCGCTGAATCCAGTGGGACGGCGAAGGACGACTCCCTCGCCGTGTGAGTTGCACCCTGTGGAACCGCCGCCTTTAACTCGGGACCAAACCCGGTTAGTTGCGGGAAGCGAGCGAGCGCCCGACGCTCAGGGGATGGGTGCGGGCATGGGCCGGCCGGTGTTGGGACGGACAGTGTGTGAGTGTGAGCGGGCCCAGGAAACGCCGCCGTGCCCCTCTCCCTCCCTCCCTCTCTCCGCTCCTCGCCCCCAGCCGCCGCCAGCCTTTACCTGGACATAGTTGGTCTCGCAGTAATCGGCCACGCGACCCAGGTTCTGGTAACTCTCTATCAGCGCCCTCTTGCCGGCGGGGATTTCCTCCTCGAGTAACATCTGCAGCTCTGCCATCTTACATCTTTCTGCATCGCTTTATTACCCGATCCCGACCGCCCGACTTACTCCCTCCCTCCCAACCGCGCCGGGCACTCTGGGACAGGCTCGGCGCCTCGCTCTCACTCACACTCACACCCCCGCCACCTCTCACCCCTCCACGCCCCGGCAAAGCATTCTGGGCGTTGTAGTCCTGCTGTCTGCCCACCAGGGGCTTGTCTCTCGGGCTCTTAAAGGGCCTGTCCCACTCTCCCGAGTTATTCACGAATTCTCCCGAGTTTTTCACGAATTCTCCCGAGTTTTTCACGAATTCTCCCGAGTTTTTCACGAATTCTCCCGAGTTTTTCACGAATTCTCCCGAGTTTTCACACTCGCAGAATGTTTGTAACGAGTCCGCAGGAGCCCGTGGATATATCGTAGGGGCTCTTTATTGCCAGTCGTAGGTGCTCAGGGCATGAGGTAAGTCGGGACGTTTTTTCCGCCTGATGAAAAATGGCCACGAGTAACAAAATAGCCCCGAGTACCTACGGCTGGCATAACGAGCCGCTACGATATATCCACGGACTCCTATGGCCTCGTTACGAACATTTTGCAAGTTTGAAAACTCGGGAGAATTCGTGAACAACTCAGGAGAATTTGTAAATAACTCGGGAAAGTGGGACAGGCCTTTAACCTTTTTGGCCCCACAAACCCATCAGGCATTCTTGGTCAGTACCGTGACCCCCAAAACAAAAATTGAAAAAAAAAAAGCCCGATTTATTAAAACATGTCTGCCAATGCTCAGTCAATGGGGTGGCTGAAATTGCTTTGCTGCGCATCTTCACGAATTCGGTAAAATTCAACCTTCGCAGTCACGTCAGCATCGTTGATGGCATCGTCTTCAACGGAAAAGGGTGGGATGATCCACTTATCACGAGAGTGATCGTACAGTCCGGGGAAGTAACCTTCGATGGCTTCACTAATTGCCAGAAGGTAGGTTGAGATCTCCTCGTGGAAGTGGCATACAGGAGAGTCGTCATCTCTGGGAAGATAGTCGTGTCACCGTCCTGGATTCTTCTCTGGTAAAGGTTCCTTCTGAACGCTGACACTTTGTCATGAGCCGTGTGTATCATTGGGAGGTTTCCTTGAAGTGACAGGTTCCCATCAGCGCCCATTTCTTGACACATCGCTTTGAAGAATCTTGAGTTTGTTGCGCTCACCATGTCTCCTTCACCCACTGCATGATACATCGCCATGCTTTAGCGATGAAGATTCTCCCTCCTGGTCTTCGAGAAGTGCTTTCAGATGTGATGAAGATTGTGAACCACATCCGAAAGCACTTCTCGAAGACCAGGAGGGAGAGTCTTCATCGTTAAAGCAAGGCGATGTCTCATGCAGTGGGTGGAGGAAACATGGGGAGCGACATCCTTTACGAAGGCTTGGAAGCTGGATCTGCAACCGACCATCTGTCCCAACGTTCCCAACAAAGCTCATGTTTGATGAGAAAGGCTTCCAGCATTCTGAACACATCTCACCGAGTAGTAGTAACCAATGGCTCCGAGAACAGGTACTCCTCCTTCATGGCTTTTCCATTTAGGTAACGAACGTAGACTAGCAGTTGGGAACATGAGGCAACATCTGTTGACTCGTCCAGTTGCAGTGAATACACTGGACTGCTCTTCACAGCGCTCACTACTTGCAGCAGAATATCATTACTCTATCCGAGATTCGACTTTTGACTGTGTCATTCAAAAGGGAAATCTGACTGAACTTGTTTGACTGCTGTTCCCCCAGCACCAACTTCGCTGCTTCGAGAAGGCATGGCTTGATAAGCTCTTCTCCGATGCTGTGAGGTTCCTTAGTGTGTGTGATTCGATAAGCAATCCGGTATGAAGCCTCCAACGCTGCTTCCTTTTGATGAGCGTAGTGACCCGTCGAATCGATGCGGGAACCCTTGAGTGCAGCTTCTTTTCGTTTGAAATTGTCCACGCCCTTCACCGCCAGGTTGCTGTGACAAGACTCCAAATGGATCTTCAGTTTGCTGGGCTTCATGCTCTCGTGGCTCAAAACCTTGGCACAGATAACACATTGAGGCTTGACCACGGATTTTTGAACAATGCTTGTGAAGCCGAATTTGAGAAATGCTTCACTATACGTGCGCGTCTTGGAAGACATGGTTCACAACACACGCACTTTGTGTGTGTATATGCTGGGCCTCAGAGGAATTTTATTAGTGGGTACAAAGTTTCTTTCGGGGCCCCTTCCCTTCTCCATTAGTCATCCGGTTTTTGTCCACTACGCTACGGTTTTATGCCATGAGCTGTGTGGCCTGCAAGGCCTAAAGAGGTATGGAAGATGAGAGAGGGGTGGAATGGAGCGCTCTGTTGATTTTCTGCATTTGAGGCCTTATGCCCCTATACTCCCTCCATGATAAATATAAATAAATATAAATAAAATAAAAGGATCAGAAAGCACATTTGTTTTCCTTTGCTTCACAGATGCTGCCTCACCCACTGAGTTTCTCCAGCATTTTTAACTACCTTTGTTTTGAACATCTTTGTTTATGCTACAATACAGATAAGGGGAAAGAATTCACATTGAAACATCCTTTTATATTTCAATGCAGATCAGACCATCAGAAGGCATAATTATTAGTAAAAAATAAAAGAAGGTAGATAGGCTTAGTATTTACTTTAAATAACGAGCTATCCTGGCCTTTTTTTGTGAAAAAGTTCGATTCACAGCATGAAAATCTATTGTTCTGGCAATGTTTGGTTCAATACTATCGATTCAATACATTGACATCGTGGGGCTGTGGTTTGCAGAGCTTCTAGCTGCGGGCGTGGCGTGGACTTGCCATTCAGAATCTAGGATCCCTCGCCGGGGATCGCCGGAGAAGAGCTCCGACCGCTGGCCTGAGGCTTATAACTTCCTGAAGCCGTGGTCTCCAGTAGGAAAGTGCCGAGTCGGGACCACCAAGCCATAGAGTGTGTTTGTCTATCCCGACGTCAGCGTTTGGATCATCCCGAGAGGGCCTGTACATCGGGCCGTCCGTAGAGGCGACTACGGAGGGGTTATGGCCCCGACCACGGGTGAACAAAGGAGGAGGACTGGCTGAACTTTGTTGCCTTCCACCACAGTGAAGAATGCTGTGGTGGATGTTTGTGTTAAATTTTATTGTCCATTGTGTGTTCTTTTTAAGTGTATCGCTGCTGGCAAATTCATTTCACTGCATCTTCGGGTGTATGTGACGAATAAAATTGACTGACAATCCACAAGACGTTCCTTAGACATTAAATAATTCTTAATCAGCTTGAGTTTGCTAAATGACCTCTCTGCAGAAGCTACTGTTGCTGGAATTGTTAATAGTATTCTTAAGCTAATACAAACATTTGGAAACAGGTCACCAAGTCTATAGGAAGTTTGCGCACAGTCGAGGTCATGACCCGTACTGTTGCCACGCAACGCCAACTGCAGAACACGCGGTGAACCGCAGTTAAGCGTTTACTATGGCTGGCAGCACAGCGGGCCCTTCTGCCCCAGCATCTGGAGTGGTTGCACACTCTCGGACCCCGGGCTGTCTATCCCGCGGCCGGGGGTGGGAGAAGGAGGAGAAGCAGGAGGAGGTGGTGGTGGTCGGGGGGGGGGGGTGGGGAGTGGGGAGGGAGGAACAAGTCGGGGTGTTGGTGCAGCGCAGTCAGTGACTCTTGGTGGACGGAGGGAGCAGACCGTCCCCAACTCTACTGCAGCTGGTATTGCCCAGAGCTGCGATCCCACCTCACGCCCCGGTCCAGCAGCTCCTGCCCCCGCTCCACCCGGCCCCCATCCACCCAGCCCTGCTCCCCCCAGCCCCGTGTCTGGGCGCTGCCGACCCACAGCCCGTGACAGTGCGGCCCACAAAGGGAGACATGGCAGAGGGCGGACGTTGCCGGACAGCGCTGACCTCGGGGGGAGAGTGGGGGCTGTCCCGAGGGATGCGCTCCTTCGGCCCCTTACACCTTGGTGCTCGGGTTCAGAGCAAAGATACTGATACCTTCCCGCTTTCAATGTCAGTACCCACAAATATTTATAGCGCAAATAATGACAATTTCGGCAGTTTTTAGCCGGGAGGAAGGTACGCGTTCCGTGTGTTAACAGTGTGTGCCGAGGCAGCCATTCCTCCACATGGATTGAGCTGCTCCGTGCGTCACGCCCTTTGACACGATGACCTTACGGGCAACCTCCCTATACTCTGTTAACGTTCAACAGATCTAATGATTTTAACTGCATTTATTAGGTATGTTGCAATACCTACCTTTAGCGGTGCTGCAGTTCTGCCGCTCCCCGTGTGCGTGACTTTGGCGCCTTTCAGGGGGGGGACGGGTTTAAAATGCCGTTTTTCCCTAGACAGTCCAAATCGATCCATGTCGGGCGATTTCGTCGCTAAAGAGAAATCGCTTCGACATTTCATTCATGAAGCTATATTTAAACTATGCTAGTTTATTTATTAACTAGTTTAAAAATCATCTTCTAAAGCTCTGAACACCGACAGCAGAACGAACCTAATGTAGGGGAGAAAATAAAGTGCAGAATTTATTTTTACATTAAAACTTGGTTTTTAAGAAGCCTTTAATCACATTTTCATGTTGCGAAATGGGGACAAAAAAAAATGTATGAACCGGCAGAGTTTTTCATACCGACTTCACCGCAAACCGCAACGTTCTAATCCACCGCATTCCTCTAAAACCCACTCGCTAGTTGATTTAAATGGCCATTAATTTACAGGCATTAAACACTAAATTCCTTCCATTTGACCCATAAATTAATGAAAATGAGATTTTAAAATCATGTTATATTGTGGATTATTGTGTGAATGTTATTTGGACACTTGGGTAATTTAAAAATGTTTATCATTTCTTAAGAAATGGATAGATGTTTAGATCTAGTAATTAGCTACAATTAGATAACTAACTAATTATATGCTTTAATTTCAGGTCATCCAAGTAAGATTGTTTCATATTTGTTTCAGAATGCTTCAATCTATAATAACTGAAAATTTCATTGAGTTCTCTTAATTTTTAAGAAAGTTATGGGCTTTTGACTGTCCTTGATCACAGCTTTTGTGTTAAGTCAATGGAAAGGCAATGGGGAACAAGATGCTAATTTCAGAGTATGAAAATGGCCATAACTTTTTTAATACTGAAGATATGAAAGTGAATTAGGTGTCAAATTAAACTTCTTTTTATGCTTTATCTGATGGGATAAATTGCAGACTTGATTTTTTAAATCTCAAAATTTTGTAACATTGCTACATTTATAAAATTCACCCTCCCACGAACAAACACACTCAGACACATACTCACTCACATACACCCACACATACACACCCACTCACACATACCCACACACACTCACCCGCACCCACTGACCCACACCCACACCCAAACCCAGACCGCTGAAACAGCTGCCGACTCTCACCACCTCCCCAGGAGGGGCCACCACAGCCACTGTTGCCGACCTTCACTGTCTTCAGAAAGCCACCGATGCTGCTGCCCGTATCTCTACTCCAGCTCCTCACGGGCCTCCATCAGCAACTCCGCTGACTCTCTCCTCTCCACCGGCCACAAGCAGGCCAGAGCCGTCACCTCAGCAGAGTTCCAGGCACAGGATGAGGCCCACAACCTCCACCATGCAGACAGCACGTGGTCTGATTTTGCTGGGTCCTAGTGCTCCACCACCCACATGGAAGACTCATTAGTAGTGATGACTCTGCTGGGTCCAAGTGCTCCCCCATAGGGAAGACCCATCATGAGTGATGACTCTGCTGGGTCCTAGTGCTCCCCTCCTCCTACAGGGAAGACCCATCAGTAGTGATGACTCCGCTGGGTCCTAGTGCTCCCCTCCTCCTACAGGGAAGACCCATCAGTAGTGATGACTCCGCTGGGTCCTAGTGCTCCCCCCTCCTACAGGGAAGATCCATCAGTAGATTCAGATTCAGATTCAGATTCAATTTGAATTGTCATTGTCAGTGTACAGTACAGAGACAACAAAATGCATTTAGCATCTCCCTGGAAGAGCGACACAGCAAATGATTTGAATAAATAACAATAAGTGTCCGGGGGGGGGGTGATTGGCAGTCACCGAGGAGTAGCCTGGTAGGAGGGTAAACAGTCCATGGTTGGGGTGAGAGAGGTCCTTGGTGATGCTGAGCGCCCTCCGCAGACAACGCTTGCTTTGGACAGACTCAATGGAGGGGAGCGAGGAACCGGTGATGCGTTGGGCAATTTTCACCACCCTCTGCAATGCCTTCCGGTCGGAGACAGAGCAGTTGCCATACCAAACTGTGATGCAGTTGGTAAGGATGCTCTCGATGGTGCAGCGGTAGAAGTTCACCAGGATCTGAGGAGACAGATGGACCTTCTTCAGTCTCCTCAGGAAGAAGAGACGCTGGTGAGCCTTCTTGATCAGAGTTGAGGTATTGTGGGTCCAAGAGAGGTCGTCGGAGAGGTTGACTCCCAGGAACCTGAAGCTAGAAACATGTTCCACCTCCATACCATTAATGTAGATGGGGGTGTGCGTGCCGCCCCTGGACTTCCTGAAGTCTACAATGAGCTCCTTGGTCTTCTTGGAGTTAAGGGCCAGGTTGTTGTCAGCGTACCATGCTGCTAAGTGCTGGACCTCCTCCCTGTAGGCCGACTCATCGTTGTTGCTGATGAGGCCAATCTCCGTTGTATCATCTGCATACTTGATGATGGTGTTAGTACCATGTACAGGTGTGCAGTCATAGGTGAAGAGGGAGTAGAGGAGGGGGCTCAGCACACAGCCCTGTGGAACGCCGGTGTTCAGGGTGAGGGTTGAAGAGGTGTGCTTGTCTAACCTAACAGACTGGGGTCTGTTGGTTAGAAAGTCCAGTTTCCAGTTGCAGAGGGAAGGAGTGATGCACAGATTACCGAGTTTGGCGATCAATTTTGATGGTATAATGGTGTTGAATGCTGAGCTGTAATCGATGAACAGCATTCTTACGTAAGTGTCTCTGTTGTCGAGGTGGGAGAGGGCGGAGTGAAGTGCCGTTGAGATGGCATCCTCCGTACTCCTGTTCTTGCGGTAGGCAAACTGATAGGGATCCAGTGTGGGGGGTAGGCAGCTTTTGAGGTGTGCCAGGACCAGCCTCTCGAAGCACTTGGTGATGATGGGGGTAAGTGCAACTGGGCGGAAGTCGTTGAGGCTTGCCGCAGTGGAGTGTTTTGGCACTGGCACGATGGAGGTGGTTTTAAGGCACGCGGGAACAACTGCCTGGGCAAGTGACAGGTTGAAGATATCAGTCCAGACGTCTGCCAGCTGCGCCGCACAGACCCTGAGCACGCACCCGGGGATGCCGTCAGGGCCAGCAGCTTTACGTGCATTAGTCCTACTCAGTGCCACGTATACGTCGTAGGGGGTGAGTGTGAGGGGTTGGTGATCGGCAGGTAGCACAGCCTTGATGGCTGTCTCTAGATTGTCCCTGTCGAAGCGGCCATAGAAGTGATTGAGCTCCTCAAGGAAGGAGGCGTCGCTGGATGTGGGGGTGGTGTTGGCAGGTCTGTAGTCCGTGATGGCCTGGATGCCTTGCCACATGCGTCGGGGGTCGGAGTTGTTGTTGAAGTGCTCCTCAATCCTGAGCTTATGGCAGTGCTTGGCCTTCTTGATGCCCCTCTTCAGGTTAGCCCTGGCTGAACTGTAGGCTCGAGCATCGCCTGACCTGAAAGCGGTGTCCCGTGCTTTCAGCAGTAGCCTGACCTCGCTGTTCATCCATGGCTTCTGATTCGGGAATATGGCCACCTGTTTGAGGGAGGTGACACTATTGATGGTGGAGTCCAGAACAGAGGATGTGTAGGAGTCAATGTCCGTGTGGGAGTCAAGGGTGGCCTGGGCTGCAAACGCCTTCCAGTCAGTGTTTCCAAAACACTGCTGAAGTGTGAAGTCCGCTTCCTCTGACCAGACTTTAACTGTCCTCACAGTTGGTTTAACCCGTCTGATGAGTGGGGAGTACTTAGGGAGCAGGAACAATGAGATGTGATCAGACTGACCAAGGTGGGGGAGGGGGATGGCTTTGTAAGCTTCAGCCACATTGGTGTAGACTTTGTCCAGTGTCTTGTCTACTCTAGTGGGGAAGGAGACATGCTGGTGGAATTTGGGGAGTACAGACTTCAGGTTAGAGTGATTGAAGTCACCCGCAACAATGAAGGCTGCCTCGGGGTTGTGTGTCTGTTGATTGCTAATGGCAGTATGCAGCTCTTTCATTGCAAGCTTGGCATTAGCATCAGGAGGGATATAGGCTGCAGTCACAACAGTGGAGGTAAACTCTCTGGGCAGATAGAACGGTCTGCATCTAACCAAGAGGAACTCAAGGTTAGCTGAGCAGTGACTCTCGATGATGGTGGAGTCCGTGCACCATGCTTTATTTACATAAATGCACAGACCCCCACCTCTGGTCTTGCCGGAGTCCGATGTCCTGTCCGCTCGGAGTAAGTGACGCCCCGATAGCTGGATGGCGCTGTCAGGAACGTCAGTGTTCAGCCAAGTTTCCGTGAGGATCAGGATGTTGCAGTCCTTGATCCGGTTGTGGGAGGTGATCCTTAGCCGGAGTTCGTCCATTTTGTTTGCCAGTGAGCGCAAGTTGGCGAGGAAAAGGCTAGGAATCGCTACCCTGTGCGGGGCTAGCTCTAACCTGGCCTTTAATCCCCCTCTGCGTCCCCGGCGGTGTTTACGTCCGCGTCGCCGTCTGTTAGTGCTTCTGGTCGGCCGAGCTGGCTTGGTGCGCGCTGGTGTTCTACCGCTCCGTTGCACCGTTGAAGATATCAGTCCAGACGTCTTCCAGCTGCGCCGCACAGACCCTGAGCACGCGCCCGGGGATGCCTTCAGGGCCAGCAGCTTTACGTGCATTAGTCCTACTCAGTGCCACGTATACGTCGTAGGGGGTGAGTGTAGATTCAGCAGATTCAGTAGTGATGACTCTGTTGGGTCCTAGTGCTCTCCCACCCCTCCTACAGGGAAGACCCATCAGTAGTGATGGGTCTTCCCTTTCCCCCTCTTTTAATCAGGTTACCCCGACCACACACCCTCCAGTTAAAATTCCCCGCTTTATTATGGATCACAATTTCCACGAATTACGTTATATAAAACTCTGTAGGCTCACACAAAATGTGAATGCTAGTCTTCACAAAATCGATGAAAACATTTTCTGAGATTTCAGGAAATTCCTGGCCCCCCTCCTTTGGCTACCGGGCCCCCTTTTGGACTCCGGGCCCGGGTACGATGCACCCTCCTTTCATAGGCCCTGTGTATATGTACGTGCATACGCAAACAAAATATGGTATGTACCTTTGTTAGGTTCCTAAAAATGGGCTCAACAAATTGATGTTATTTACAACCTTTTCATGACCCCAGGAAAAACCACAAACGACCCCCATGGGAGTCACGACCCCCAGGTTAAGAACCACTGGGCTAGACACAGAATGCTGGAGTAACTCAACGGGACAGGGCAGCATCTCTGCAGAGGAGGAATGGGTGACGTTTCGGGTCGAGACCGTTCTTCAGATTGCGAGTCAGGGGAGTGGGAGCCAAGAGATATGGAAGGGTGAAGTGTGAATACGACAGATCAAAGCAGACGAGCGGGAGGAAATGCTGGTTTAAACAGAAGAAAGACACAAAAAGCTGGAATAACTCAGCAGGACAGGCAACGTCTCTCCATCATGAATAAATATCTCCAGAGATGCTGCCTGTCCCGCTAAGTTACTCCAGCTTTTTGAGTCTTTCTTTAGAATGGTTCATTGTTGGCTGAGGGGAAGGTGACAATGAGGCATATAATCAGTAAAATTAATCAGGAGATCAGTGAAACTAGTCGGAGAACTAGGATGGGGGAAGGACAGAGGAAGAGGGAAAGCAAAGGTTACTTGAAGTTAGAGAAATCAAATTTATACCGCTGGGTTGTAAGCTGCCCAAGCAACATGAGTTGCTGTTCCTCCAATTCGCATTTGGCCTCACTTTGACAGTGGAGGAGGCCGAGGACAGAAAAGTCAGGCTGGGGCTGATGCTTGACACCTCAACGTGCCTTCAGAGGCCTTTTACGAATCAGGCCAAACCTGTATGTTACAAAAAGGAAATTACATACTGGAAATTTGATTTTTTTTTAAAAACAGGATGGAGGTATCCATCCGATCATTATCTAAAAGGAGTGTATAATTAGAGAGGACGTATCGTTGAAAGTGGCATGGCAGGTTGAGAAACAATGAGCAAAGGACAGTTTAGGCTTCATCCAAACAGGCACAGATTATTAACACAGGGAAATCATGCTTCACCTTCACTTGTCCAGCCTCAAATAGAGTATTAAATTCAACACTTGTCCAGCCTCAAATAGAGTATTAAATTCAATTTTGGTTGCCACGTTATGAGAAGAATGTGAGGGCATCAGAGAGTCAAGAAAAGATTTATACTTCCTGGGACGAGGGACTGCAATTCCTAGTTTAGGTTGAAGAGGCTTTTTCCTGTTTTCCTTGCAGAAAATAAATCTGAGAGCAGTATATAAAATGATGAGAGGTCTGCATAAAGTGGATAAGGGAAAATGTGTACTTTCAGGAAGAGTTTGATTGATTGAAATATACAGCATGCAAACAGATCCTTCAGCCAAGTCCACCACGACCATCGATCACCTGTTCACATTTGTCCTATGTTATCCCATTTTTGCATCCACTCAGTTTTACACACATAGGAAACCTACGTGGTGACAGGGAGAATTGCAAACTCCACACAGCAAGCACCCGAGGTCAGGATGGTTGGTTTGTGTGCATCACAGTGTGCACGAGTAACAGAGGTAGTGAATGTTTATGATACGATACGATAGAACTTTATTTATCCCAGGAGGGAAATTGATCAGCCAAAAGTCATAAAACACAAAATACATGAAACATGAACCTGGGTGATTGGCCTGTGAGGCAGAAGCTCTACCAGTGTCACTGCGTTGAATTTAGTTCATTGACACATGTACCAAGGTACAGCGAAAAGCTTTTGTTGCGTGCTAACCAGTCAGCGGAAAGACAAGGGCTAGGACTAGAGGTGACAAGTGCAAAATCAAGGAGAAGCAAATTAACAGAGACAAGTGGGCAAAAAATATATATATACCACATGATTGGAATCTGGAAAGCAGTGGTTGCAGATGTTATGCACCATTGTGGCCTTGAAGACGAAATTCAATAAATATAAGGTGAGGAAACAAAATTGCATAGTCTTGGTGGAGGACCCGGGAGTGCAGGGTTTGTGGTGCACTGGTGAGTTGTTCCAGCAGTGAGCAGGCACAGACGCAATGCCCAAATTTCCTCCTGAGCTGTATATTTCCTGGGATTCTATCACTAAATATTATGGGTCCTTGACTTTCATCAGAATCACGTACAGACCCATGTCAAAATGAAGCACATTATTTTATTGGGGAAGAATTTATATTTTTAGATATTCATATTTCAGGATCTCAATATTATTGAAAAGCTCAGCATTTACAGCTAATCCCTTATTGCTCTTGAAATGGTGATGGCAAGCCAACGTCTTGAATAGCTGGTTGCAGTCCTGATGATTTAGCTCTTGAAGGGGAACCTGCAAATGTAGGTGTTTCCAATCTACCTTCTGTCCTTGTTCTGCTTGGCAGTAGATGTTGCAGGTTTGGGATATGTTGAGAAAATATCCGGTGTAAGTAACAACAGTGTATTATGTAGAATTGTGCGCATCACAATGGCACGAGTAACAGAGGTAGTGAATGTTTACGATGCAATACGATACGATAGACCTTTATTTACCCCTAGAGGGAAATTGATCTGCCAAAAGTCATAAAACACAAAATACATGAAACATGAAATGAAAGTGACGAGTGGAAATGATTGGGGATGTGCAAAGATTGGGGTGGGGGGGGAGGGGGGAGGGGTATCAGTCTACCGTACGACAGAAGGGGGAGGAGTTATACATTTTGATAGCCACAGGGAAGAAGGATCTCCTGTGGCATTGGGTACTGCATCTTGGTGGAACCAGTCTGTTGCTGGAGGTATTCCTCAGGTTGACAAGACTGTCATGGAGGGGGTGAGGTGTATTGTCCAAGATGCTCCGCAGTTTGAGAAGCATCCTCCCCTCCGAGACCACCTCCCATGAATCCAAATCCGCCCCCAGGATGGAGCCAGCCTTCTTGATGAGTTTGTTAATCCTATTGTAGGTATGTTACAAAACTTACCTTGAGCAGCGCTGCAGTTCTGTCACTCCCCGTGTGCGCGACTTTGGCGCCTTTCAGAGGGCGGCAGGCTTAAAGTGCTGTTTTTCCACAGGCAGGGAACATCGATCCATGTCGGGCGATTTCGTTGCGGAAGAAAAATCGCTCCGACATTTCATGAATGAAGGTATTTTTAAATTACTCTAAAACATTTATTAACTAGAGTAATTTAAAAATCACCTTCAAAAGCCGTGAGCGCCGACAACCGGAAGGATTTTGCGTAGGGGAGAAAAAAAGGTAAATAGTTTATTTTTATATTAAAAGTTGGTTTTTCGGGAGGCTTTAATAATATTTTCATGTTGCGAAATGGGGTCCAAAAAAATATATGACCAAACAGTATTTTTCCTCCCGAGGATTACACAAAAAGCTGGAGAAACTCAGCGGGTGCAGCAGCATCTAAGGAGCGAAGGAGATAGGCGACGTTTCGGGTCAAGACCCTTCTTCAGACTGACTTCACCGCAAACCGCAACGTTCCAATCCACCGCATTCCACTAAAACCCACTCGCTAGTTGATTTAAATGGCCATTAATTTACAGGAATCAAACACTAAATTCCTTCCATTTGGCCCAGAAATTCATGAAAATGAGATTTAAAAATTATGTTATATTGTGGATTATTGTGTGGATGTTATTTGGACACTTAGGCAATTAAAAAAAAGTTTATCTTTTCTTAAGAAATGGATAGATGTTTAGATCTACGCATTGAATTTTGTAATTAGCTACAATTAGATAACTAACTAATTATATGCTTTAATTTCAGGTCATCCAATAAGATTGTTTCATATTTGTTTCAGAATGCTTCAATCTATAATAACTGAAAATTTCATTGAGTTCTCTTAATTTTTAAGAAAGTTATGGGCTTTTAACTGTTCCAGATCACAGCTTTTGAGTTAAGTCAATTGAAAGGCAATGGGGAGCAAGATGCTAATTTCCGAGTATGAAAATGGCCATAATTTTCTTAATACTGAAGATATGAAAGTGAATTAGGTGTCAAATTAAACTTCTTTTTATGCTTTATCTGATGGGATAAATTGCAGACTTGATTTTTAAAATCTCAAAATTTTGTAACATTGCTACCTATTGGTGTCCGCGGCCTTCACCCTGCTGCCCCAGCACACAACAGTGAAGGAGATGACACTGGCTACCACCGATTGGTAGAACATCAGCGGCACCTTACTGCAGATGTTGAAGAAGCGGAGGCTTCTCAAAAAGTACAGCCGGCTCTGTCCCTTCTTGTGCAGGGCATCAGTGTTCCTGGACCAGTCCAGTTTACTGTCCAGGTACACGCCAAGATATTTGTACTCCCTGGTAAACTGCACATCCACATCATTGATGGAGACAGGGGACAGGGATACAGGGGTGTTCCTCACCTCCTAAAGTCCACCACTAACTCCTTAGTCTTGTCGGTGCTGAGCTGCAGGTGATTTAGCCCACATCACTCAACAAAGAGTAGTCAAAGGGGTGCCAATCAAGCATGCCGTTTTCTTTTAAGCTTCTTTAGTGTTTTCTTCAGCTACATTCACTCAAGCAAGTGATTCAATCACTGTCCTGAATTGTGGAATGGCTTTGGGGAATCATTTTCTGCAGAATACCCATACTTTCATCTGTGCTTAGGGCAATAATATTTATTTGGTTGGTCCAGTTAAATTGCTCGTCAAAATTGACTCCTTGGTGTACTTGGTGTGAAACAAAGCAATGGTAATGCATACAAAGACAGCATGGCACCAGTGTAAACCAAGTGGACAAACAGAACCTATTTGCCTGTGCTGAGAAGAGTAGATAGTTCGACCCAGTCTTGTTGGAGATGGACTTTGCTTGGTGCTTTTGCAGCACAATTTTTACCAGACCTTGCCTGAATGTTGCCCATGTCTTGCCTTGTGCAGATGGAGACAGCTTAATTTGCTGAGGAGATGTGAATAAAATTAAATACTGCACAATCATCTATGAATATCTCAATTATGAGAGAAACAAGTTTGTAGATTAAGCAGCTGAAGATGTTTGGAGTGACAACACTATCCTAAGGAACCATGCAATGATGTCCCAGGGCTTGTATGATGGTCCCCCAATAGCCACATACATCATGTATTTTGTTTGAGCTTTAACTCCAACTAATGGAGCGATTTCCACTTGATGCCCCACTTGTTACTTTGATGTCAAGTAGAGTTGGTTAAATCAGTGGAAGGTAAAACAGATTAGCAATGTCATCAATGAGTCCACTGCACATGATATCTGGAACATAGAACAGTACAGCATAGTAGCACAATATTCAGTGCGCAATATTTGCGCCAAATATGATGCCAAGTTAAACTTATCTCATCTGCCTGTACATGATCCATATGCCTCCATTCCCTGCACTTCCTTGTATCTATCTAAAAGCCTCTTAACGCCACCAACACCACCATCTTCTTCCAACACCACCACTGGCAAAGTGTTCCAGGCACCCCACTACTCTCTGTGTAAAAAACTTGTCCCGCACTTCTCCATTAAACTTTCTATGCCCCTTCCTGTTGGATTTTTCCACCCTAGGAAAAAAGTTCTGACTGTCTACCTTATCTATGCCTGTCATATTTTATATACTTCTATCAAATCTCCCCTCAACCTCCAACATTCCAGAGAAAACAATCCAAGTCTATCCTACCTCTCACTGTAGTTGAAATCCTCCAATCCAGGCAGCTTTCTGGTAAACCTCCTCTGCACCCACTCCAACGTTTCCATAGCTTTCCTGTAATGGGGCAACTAGAACTACACAAAATGCTCCAAATGCGGCCTAACCAAAGTATTATAGAGCTGCATTATGACTTCCTGACTCTCGTATTCATTGCCCCCAGCAATGAAAGCAATCATACCAAATGCCTTCTTTTCCGCCCTATCTACTTGTGCTGCCACCTTTAGTGAGCTATGATCTTGGACTTCAAGATCCCTCTGCACGTCAATGCTGTTAAGGATCTTGCCTTTAACTGTATACTTTCTACTGATTATGGAAGGCCTTAGAAATAAAAGAGGACTGAACTATGTACTCCTCTGCAAGGTTTTATTTGTTTTTACATTTAAATATTTTCAGCTTTATGTCAATACTGCAGTTAGATTTTCATTTTGGTTTCAGTTTTGCAATTCGTTAACAGATTAATTCCTAGAATCCTAAAAATTATCGAAATAAATGAAGGCTGTTCTGCCTATCTACTCTTTGCTGGTTGTTCTCATGAGCTATTCCTATTACCTCATACGGTTCAAGTCCTGCGATTTTTTACAATTCCAAGAAAGATACAATTTACTTTTACAGCTACTATTAAATCTAAATCCACCATTCTACTGTACATGCCAAAATCTCAACACTTGTGTAGAAAAGTTTTTTCTTATGTTATGTCTGGTTCTATTTCTAACAACACAATAGAGGCCATATCAGTTTTAAAACTCTCAGCTACTGTAACACGTTTCTCTTTGATTCCTCTTAATGATTTTCAACATCTCCAAATCTCTTCCAGGAAGGTCATTCTTACATTCTTTTAAAATTAAGCTGATATTTTCCTCAAATACCTTTATTTGTTGTATTTCCTGCTTATTATTTTGGAAATCATGCTGAAAATATAAATCTGAAATAAAACAGAAACACTGGAAATACTCAGCATATTATGAAATAAGAGCAAGAGTATATTTTATGGCCCACCTATGGCATTCTAGGTCTTCATTTCTATTGCATTCTAGGTCTTAATCAGAACTGGTCTTAATTTCAATTCCACTTGTCGGTGCATTCCCCCAAACTCTTGACTTCCTACAGACTAAACATCTGTTAGTTTCTGCCATGGATATAGTCATTGATAAAGTTCCACAGGTTACTAATGTAAAGATTTTCAAAGTTACATGATCTTGGAGAAAAAAAATCTAGATTCCCCCCCAAAAGGAAAAATTGTTTCAGCATCTATCTTTCAACTGTTTGCTCAACCATTGCTCAAAGGATAAACCATTCTTCCCAGGAATAAATCAAGTGAACCTCTATAAAACTGCATCCAATGCAAACATGTCTTTCTTAAACAATGAGAACTAAACTGCACAGTGTCATCCAGGTATGACATAAACAGCCTATAAAGTTGTAACAAGACTTCACTATTTTAAAAATCTGCAATAAAGCTCAACTCCTCATTGGCTTCCCAATTTACATACTGCACCTGCATGTTAACTTGTGCTTTTCAAGCATAAGGACATGCTTTTCTTTTCTTCCAACATTTCCTAGCATACTCCTGCTCTTAACATTCTCTTAATTCATGTAATTATTTTTCCAGAGCAAATTTGCCCATCACTTCATTGAAGCCAGTAATATAGATTGACTAAAGTTGAGGCCCAGGCACTGATCCCTATGACACCAATTCAGCTACAAAATGTCCACCTGAAAGTGCCTCATATATCTCTACTGCATGTTTCCCATTAGTCTTCTCCTCAGGTTTATATATTACTCTTAATGTCATGAGTTCTTAATTTTGTGCAGCAAATGTTCATGTGGCAAATGCCACGTGAAAATCCAAATGCACCACATCTACGGATTCTCCTTTGTCCACTCTGCTTGCTAAATCCTCAAAGAACTGTAAGAAACCTGTCAAGCATGATTATCCTTTCATAAAACCATGTTGCATTGGCTTGATTTTTATGATTTACTTAGTGTCCTGTTATTAATTGCTTAATAATAGATTCCTATAGTGGGGTGACCTCAGAAAAGCATACCAAGAGGAGTACCAATTGTGCTTAACAATGAGATACCAACCTCATTAGACTACAGCTCATATATGTTGAACAGCAAAAGCAGCATGCAACAGGCAGAGCTGAGAGATCTCACTACCAATGAATCTGATTGCAGCTCTGCAGTATATTTGTGAAAGGTTGTAGACATTTAAACTACCGTCACAACCGGTGGAAACAGCCACGAAACATCTCGATCACGATTGGTGAAAACTCAGCTAAAATCACTGATGAAGACTCACACCATGTTGAGTCTGATCTGATGGATGTTCTATCTTGGCATCTCAACATTCCCTCCAATTTTTAGACAATGTGATGTACTTCAACTAAGATTCTCATAGCAGAGTCCTTCACCCAGCCATTTTCAGTTGCTTCGGCATACTTCCATCACATGATCAAAAATGAAAATATTCACTAATCATTGCACAATGTTGAATTCATTTGTACAATCTCTGCACTCGAAGCAATCCAATGCTGCAAAATCTAGATGACATTCAGAAATGTACATAAGAAATACTTTTGTGGCTTGAGTGTTACTTGGTACTTTATGTCCAGTCAGATTCTAACCACCTACCCTTTTTATTTAATGATATTTCCATCACCAGGTCCCACGCCATCAGAAATCCTTGAATAACGTTTAACCATTAACTAAACTGACCCACCCACATCAAAACCATGGGTACAAACCAGCTCAGATGTTGGGTGTCCTTCAGAAAGTGAGTCATCTCCTGATATCCCAAGCCTTTCCACCATCTATGAGGCATAACTGGAATGTGAGGGTGTACCCTCCACTCCTTATCTATAACTATTGTCACCGCTCCCAAAATGCTTTCTGTTCAAACTAATTATTTCTCCAGACTCCAAAGTCTGATGTAAGTAATGAAAGCATTAATTTTACATTATAACTTATAGATGGCAACTTCCCTGTCACAGCAGGATACACGTCTGAAACTAATCCATGAGCCTACAGCCTGAGGTTGAATTGTGGAATAGGTGTTCATATTGCAGACCTGTAACCATTTGACAACAGAAGATTTAAATTATCCTTTGATCGAGGATATTTGAAGAATACAGAAATAATATTTACCCCCAATGTCCCGAGTCACGGCAGCCCTCACCCAAATGCATAGGGGCGGCCGGCAAGTGGGAGCTTGTGACGTTTTTATTTTTTTTTTTTTTTAATAAACTTTTTTAATTAGAAGTAAATGCGTAATAAAAAACATTTGGTTTGTTGTAGTCATACACTATTAATATTGTTTGTATTAACAATTGTATAATAATTGTACTTCTATATATTTTTAAAATTTTTATATAGAAAATAATAGAGGGAAAAAAAGAGACCAAAAAAATTAAAAGAGAATGGAGTAATCAGCTAATTATACATCATTGGAGATATGTCCGTGGATTATAAAATATAATTCTTCATCTAATCCTTGATTCAGGTTTCAGTCAGGTTCTCGTGCCGAACCGGTTTGCCCCTTCAAATATTCAATGAATGGAGACCATATTCTAGTAAATAGTTCTTGTTTGTCCATTAAGACAAATCTTAATCTTTCCAAATGTAGGGTCTCCGACATTTCCATAGTCCACATTTTAATTGTGGGGGTTATAGGGCCTTTCCAAAATTTTAATATTAATTTTTTCCCAGTTATTAAACTATAATCGATAAAGTTTCTTTGGTTTGTTGTAAATAATTGATTTTGTTCTAGTATTCCTAATATTATTAATTTTGAATCGGGGTCCAATTGGGTATTAACAACATCCGAAATTATCTTAAAAATTTCCGTCCAAAAATTATTAATTTTTATACAACTTACAAATGTGTGCGTTAAGTTAGCCTCTGAGTGCTGACATTTTTCATAAATAGGAGATATGCATGGGAAAATTCCATTTAATTTTGTTTTTGAATAGTGCAATCTATGTAATACTTTAAATTGTATTAAAGAATGTCTAGCATTTAACGAACAGTGATGTATATGTTGTAACCTTTTGTCCCATATTTCTGGCCTTATTGTTTGGCCTAGTTCTTTTTCCCATGATTGCCTATATATTTCCGTCATGGGTGCATCATTATCTAATAGAATATTATAAATATAAGATATCAATTTTTCTGTATTAGAGTGTTTATTCAAACATTCATCAAGAATTTCTGTCTTTCTATTTCTATAGTCCTGTGTATTTGATTTAGCATAGTCTCTAATTTGTAGGTATCTAAAGTAGTAATTTGAGTGAAGCCCATAAGTTTGTTGTAGTTCCTGAAATGAGAGGAATGTATCTTTCCTATAGAGATGACCCATCTTTGTAATTCTGTGATTTTTCCATTGTAAAAAACCCTTATACATCATTGAGGGTTTAAATGTAGCATTGTTTACAATGGGAAGAGATAGTGGTAAATGATCCAATTTTAGTGACTTTTTTAAATTGTTTCTAAATGCATATACCACTATATATTATGGGGTTTTCACTATAGGTTTGTTTGCTTAATTTAGTAATAGCAAATAGGATCGACCCAATTTCAAAAGGTAAACAGTCTTCCTTTTCCATTTTTAACCAATCTGGTTGTTGGTCCAGTTCTTCCAACCAAAATTTCATATTTTTAATGTTAACTGCCCAAAAATAGAACATAAAATTCGGTAGTGCTAAACCTCCATTTATTTTTGATTTACCTAAGTGTTTTTTATTTATTCTGTGGTTCTTATAATCCCAGATAAAATTGGTGACTACAGAGTCAACCTTTTTACAAAAAGTTTTTGGGAGATATATCGGAATTAATTGAAAGAGGTACAATAATTGCGGGAGAAAAATCATTTTTATTGCATTAATTCTACCCAACATTGAGATAGGTAGTGTTTTCCAATATAAAATATTCTTATGTAATTTGTTCAATAAAGACAGAAAGTTAAATTTAAATAAAGAAGTATTTCTCTTGGTTACATAAAGTCCAAGATATTTAATAATTTAATAAGTTTGGGATACTAACTTCAGGTTTTGTAATGTAAATTAGTTAGTTAACTAATTGTAGCTAATTAGAAAATTCAATGAGTAGATCGAAACATCTATCCATTTATTAAGAAAAGATAAACTTTGCCTAAGCGTCCAAATAACATTCACACAATAATCCATAAAATAACATAATTTTTAAATCTCATTTTCATGAATTTCTGGGCCAAATGGAAGGAATTTAGTGTTTAATGCCTGTAAATTAATGGCCATTTAAATCAACTAGCGAGTGGGTTTTAGTGGAATGCGGTGGATTGGAACGTTGCGGTTTGCGGTGAAGTCGGGAGGAAAAATACTGTTTGTTCATACATTTTTTTGGACCCCATTTCGCAACATGAAAATATGATTAAAGCCTCCATACAAACCACCTTTTGATATAAAAATAAACTGTACCTTTTTTTCTCCCCTACGCAAAATCCTTCCCGTTGTCGGTGCTCACGGCTTTTGAAGGCGATTTTTAAATTACTCTAGTTAATAAATAATCTAGCGTAATTTAAAAATACCTTCATGAATGAAATGTCGGAGCGATTTTTCTTCCGCATCGAAATCACCCGACATGGATCGATTTTCCCTGTCTGTAGAAAAACGGTACTTTAAGCCCGCCCCCTCTGAAAGGCGCCAAAGTCACGCACACAGGGAGCAGCAGAACTGCAGCGTTGCTCAAGGTAGGTTTTGTAACAAACCTACATCCTTAAGTATTCTTCTTGTCTCTTTAAACAGCACTCTCTTCCTGGAGACCTCCACAGGATAATCTCGGTAGATAGTGATCTTATCTCCATCGTATATGAGATTCCTGGTACGAACAATTTTTTTCATCATCTCCTCCAGTACATGGTCATATTGCACCTTTACTATCATTTGTCTTGGTGGGGCATCTGCCCGTGGGCGACGTCTCATCACTCTATGTGCTCGAGCTAGCAGAGGCTTTTGATCCAGATTTAAGACTTTTTGCAATAAGTCTGCAGCGAATTCGCGGGGGTCTCGTTTCCCCTCTCTTCCTTCTTGAATGCCGATGATTCTTAAATTCGCACGCCTCTGACGGCCTTCCAGTTCAGTGCATTTTTCAGTTATTTGGCTCAGTAATTCTGATAAGCGTTGATTTTCTCAATTTTTCTGATAATTCAAGGACGGTGGAGTTGATTTCTTCCTTCATTTCCTCCTTAAACTCTTCCTTAAAAATTTGAAGTTCTTCTTTAAAATTCACTCTTCAATTCTTCCTTTATATTTTTAATTTCCTGAGTTAGAAAAATCCGAAGATCTTCTATATCAGATTTTTTTAGGCTTTGGCTTCCTCGAAACATCTTCCTGGGATGATGTTGTACCTAAGCCCGAGGCTTCAGTGGGGCCTTATTCCGGTGCCTGTTTTGGCCTGGCAGTCCGTTTCGGTTGTTTGGAGGGGGGGGGGGGGTATGTTGCAGAGACATACCGGAGTTGCGTGCCTGATGACGTCACTCACGCGTTGCAGGCAGCCAGTGCAGTAACAGCAGGTAGGTCCGTTTTTCTCCCGGTTTTTGTGTGATTTTGTAATTGAGCTAGCTGCCGCTGGTCTCTAGCCCTGCATAGCACCACCGAAGTCTACGTTTTTAAAGTTTAAAATGGCAATGCATTATATACAGAACATAGCAGCACCATAAATGTGAAGACTTTGGCCAGAGGCTTCATAAATTGACCAGATTTAGAAAGATTTTGTGTCAATATATGTACCCTTTCAGGTGTGCAGAGCCAAACCTCTAAATATTAGATATGGAGGTGAGCAAAATAGCTTTTTGGATGTCCATTTCAACCAAACTGTGATGCAGCCTGACAGTATGCTTTCTTCATTGTATCTGTGGAAGTTTATAAGAGTCATTGGAGACATGCTAAATTTCCTCAGAGTCCTGATAGAGGTACTGGTGTGCCTTCTTGGCTATCACTTCAATGTGGTTGGTCCACGACAGATTATTGGTAATATTAATGCTAAGGAACTAATGCAAAGCTCTCAACCATTTCCACTTTGGAACTATTGATGCCAATTGGGGCATATACTCCATCACACTTCCTGAAGTCAATAACTAGCTTCTTCACCTTGCTGACATTGAGGGAGAGGTTGATCTACTTCCAGTACTCTCATCATTGTTCATGATCCAGCCCACCACATTGGAGTTGGATGAAAATTTGGCTGCACAGTTGTGAGAGCATAGGGAATTATGGTTGGGCACTGAGCACACCCTCTTGGTGTTGAGAATTATTGTGGACAATGTGTTATTGCCATTCCTTGCCGAATCTGGTCTATGGGTCCGAAGGTAGAGGATCCAGTGGCAGACAGGGATGCTGACTCCTAGGTCTTGTAGTTTGGAGATGTTTTTAAGAGCCCCATCTAGCTCTCTCTTGAAAGCATCCAGAGAACCTGCTTCCACCGCCATCTGAGGCAGTGAATTTCACAGGCTCACCACTCTCTGTGAGAAAAAGTGTTTCCTCGCCTCCGTCCTAAATGGCTTACTCCTTATTCTTAAACTGTGGCCACTGGTTCTGGACTCCCCCAACATCGGGAACATGTTTCCTGCCTCTAACATGTCCAAACCCTTAACAATCTTAATGTCTCAATGAGACCCCCTCTCATCCTTCTAAACTCCAGGATGTACAAACCCAGCTGCTCCATTCTCTCAGCATATGACATTCCCGCCATTCCGGGAATTAACCTTGTAAACCTACGCTGCACTCCCTCATTAGCGAGAATGTCCTTCCTCAAATTAGGGGACCAAAACTGCACACAATACTCTAGGTGTGGTTTCACTAGGGCTCTGTACAACTGCAGAAGGACCTCTTTGCTCCTATATTCGATTCCTCTTGTTATAAAGGCCAACATGCCATTTGCTTTCGTCACTGCCTGATGTACCTGCATGCTTACTTTCATAGACTGATGTACAAGGACCCCCAGAACTCGTTGTACTTCCCCTTTTCCAAACTTGACACCATTTAGATAGTAATCCGTCTTCCTGTTTTGGCTACCAAAGTGGGTAACCTCACATTTATCCGCACTAAACTTCATCTGCCATGCATCTGCCAACTCCCCCAACCTGTCCAAGTCACCCTGCATTCTCATAGTATCCTCCTCACAGTTTACATTGCCACCCAGCTTTGTGTCATCTGCAAATTTGCTAATGTTACTTTGAATCCCTTCATCCAAATCATTGATGTATATTGTAAATAGCTGCAGTCTCAGCACTGGGCCTTTCTGAAAGGCACCCATTAATCCCTACTCTTTGTTTCCTGTCTGCGAACCACTTCTCTAGCCATGTCAGCACTCTACCCCCAACACCATGTGCTCTAAATTTGCCCACTAATCTCCTATGTGGGACCTTATCAAATGTTTTCTGAAAGTCCAGGTACACTACATCCACTGGGTCTCCCTTGTCCATTTTCCTAGTTATATCTTCAAGAAATTCCAGAAGATTAGTCAATCGGTCTGACTGGGACCGATCCTGCTACTGCTTTCCAAATGTTCAGCTATCTCATCTTTTATAATTGACTCCAGCATCTTCCCCACCACCGATGTCAGGCTAACTGGTCTATAATTCCATGTTTTCTCTCTCCTGCCTTTCTTAAAAAGTGGGATAACATTAGCTACCCTCCAATCCACAGGAACTGATCCAGAGTCTATAGAACATTGGAAAATTATCACCAATGCATCCACGATTTCTAGAGCCACTTCCTTAAGTACCCTCGGATGCAAACCATCACACCCTGGGGATTTATTAGCCTTCAGTCCCATCAGTCTATCCAACACCATTTCCTGCCTAATGTGCATTTTCTTCAGTTCCTCCGTCATCCCAGATCCTCTGGCCACTACTATATCAGGAAGATTGTTTGTGTCCTCCTTAGTGAAGACAAATCCAAAGTACCTGTTTAATTCATCTGCCATTTCCTTGTTCCCCATAATAAATTCACCTTTTTCGGTCTTCAAGGGTCCAACTTTGGTCTTAACTAATTTTTTCCTCTTTACATACCTAAAGAAGCTTTTACTATCCTGCTTTATATTCTTGGCTAGCTTACCTCCGTACCTCATCTTTTCTTCCTGTATTGTCTTTTTGGTTATCCTCTGTAGTTCTTTAAACATTACCCAATCCTCTTGATTCCCGCTCAACTTTGCTACGATGTACTTCTTCGCTTTAATTTTTATACTGTCCCTGACGCCCCTTGTCAGCCATGGTCCTGTCTTTCTCCCCTTGGAATCTTTCTTCCTCCTAGGAATGAACTGATCCTGCACCTTCTGTATTATTCCTAGTAATAGCTGCGATTTCTGTTCCACTGTCATCCCTGCTAGTGTATTTTTCCAGTCAACTTTGGCCAGCTCCTCCCTCATGGCCCCATAGTCCCCTTTATTCAACTGCAACACTGACACCTCTGATCTTCCCTTCTCCCTCTCTAATTGTAGATTAAACCTGACCATGTTATGGTCACTGCCTCCCAATGGCTCATTAACCTCGAAGTCCTTTATCAAATCCGGTTAATTACATAACACTAAATCCAGAATTGCATTCTCACTGGTAGGCTCCAATACAAGCTAGTTCTAAGAATCTATTAAGAAGGCACTCTACAAAGTCCCTTTCTTGGGGTCCAGTACCAACCTGATTTTCCCAGTTTACATGCATGTTGAAATCGCCCATAATAACCACAGCATTACTTTTGCTACATGCCAATTTTAACTCCTGATTCAACTTGCGCCCTATGTCCAGGCTACTGTTTGGGGGCCTGTAGATTAGTCCCATTAGGGTCTTTTTACCCTTAAAATTTCTTGGTTCTATCCATACTGACTCCACATCTCCTGTTTCAATGTCACCACTTGCAAGGACTAAATTTAATTCCTCACCAACAGGGCAACCCTGCCCCTTCTGCCCACCTGTCTGTCTTTTCGAATATTCAGTTCCCAGCCCTGGCCCTCTTGCAGCCATGTCTCAGTAATTCCCACAACATCATACTTGCCAATTTCTAACTGAGCCTCAAGCTCGTCCACTTTATTCCTCATACTTTACACATTCATATACAGCACTTTGACTTCCGTATTCACTTCCCCCCTCGCACCGCTCGCAATTGGCCCTGACCTTACTCTGTTGTCCATTCTCGAGCTTTCCTTCCAATTAATTTGAGAATCTTTTGTAATTTTTCCTGTAGTCACTTCCCTTTAAACTCCATCGTTATACTCCCAATTTGTCAATCCCTCCCCCCAACTATTTAGTTTAAACCCGCACGTGTAGCCCTAGCAAACCTGCCTACCAGAATGTCGGTCCCCCTCCAGTTAAGGTGTAGCCCGTCCCTTTTGTACAAGTCACCCCTACCCCAGAAGAGATCCCAGTGGTCTATAAATCTAAATCCTTGCTCCGTGCTCCAGCCCCTCAGCCACACATTCAGATCCCCTATCTCCCTGTTCCTGTCCTCACTAGCACGAGGTACTGGAAGCAATCCAGAGATAACCACCCTCGAAGTCCGGCTATTCAGTCTTCTTCCCAACTCTCTGAAGTCATGTTGGAGAACCTTCTTCCTCTTCTTCCCGATGTCGTTTGTGCCTACGTGCACAACTATTGCTGGCTGTTCACCTTCTCTCTCGAGGATGTTCTAAATTTGGCTTGTGACATCCTAAATCCTGGCACCAGGGAGGCAACAGACCATCCTCATATCTCGTCTACCGCCACAGAATCTCCTGTCCGCCGCTCAGACTGGAAGCATCATCTCCCCAGATAGTTCCCAAGAGGGCGTACCTCTTTTCATTAGGCACAGCCACCTGGGTCTTCTGCACTCCATGATTTCCACCCTTTCTCTCCGCCACACACCTTCGTTCTTCTCATATCCTCGGCGTGACTACCTCACTGTAGGTCCAGTCCAGGAAACTCTCGTTTTCCCGGATGGCCCTGAGGTCATCCAGCTGCTTCTCCAGTGCCCCCAACATGTGCCTCCTTTAGGAGCTGAAGCTGGACGCATTTGCCACAATTATAGCAGCCAGAGGCTCCATCCGTGTCCCTGGGTTCCCACATTCTGCAAGCCTCACATTGTCTCATCTGCCCCAACATTTGTTCACCACGTTCCGTCCTCTCGAGCTTTATGCGTAGCCCCCTCTCCTCAGCCTCCTCGCCAAAGACTCTCAAGCCAAAGTCTCACACTTTACTCACAAGACTCTCGAGCCAAAGACTCACACTTTACTCACAAGGCACTTCCCTCACAAGGCCGCTCCCTAAGAGCCATCTTGCTTATATTGACTGATAAATTGCCTAATTTACCAATTTACAAACCAAATTCCTCAGTTTTAAACTGTTTTCCCCCTCTGACTCACTTCTAACTCTCTTCCCACTTGGGCTAGAGCCAATCACTGCTGTTTCCTGCTTCTCTTTGCTACTGTTTCTTCATAATCCATGGGAGCTCTGAGTTAACTCAGATGGGTTGGAACCCATCTTCAGACCCTTCTATGAAGGATCATCATGACTTATTTTCTTTTGTCTTCTATACCTCCATTTATAAACCATATGATCCTGAATGTTTTAATCACAGTCTCATGTATGTTGTTCAATATTGAGGCTGTGTAGGCTTAAGAAGAATGTGATGATTTCATAAAAAAATAAGATTCTGAGAGAGGATAGATGCTGAAAAGTTATTTCCTGAATTTACAGTGCATTCATAAAGTATTCAGACCCCTTCACTTTTTCCACATTTTGTTACGTTACAGCCTTAGTGTAAAATTGATTAAATACATTTTTTTAATCATCAATCTACAGGGGGTGCCATCGAGTATGGCTGCCCTGCCAGCAGCTGTTAGTCCTTTCACCCTTTTTTGTCATTTTTAGTGAGTTAAAAAGTGTTTGTTTTGGAGGTCTAGTCTTTTTATGTGGGGGGTGGGAGGGGGGGGGGGGGGGGGGAAGGGGCAAACTGTTTTTCTCAGTCCCTACCTGGTCGGAGATGCGGCTTTTCTCCGAGCCGTACCTTCACCCCTTCCTCGCGGCCTACCAACGGGACTGGAGCAGCGTTTCCTGCCGAGACCGATCAGGACTTCAGCTTCGGTGGCGGCACAGCGCTGAAGCACCATCACGGAGCGGGCGATGCCTTACCCGGGTCACCGTGTGGTGGGCTCTGGAGTGCTGAGACCGCCGATTCCAACATCGGGGAGCTGAGGTCTGTGGAGCGTCCAGCTGTGGGGCGGCGTTGAACTTTAAACACCTGGAGCCTGGGTTCTCTCGCCGAGATCGCCAGTGTTGGAGCTCCGACCAGCGTGGCCCGTGGCCTACGGGAGCCGTGGTCTCCGGGGAGGAAGCGGCCGTTCCAGACACTCCAAGTCGCCGAGAGGTTCTGCCGACGCCGGAGTTCCATCATCCGGCGAGAGGGCCTGAAGCTTCGGGCTGCCGTAGAAGCGACTGCAGAGGCCTCAATAGGCCCGACCATGGGTGAACAGGGGATAGGACTGGACTTTGCTGCCTTCCCTCACAGTGGGAACCATTGTGGGGGTGGGGGGCGGGGGGGGGGGGGGTATTTTTATGTTTATTGTTAAATTCTTTAATGTTGTGTCTTATTTTTATTGGTGTGCTGCAAATGACAAGTCAAATTTCACTACACCAATTGGTGTATGTGATAATAAATGTCCTTTGTATCCTTTTTATCCAATAACCCATAATAAATAATCAAAAACAGCTGTGATTGTTTTTATTTGTCTCTGAATCTTCTAACAAAGCTCAATGTAAACCCAAGAAACCGCACCATCTTCCCAAAAGCTCTCACTACCTTTCAGACTCAACATTCAGTCCTCCTCCATCAACAATGTGAAGGACGCTGTGGTGGATGTTTGAGTTAAATTTTATTGCGTATTGTGTGTTCTTTTTTATTGTACAAATTCATTTCACTGCACTTTATTATGTATGTGATGAATAAATCTGACTGATTGATTAATTTTATCGAGTTCAATGATTTGAGCCAACCAATATTTACATTTCAAGCATTCCTTCCAAATTTTAAATTTCCTTGGTAAACCCGAATAACCATTGTACATTTTCACTTCCAGGCTATTTCCGATATGAATCCTGTTGTCATTTAATATCTCCTTCTTTTCAACCCATTGCAGATATTCCCATTTTCTCTCCCCACCCGTTCCTTTTTTTATGCTTTAAAATCAGTGTCTCTTTACCTTTCTGAAGGCCATTGAACTGAAACTCTAATCTTGTTTCTCTATCCACAAATGTTGCTCAAGTTGTTGAATAATTTAATTAAATGATTCAATTCAATGATTCAATTCAATGATTCAATTCAATGAATCAATGCTGCAATCAACATGATTTCATGCTCGCTCATTTTTACATGTGAAGGATGTTGGTTCTTTGCTTGCTTCCTCTAGCTGCTCAGCTTGACCTTCCAACTTTGGCGAGGATTTCCTGCCATTCTGACAGTTTCCAGTTTCCTCGTCACAATTGGCTTCTTTTAAGCATGAAACTCCACTCCACCCCTCACCCAGATGGCCTAAGAGCCCTTTGCTACTTCCTTGAATGGAGGCTCAACTAGTCACCCTGCACCACCACCCTTCTTCAGCTGGCTGAATTCATACTCGCATTGAACAACTTCTTTAACTCTGATCATTTTCTCCAAATTTAAGATAAGACCATGAGAATCCACATGGCTCAGTCCAGCTTGTCTGAAATATGTGGAAATCATGCCCCATCTTATTGCTTTGTCTAAACCATTAATAACTGCCAAATACTCTCAGACTGAACTCAAATGTTTCATCACCTTTGCTACCAACTTGCATCCTGACCACATTTTCATCTGTTCTGTCATTGTCTTCTCTTTCTCAACATTTCTATTTGTAATAGAAATGTTCTCCTCACTGAAGTCCAAATAGTTGATTTCTTATTGAGAACTATATCTCTTAGTATTTATTAAATCTTTCGCTGGTGAAAATTTGTTCTATAGAGTATACCAATGACACACCTAAGACACATAGAACATCTTGGATGTCTGACAGATCATTAACAACTACGCCCCCACATGTCAATATTAATGAAAGAAAAAGGAATAATATTATTAAAGATCTAACTTCACATGAAAGGTGGCATTATGGTGCACCGTTGAGTGCTTTTGCCTTGAAGCTCCAGGGGCTGGGTTTGATCCTGATACGAGGTACTCTCTATGGGAGCTTGCATGTTATTTCTATGACTATGTACACTAGTGACGGATATGGTGGTAGATGCCACATTCAATATGGAACTGTTGGCCTTTTTACAGAAATTGTGGACCATTGTTTCCTCATCATCAATATGTATCAGCCATCAAGCATATTTGCGGGGCAAACTTGCACAGCATTTATGGGAATAGAATCATAGAATCATACAGTGTGGAAACAGGCCTTTCAGCCCAACTTGCCCATACTGACCAACTTGTCCCATCTGTACAAGTCCTACCTGCCTGCATTTGGCCCATATCCCTCAAAGCCTGTTCTAGTCGTGTAATTGTCCAAATTGTCCTTAAATATTGCAATACTACCTGCATTAACTCTGGCAGGTCGTTGCAAACACCCACTACCTTGTGTGAAAAAGTTACCCCTCTGGTTCCTATTACATCTTTACCCCTCACCTTAAACCTATGAAAGTATTTATATACTTTGAAATCCACCCTTGTTTTTCAGAATAGTTTTTGCAGAACTTTGCATTTAATAAATATTTAGGGTTTAGAACCCGTGATTCTGTTAACCAGATCCTTTCCTTCATATCAAGAGTGGGTGGTTAGGGAACTGTTATATCTGTCATGTCCATCCTTGTGTATCCAAAATAGATTTAATGTTAAATCAGAGTTATATTCTTTCTAATGCAAATGGAATGTCTCTTAAATGATGGTATTTTGCCACTTTTCAAACTAAAATACATAAATGGCAATTTTAGAAATTAGTTGAACTTTATAGCCAAACCTTCTAGTTTGCCAGCGGTCTGTGTATCTTCAAACAATGTGTTTTATATTTTAAATATTTAAATGTGTACTTTTATTATCTGGCAAAGCACAAATCCATTCACCATCAACACTACCTCAACCACAGTATTATATGCATGACCATCTCCCATGAACATCTGTCTGATTGAGCTTCTGTCTGATCCCATTGCGCCAGTGTAAATACCAACGGTCTTACAAATCTACCTTTTCCAGGATTCCACACCCAGATATATTTTGCAAACCTCAGAATCCCAGTATAGTCCAAGTCTTTCTACCAATGGAATTGTTCATGTGTACCAAGATTACCTGGGGTTTATTTATTTCCCCATACAGTGAACAGGATCTCAGAAACAGTGATATGTAGTGAATTGTTTAATATTCCAAGTAAAATGCAACTTGTTTTCAGTCATTTAGGTTTCCATTTATCTTGTTTCCCTATGCCTACTTTCCTGAAGATAACAACTCATACTGGTTGCCTTTTATACTACTATAAATTGCATAGGTGCAAAGATTAAGTGAATATAAGCAAAGTAATCTTATGTAATTATAATCTGAAGAAAGGTCCTGACAAGAAACGTCATCTATCCATGTTCTCCAGATACGCTGTCTGACCCACTGCTCCAGCACTTTATGTATTTTGTGGTGAACCAGCATCTGCAGTTCCTTGTGTTTAATCATATATGGGGATAATCTTAGTGAATCTCAACTGTTTTCTCTCTTCATTATGTCACACAGAATGATTCCACCACAGAAATAAGCTAATGATGCAGAATTGTGAATTCCCACAGCTGGATTTTAATATGTATCAGCTGAAACTTATGATTTTGAACAATTGGCTTTTGATTCCAAGTTTTTACTAACATGCTTTTTAAAGAGGCAATAGAAACCAAGGAAAAAAAATAGTGAAATGGCAGAGAAAATAATTATGAAGAAGGATGCAAGGTAAAAATTCAAACATTCTGATGTGCAAAGGTAAAATATGAAAGTTTTGTGTGCAGGTACTGGAATGGAGATTTATAGGTCAAAGCTGAAACAATGGAGGGTGCAGAGCAGGAGGAGGTTAATAGGAGATTGAGGAAACAGAAGGATAAATGGATGAGGATAATAATTTCAAATTGATAGTGCTGAAAGCAAATCAGTGATATAAAGGTGACAGATGATCATAATTACAGATTTGGAAGATTTATGCAAAACAAACCACCCATTGAACAGCCATCTAACTCAGAAGGATGAAGGTACTAATTTGTGAGCAAATTGTTTCTTCTTGGTTGCTTCATTCCGTTCTAATGATAATTCTATTCTTGCAAGTATGTCACAACACGTCTGGATAGATTAGTTTAGTTTAGTTTAATTTAGAGATACGGCGCGGAAACAGGCCCTTCGGCCCACTGGGTCTGCGCCGACCAGTGATCCCCGCATATTAACTCTATCCTACACCCACTAGGGACACTTTTTATATTTACCAAGCCAATTAACCTACAAACCTGTACGTCTTTGGAGTGTGCGAGGAAACCGAAGATCTCTGAGAAAATCCACACAGGTCACAGGGAGAACATACAAACTCCGTACAGACAGCACCCGTGGTCGGGATGGAACCCAGGTCTCTGGTGCTGCATTTGGTGTATGGCAGCAACTCTACCGCTGCGCCACCGCCACCGTGACCAAAGATTGTTTTGGAACTGGTTCTAATAATCGGCATGTCTTAGTATCGTGACAGGATGAACGATTACAGTTAGAAATATATGTTCAGATTTCAAAATGTGACTTTGGGAAATGACTTTCCAAACCTAATTTTGGGATATGCGCTGTTTGTAAAGAATATCGGCATCAGGATTAAGTATTTTAATCATAATTCAAGAATCATGTTTTTACAAAAATGAATACAGTTGCAGAATTTAGCTTTCACAGTTCTCAGAATCCAATAAAAAAATGACATTCACAGAGCATATATCATAGGGCTCAGTTAAGTATTAGCCACTAAATTTAAAGCATTGCTGTCAAGATGTGCTGTATTCTATTTGTTCAGTTATTTGCAGTTCAAAGCAATTCATTGTATGTGAATTACATTGACTGATTAATGAGGGATGTTATCAAGCAACATTTATATCTATGTCTTTCCAATGTAGAAAGAGCTTTAACTTGTTTATTTTTCTTCCATTTGTTATGCGTCGGCTTCATTTATAGAGCATAACAACAAGAAAAATTCCCAAAACAAAATCATTCATTGGGACCAAGTTAGAGGACAGACACCACACCATGAGAAAAATATCAAGGCCTCGGAAAGGCTTCAAAAAAGATTGATCAACAAGATGCTAAGGTTCAGCTACATGAAAAGACCAGAAAATTTAAAATACCCCTCAGTTCAGAGAAATCTAAGTGAAGATTTGAGTGAATTTTTCAAAAAATGATAAATTAAATAAGAAGCAGTGTTTCCATGAATACAAACAGAAAATGCGGGATTGCTCAGCAGGTCAAGCAACAACTAAGGAAAGAGGAAGAGTGTTAATATTTCTGGCCAGTTTCCATTTATAGTGTGTTTTACAAACTATTTCCACTGGCAGTGAAAATGCTAACGAGAGGATACAGATTACATGTAATTGGCAAAAAAAAGTCAGAGAAGAGAGAGATCATTTTTTAAAACAGGAGTGTTGTTAGGCACTATATTTCTGAAGGGAACATGGAATATTGGAGTTTTGGAGATAGGAGCAGAAGTTGCTATTTAAGCTCGAGTTGCTTAATATTTAAATATGTGTTGATCTCTTTTTTGAATCGAATAAGCCTACAAAGCCTTCTTAGGTAGAGAATTTAAATGATTCATTATTCATTGAAATGTATTCTCAACTGTATACTGAATGACAGACCCATTACTTTGAGAATGTGACCCCTGGTTTTAGACACCCCTAACATAGGAAATATAACCCTGCATCTGCATCTGCACTGCTAAGCCCTTTACGAAGAATCAGATATTAAGTTGAAAAGAGAAACATAATTATTCATAGGAATAATTAGGGGAATAAGACCAATTGGATGACTCATAAAGCTAGAGAGACATAATGGGCTATTAACGATATTTGAGAAATCAATATTGTCCAAGATACCAGTAATAGCTTCTCTGTTCATCAACAAAATAGGCCCACATGATCTTTTAACTTCACCAAAATGGTCAAATAAGGTTTAGTTTCATGTCCGATTCAAAGGCAACTTCTTAAAATTCTGCAACATGTGTTTTCTTACTTTGGATTCAAAGGCAGCTTCTTAAAATTCTTCAACGTGTTTTCATATGTTGTCTGGGGAACAAACACTAGCTTGATGAGAGGTGTCAGGTAAACAATTTGCCAATGCACAAGATAAGCAAAGCACAGTGCATTAAATTGGAAATCTCGAGCCTTATGTATACAGACTTCATAACAGGGATATGTATCTATGACAAGGGCTCTTTTCCACAGTTTTGCCTTTGAATGGCATTAGCACTGGTACCATGCATGTCTAATGACTAGAGCCAGGATGTTTAGGCACTAAAAACTCTGAAATAGGCAGGCAAAAAGGCATAATAAAATTACAAAAAAGGCTTGAAAAAGGCATTTATTGACAAAAAAAGGCATAAAAAGGCATGTATTTCCACCACCAAAATATGGTTACATTGATAATGACTACAGTAAATGACCAAAGTTGCCTGATTGCACATAATTACTAGCATTTTTTTCAAATTATCTGGTGTTAAACTATGCCGTCTGACAGACAGAATATGCTTCAGTTGTGAAAAACTTATTTCTACCTCAGCTGAGGTTACTGGTGCATACCCGAAAGAAGATACAGACTTTATATTCATGTTGATATCTTGTGCATTACAACTACCTTTGACAACTGTAGTTATGTTTCATATTTCTTCAAGATCTTTGTTAGCTAACATCACTCTCCCACATTTTCCTTGTATGCCTACATCGCCAGGAACTTTACGAATGTCATCAGTTCCTTTGTTGAAAACATGCAAATTATTCACTAATGTTTTGCCACGTTTCTAAAGAGAAGTGATAGCTTGTGGGAATTTTTCAAAATTGGAAGCACTAAATAGATTTTGGAGAAGACTGAACCAGCGGGCAGCGGCACGAATGAATGAACGCCCTCGGTTTCGCCCCGGTGGTGGAAATTTTCTTGTAATTTATACTATGTTAACACGGTAGTAATAACATTAATATTAACGTGTTAACATAGAAAACTACATTGTAATCACGGTACAACTAGAGAAAATAGCATGACCTTTTAGCAAAACGGCAAAAAAAAGGCTGATTTAGGCACTCGATCGTGATAAAGGCATTAACTTGGTGAAATCATCAAAAAATGCATGAAAAGGCACATGGCATTTAAGGCAAAATCCTGGCTCTACTAATGACCAATTGGATATTGGTGAAGGGGAGAACCTATAACCTATAGTTCATTGGCTATATTTAAGGGAGTTAGATGTGGCCCTTGTGGCTAAGGCGATCATGGGGTATGGAGAGATGGCAGGTACTGAGTTTGATGATCAGCCACAATCATATTGAATGGCGGTGCAGGCTTGAAGGGCCGAATGGCCTACTCCTGCACCTATTTTCTATGTTTCTATGTTTCTATAAGCTTGAGGAACATCATCTCATCTTTTAACCACCAACATTACAGGACACAGAATTCAACTATGAATTCAATAATTTCAGATAACCAACCTTTCTAGTTTATATTAGATCTGGTCAGTTCTGATGAAAAGTCATCAACCTATAATGTGAACTTACTTTTTTTACCCTCCACGGATGCTGCTCGACTTGATGACTATTTCCAGCATTTCTTATTTTCATCTTAAATTTTCCACTGTATTAATACCAAGTGATTTTTGGTGGAGATGCCATATGTATGGTCCTTGGTAAGGAAAGTATTATTGGATGTGTAATGGATAATGGTCAAATAGCATGTCAAAGGTCCCTGTTTTCATTGGTGGGGTGGCATGGAGGAAATTAGCAGCTTCAAATTCTTGGGCAAAACAATCCAACCTTTGTCAACTATCTACCTCAGAAGGATAAAGGTACTAATTTGTGCGCAAATTGTTTCTACTTGGTTTGCTTTATTCAGTTTTAGTGATACTTCTAATCTCGATAATATATATCATGTCTGGAGCGATTGTTTTGGATCAGCTGCTGAGAGGGATGGGTGAAAAAAGAAAGAATTAACCAAGGAGTCACAGATATAATGGTCCCTGCATAAAACAGAAAGATGTGGAGAGGGGTTGATGTGACTGGTGGTGGGATCATGTTGAAGCGAGTGGATTGAAGTTGGTGTAACAGCAGTTGAAGTTGTTTGTGTCTGCTTGTGCACAATCTTCATGCTGCTGCATTGTCAACATAATATTAACTTTATTTGCACTGAATAAGGAAAGATTTGTTTAAGTAAAGCCTCATTGTGAGATGTGGCGAATAAAATACTGCCTGGGGTTAACAACGAAATTGTGCGAACTCTCCATGTGCACTTTCCACATGTTACATGTGATTTACTAAAGGAATTTTAACAATAGTTCTACATGGGGATGTGATACCTGATGATCCAATGTTATCTCATACATATAACAAAAAATTTTGAGAGTCTGATAAATCTATGAACATGAATACTTAAAACAGTGAATAAAACAATCCATGTTGCATAATATACGAGAAGTAGGCCATTCGGCCCTTCAAGCTAGCACCGCCGTTCAATGTGATCATGGCTGATCATCCACAATCAGTACTCCATTCCTGCCTTCTCCCCATATCCCCTGACTCCGCTATCTTTAAGAGCCCTATCTAGCTCTCTCTTGAAAGTATCCAGAGAGCATCCACCGCCCTCTGAGGCAGAGAATTCCACAGACTCACAACTCTCTGTGAGAAAAAGTGTTTCCTTGTCTCCGTTTTAAATTCTAAAGTGTTTCCTTGTCTCCTTATTCTTAAATTGTGGCCCCTGGTTGTGGACTCGCCCAACATCGGGAACATGTTTCCTGCCTCTAGCATGTCCAAACCCTTAATAATCTTATATGTTTCAATAAGATATCCTCTCATCCTTCCAAACTCCAGAGTATACAAGCCCAGCCGCTCCATTCTCTCAGCATATGACAGTCACGCCATCCCGGGAATGAACCTTGTAAACCTACGCTGTACTCCCTCAATAGCAAGAATGTCCTTCCTCAAATTATGGGACAAAAACTGCACACAATAGTCCAGGTGTGGTCTCACTAGGGCCCTATACAACTGCAGAAGGACCTCTTTGCTCCTATACTCAACTCCTTTTGTTATAAAGGCCAACATGCCATTCGTTTTCTTCACTGCAAATATCAAGGCGATGACAGAGAAGTAAAAAAATTATGGGGTAGTTGTAATGAGAAATATAATTATACCTTCTACTTTTTCTTTTTTCTTGGGCCTCCTTTAGGTCATGGCTGACCATAGGTGTCTCCAGGGTACCATTCCCTATATGGAGGACAGGAAGCCTGTGCGTGACTATGTTTAACATGGGGAGACTGGTGCACAGACCGTGGCAGATCTGGGTCAAGATCCAGTGACATGGAGTCCGACGACCGGAGACCCTCTTCTGCAGTAGCCTTCATCCGTTTTCCCAGCCGTTGTGACGCTCCACTAAGGTCAGCCATCGTCCTCGGCCTGTTCCACCGTTGAAGTCTTGGTTGGATTGCTCTTTGTCAGAGACCTCCCCCTCTACCTTACCGCCATGGGTGGCCCTACCAGGAGCATAGCTCCAGTCGGCATCACTCTCAGGTACTCAGGTCCACACAGCTTCTCCAGCACGACAAGGTGACAATCCAATATCGTGCAAATAGACACAAAATGCTGGAATAACTCAGCAGGACAGGCAGCATCTCCGGAGATAAGGAATAGGTGATGTTTCGGGTCGAGACACTTCTTCAGACAGGGGAGATATGGATGGGTAAGCTGTGAAAACACAGATCAAAGGAGATGCTGATCAAGGAAATGTAGAATGGTACATTGTTAGCTGAGGGGAAGGTGAGAACGAGGAATACAATCAGTAATATTTAATCGGGGTGACAATGAAACTAGTTGGAGAACTACGATGGGGAGAGAGGGAAAGCAAGGGTTACTTGAAGTTAGAGAAATCAATATTCATACTGCTGGGTTTTAAGTTGCCCAAGCAAAATATGTAGTTCTTCCAATTTGTGTTGAGCCTCACTCTGACAGTGGAGGAGGCCCAGGACAGAAAGGTCAGTGTGGCAATGGGAGGGGGAGTTAAAGTGTTTCACAACCAGGAGATCAGGTAGGCTTAGGCAGACTGAGCAGAGGTGTTCAGCGAAACGATCACCAAGCCTGCGCTTAGTCTCGACGAAGGATAGGAACCCACACCCATCCATATCTCCCGCCGAGTTACTCCAGAATTTTGTGTCTATCTTCGAAGTAAACCAGCATCAGCAGTTCCTTCCTACACACTATGTTAGTATGTTCTTCATAAGTTCTTCATAAGTTATAGGCACAGAATTAGGCCATATGGCCTATCAAGTCTACTCCGCCATTCAATCATGGCTGTTCCCTATTAACCCCATCCTTTTGACTTCTCCCCATTACGTCTGACATACATACTTATCACGAATCTGTCAATCTCCCCCGTTAAAATATCCATTGACAGCCTCCACAGCCTTCTGTGGCAATTAATTCTATGGATTCACCACACTCTGACTGAAGAAATTCCTCCTCAAAAGTCAAAAGAGTTTATTGTCATGTGTCCCTGACAGGACAATGAAAATCTTTCTTTGCATAGCACAACAGAACATAGAAGGCATTGACTACAATTCTATACGTAAATACACCCATGAATTAATAAATTAATAAAGTGCCAATAACAGATGGAGGGATATTAATGTTCAGAGTTCCGAGCCAGGTTTAATAGCCTGATGGCTGTGGGGAAGCAGCTATTCCTAAACCGGGTTGTTGCAGTCTTCAGGCTCCTGTACCTTCTACCCGAAGGTAGCAGGGAGATGAGTGTGTGGCTAGGATGGTGTGGGTCCTTGATGATGCTGCCAGCCTTTTTGAGGCAGCGACTGTGATAAATCCCCTCGATGGAAGGAAGGTCAGAGCCGATGATGGACTGGACAGTGTTTACTACTTTTTGTAGTCTTTTCCTCTCCAGGCGGCTCAAGTTGCCGAACCAAGCCACGATGCAACCGGTCAGCAAGCTCTCTACTGTGCACCTGTAGAAGTTAGAGAGAGTCCTCCTTGACAGACCAACTTTCCGTAATCTTCTCAGGAAGTAGAGGCGCTGATGAGCTTTCTTAATAATTGCATCTGTGTTCTCGGACCAGGAAAGATCTTCACAGATGTGCACGCCCAGGAATTTGAAGCTCTTGACCCTTTCAACCATCGACCCGTTGATATAAACAGGACTGTGGGTCCCCCTCCTACTCCTTCCAAAGTCCACAATCAGTTCCTTGGTTTTGCTGGTGTTGAGGGCCAGGTTGTTGTGCTGGCACCATATGGACAGTTGCTCAATCTCTCTTCTATACTCTGACTCATCCCCATCAATGATACGTCCCACAACAGTGGTGTCGTCAGCGAACTTGATGATGGAGTTCGCGCTATGACCGGCTACGCAGACATGAGTATAGAGTGAGTACAGCAGGGGGCTGGGCACGCAACCCTGAGGTGCTCCCGTGCTGATTGTTATCGAGGCTGACACATTTCCACCAATACGAACAGACTGTGGTCTGTGGATGAGGAAGTCGAGGATCCAATTGCAGAGGGATGCGCAGAGACCCAGTTTTGCGAGTTTGGTAACCAGCTTGGAGGGGATGATTGTGTTAAATGCCGAGCTGTAGTCAATGACTAGCAGCCTGACATATGAGTTTTTGTTGTCCATGTGTTCCAGAGCGGAGTGGAGGGCCAGCGAGATCACGTCCACCGTTGATCTGTTGTGGCGGTAAGCGAACTGCAGTGGGTCCAGGTTTTTGTCGAGGTAGGAGTTGATTTGTGCCATGATCAACCTCTCGAAGCACTTCATCACCACAGGCGTTAGTGCCACAGGTCGATAGTCAGTGAGGCACGTCACCTTGCTCTTCTTGGGCACCGGTATTAAAACCACTATACTGCATCTGCCATGCATTTGCCCACTCACCAAACGTATCCTGGTCACCTTGCAGCCTCCTAGCATCCTCCTCACAGCTAATACTGCCCCCCAGCTTCGTGTCATCCGCAAACTTGGAGATGTTGCATTCAATTCCCTCATCCAGATCATTAATATATATTGTAAATAGCTGGGGTACCAGCACTGAGCCTTGCGGTACCCCACTAGTCACTGCCTGCCAATCTGAAAAGGACCCGTTAACTCCTACTCTTTGCTCCTGTCTGCCAGCCAGTTCTCTATTCACGTTAAGACTGAACCCCCAATAAACTTTCCCCCTCTCACCTTAAGCTATGACAATAGACAATAGACAATACCCAATAGGTGCAGGAGTAAGCCATTCGACCCTTCGAGCCAGCACCGCCATTCAATGTGATCATGGCTGATCATCCCCAAGCCTTCTCCCCATATCCCCTGACTCCGCTATTTTTAAGAGCCCTGTCTAGCTCTCTCTTGAAAGCATCCAGAGAACCTGCCTCCACCACCCTCTGAGGCAGAGAATTCCACAGACTCACCACTCTCTATGGAGTCTCACTATGGAGTGAAATCCAGGTTTGCCGGGAAGTGGTGTTAGGTAAATTGAATGGATTAAAGGCCGATAAATCCCCAGGGCCAGATAGGCTGCATCCCAGAGTACTTAAGGAAGTAGCCCCAGAAATAGTGGATGCATTTGTGATAATTTTTCAAAACTTTTTAGATTCTGGAGTAGTTCCTGAGGATTGGAGAGTAGCTAATGTAACCCCACTTTTTAAAAAGGGAGGGAGCGAGAAAACGGGGATTTACAGACCAGTTAGTCGAACATCGGTAGTGGGGAAAATGCTAGAGTCAGTTATTAAAGATGGGATAGCAGCACATTTGGAAAGTGGTGAAATCATTGGACAAAGTCAGCATGGATTTATGAAAGGTAAATCATGCCTAACGAATCTTATAGAATTTTTTGAGGATGTATCTAGTAGAGTGGATAAGGGAGAACGTGTGGATGTGTTGTATCTGGACTTTCAGAAGGCTTTCGACAAGGTCCCACATAAGATATTAGCATTCAAACTTAAAGCACATGGTATTGGGGGTTCAGTGTTGATGTGGATAGAGAACTGGCTGGCAGACAGGAAGCAAAGAGTAGGAGTAAACGGGTCATTTTCAGAATGGCTGGCAGTGACTAGTGGGGTACGCAAGGCTCAGTGCTGGGACCCCAGCTATTTACAATATATATTAATGATCTGGATGAGGGAATTGAATGCAACATCTCCAAGTTTGTGGATGACACGAAGCTGGGGGGCAGTGTTAGCTGTGAGGAGGAAGCTAGGAGGCTGCAAGGTGACTTGGATAGGTGGGGGAGTGGGCAAATGCATGGCAGATGCAGTATAATGTGGATAAATGTGAGGTTATCCACTTTGGTGGCAAAAACAGGAGGGTAGACTATTATCTGAACGGTGGCCGATTAGGAAAGGGGGAGATGCAACGAGACCTGGGTGTCATGGTACACCAGTCATTGGAAGTAGGCATGCAGGTGCAGCAGGCTGTGAAGAAAATGAATGGTATGTTGACATTCATAGCAAAAGGATTTGAGTACAAGAGCAGGGAGGTTCTACTGCAGTTGTACAGGGTCTTGGTGAGGCTACACCTGGAGTATTGCGTACAGTTTTGGTCTCCAAATCTGAGGAAAGACATTCTTGCCATAGAGGGAGTACAGAGAAGGTTCACCAGACTGATTTCTGGGATGGCAGAACTTCCATGTGAAGAAAGACTGGATAGACTCGGCTTGTACTCGCTGGAATTTAGGAGATTGAGGGGGGATCTTACAGAGACTTACAAAATTCTTAAGGGGTTGGACAGGCTAGATGCAGGAAGATTGTACCTGATGTTGGGGAACTCCAGAACAAGGGGTCACAATTTAAGGATAAGGGGGAAGTCTTTTAGGACCGAGATGAGAAGATCATTTTTCACACAGAGAAGTGGTGAGTCTGTGGAATTCTCTGCCACAGAAGGTAGTTGCAGCCAGTTCATTGGCTATATTTAAGAGGGAGTTAGATGTGGCCCTTGTGGCTAAAAGGATCAGGGGGTATGGAGAGAAGGCAGGTACAGGGTACTGATTTGGATGATCAGCCATGATCATATTGAATGGCGGTGCAGGCTCAAAGGGCCGAATGGCCTACTCCTGCATCTATTTTCTATGATTCTATGATTCTGTGACCTGGTTTTATCTCAATTTGGAAAGATTGGGGAAAAGCAAATCAGGACAAGAACAAAGGTAATAATATTCCATTCTTTGTAACAAGGGAGTGGAGGGAGGTCTGCTGACAGAGAAAGGAAATCATACACTCAGGAAATTTAATAGCATCATTAGTTATTGAGCAGTATGGGAATGCGGGGTAATGTGAGTGAAACACCTTATTGATCAACTGGCATTAATATAATCTAACAAAGACCTATGGTCAAACACATTGGGTAAACAAACAATCAATAATCAATAAGCAATACACAAAGTATTGTAAACAATTCAAAAACTTATTTCTTTAAATAGATTAAGTATACAATCCGTAGAATTGGGGGATCATAGAATATTAAAATGATTGCCAATCAGCTCATTAAATCCAATCTATCAAGCAACCTTGACCGACTGCAGTTCACCCAGTACAACAACGGGTCCATGGCTGATGCCATCTCCCTGACCCTACACTGGGATAAGAGAGACGCCTCTGCTTTTGAGAGACACCAGCTCTACTTTTCACACCATCATCCCGTCCAAGCTCATCTCCAAACTCGTGGAACTTGGAGTCAGCACCCATCTCTGCCAAAGATTCTTCAACTTCCTGACCAACAGACCACAATCAGTGAGGATAGATGACAAATCATCCTCGACGATAATTCTCAACACAAGGACGCGTTCAAAGCAACCGAGGACCGGATATCAAAAAAATGACAAGATGGAGTAAAGGAAGATGATTCAGAACCTCGTACCCTGGTGTCAAGGCACCAACCTTTCCCTCAATGTCAACAAGACAAAGGAGATATTGTTCGATTTCAGGAAGTGAAGTGGTACACATATCCCATTGTACATTGACGGCACTGAGGTAGAGATTGTTGCAAGGTTCAAGTTCCGAGGATTAAATGTCACCAGCATCTGTATCCGTACACTGTGCATGGCTTGATTGTAATCATGTGTACTCTTTCCACTGACTGGATAGCACACAACAAAAACGTTTTTCACTGTACCTCATTGCACAGGAAAATAATCTAAACTAAACTTACCTTGGTATCTACACAACTCACTGGTTCTACTCCTAACCCCTTCTCCGTAGCCTGGTACATTTTCTCCAACCATATATTTATCCAGTACCCTATTGAAGGCACATTGGAACCTGCCTCCGTCACTTCTGCTGGCAGTGCACTCAAAGTACAACCACATGCTACATAAAAAGGTTTTCTTTATGCCTCCCACTATGTGCTCTGTTCAAACCCCTAATTGTTTTATATACTTCTATTAGATCTCCTCTTAGGTTTCACATACAAAGAAAACACGCAGCCTCTAATGAGGCAACCAGAATCCACCACAATACTTTAGTAAAGTCTGGACATATTTTATAATGGTACAGTATGACTTAATGCTTTTAAACTATATGACACTATTGATACAGCTCAGAATTGTGTGTGCCTTATAAACCACTTCCTTGAATAGAAACATACAGAACTCTTAAGGGATTGGACAGGCTCGATGCAGGAACAAGGTTCCTGATGTTGGGGTAGTCCAGAACCAGGGGTTACAGTTTAAGAAAAAGGGGTAGGCTATTTAGGACTGAGATGTGGAAAATTTTTCAACCCAGAGAGTTGTGAATCTGTGGAATTCTCTGCCACAGAAGGCAGTGGAGGCCAATTGGATGTTTTCAAGAGAGAGTTAAGGGCCTGTCCCACTATACGAGTTTACCCAAGAGCTCTCCTGAGTTAAAAAAAAAAATCAAACTTGTGGTAAGTACGTAGAATGTACGTAGCGGGCACGTCGGAGCTCGGGACGTCTCTTAGCGGCTCGTAACGCTAACGGCAGGTACTCGAGATAAGTAAAACATTTTTCATACAGAGAGTAGTGAATCTGTGGAATTCTCTGCCACAGAAGGTAGTTGAGGCCGGTTCATTGACTATATTTAAGAGGGAGTTAGATGTGGCCCTTGTGGCTAAAGGGATCAGGGGGTATGGAGAGAAGCCAGGTACAGGATACTGAGTTGGATGCTGAGTTGGATACTAAGTTGGATGATCAGCCATGATCATATTGAATGGCTGTGCACGCTCGAAGGGCCGAATGGCCTCCTCCTGCACCTATTTTATATGTTTTCTATGTTTAATGGAGATGTGCAGAGTAAGTGTTTTACACCAAGAGTGGTGGGGGTCTGGAACACATTGTCAGGGGTGATGGAGCCGATACGGCAGTGACATTTATAGGGTTTTAGATAGGCACATGGAAGTGCAGGAAATGGAGGGATATGGACCATGCACAGATAGATGAGATCAGTTTAACGGCATCATGTTCAGCACAAAAAGTGTGGGCTGAGAAAGGCCCATTCCTGTGCTGTACTGTATAGTTGCCAGAGGAAGTATTTGAGGCAGGTCGAATTATATTTGGACAGGTACATGGATTGGAAATGTTTAGAAGGATATGGGCCAAAAACAGGCCACAGAGTCAGGTGGGCACCTTTGTCAGTATGGATCAATTGGGCCAAAGGCCCTATTTCTTGCAATATACTTCTATGGCCAAACCTGTAGATGTATACCATGTATAGGGTAAAGAAGAAACTAAATAAAATATATAGGAAAAAAGAAGAGCTGATGGAGTAACTCAGCGGGTCAGGCAGCGTCTGTGGAGACCCTCATCTGGACTCAAAAGAGTAGAGGGGAAGTAGCCAGTATAAAGTCATGGAGGAGATGGAGTAGGCAAGAACTTGCAACTCTTTCTTTTTGCTCCAGATTCCAGCGTCTGCAGTCTCGCATGCCTCTAAAATATGTAAATTCCAAGGCCTGCTTTAGGAATTTTTTGTTTCTATAAAAAATCATCATAGGCTGCTTATCTGCCATGTTGTGTTTTAAAACATGGATTGGGAGTTGCCCATTGCAATACTAACTAAATAAAGATAATTTGGAAGATAATTGGATTTCCCTTCAGCTGGCAAGTGGCTGTTGCCTTTTCTTGGAAAAGTTGAGATTGTCTCATGATTATAAAATTGAAGTAGAACCAAATGTATTTCCATATTTTGTTTTCTTCAGATTGTTTATTGAAATTTACCCTTTTTACATGAAGGATGGTGTATGCAGCACGGTAAATTACATAATGTACTGCTCTGTTTTATTTTCAGCATCTTCTCTTAAAGAAGTTCCGAAAACTGTTTGTTCCCACACCTAAGAGGCCTTTAGAACAGGACAGCATTCTTTCATTCTGGTACTTGAACTGAACATTCTTGATGTTTAACTCCACCATCGTACATTCTAGTGAATCTCAATCAACAAAATAAATATTTCTTATAATCTACGGCCTTTCCTGTGGGAATTTTATAGTACTAGATTGCTATTTAAGAATGACATTGATCTGGAAATGCAATGCTCATTCTTTCCATATCCAAAATCCTTCCAGATATAAATACTGTGGACAATGCATATTCAATGCATTGTCCTTGTTCTGTAGTAAAAATGGTGTTGCTCTACATATCAATGAAAATTTAAGCTAAATTTAGCAAAAATTATTTGCACGCAATATTGGGGACACTAAGTTTTAATATAATAACTGAACTCTAAATTTAAACAAATAAATGTTCAGACTCACTCACTTACATTATTCACTGACTAAGCACAATTAATTAAATTATATGTCTCGTTAGAGGTGCCGAAACAACTTCTTGGCAATTACCATATTTAAAAAAAGCACAGCATAAAAATCAGCATATATATATATATATATATATATTTAGTGCCTCAAGGAAATGAGCTTGCGTCAGCCGTGGACATTAAGAACATTTTAAATTATGAAATAATTTATTTAAATTAATGCCTCATACAATTTTCAGGACCATTATTTTCAATTGACTGCATTTCTTTGCATATCCCTTAGGGTATTTTCGCCCATTTTATGCAGAAGCCAAGCGCATTGCTTAACAGCCTTCATATCCCTTGATAAAAACATGCACCTGGGCACTGTTCTGCCTTTTATTTTGTTCAGCATAATAATTCTTGATAAGCATCATATTGTACCGTATCGTATAATATCAGTAATGTCAAAACAATACCAATACCAAATTTGTCAATCTGGTCAGATATCCGAGACTTGTCTTGTAGATTCTCGGAAACAGAGGAAAATTGCATTATCCAATATTGCACAGCAAAAGAAACATTTGACTTCAACCACAGATTCTAACTATAGTCTTCAGTGCAACTACATTGCTTAGCTGATATCAGTAAAAATAGTTCAAGCTCAGACAGGTTTTGCTCCTATATTGCTTCACCAGAGGCACGCAATGGAATGCATAATCCTGTTCGTCTGGTTCCTACAAACAATTATTTCAAATAAATTGCAAACGTGCTTTAGTTTTCTAGATTCTATTAAACGTCAACAGCAACAAACGTCTACATTTAAAGTTGATCAATCATATAAAGCATCCAAAAGAACCCAGCTTTATCTAGATACCTATGTACTGCCAGTCCCACATTGCTGAGTAAATATAAACTAATGGCCTGCTTTTGAATGTTTGTGGGTTCAAATACTACTACAGCATTTCGAGAAAAAATGCAAAGAAAACCAGATAATATTGAGGAAGTTCTCCACTGTCAGCGATTCTATCTTTTGACTGAGAAAATAAGCCAAACATTGTGCTCTCTCAAATGAATGAAATAAATCTGTTGCACTATCTCTGGTTAAGCAGTGTCCTGGTAAATATTATCCCTTGAACAAGTCCACTGAAAAAGAAGATAAACTTTTTGTGGAACCTTTAAGTGCAAATAGATTGCCATAGTTCACACATTACACCTTAAAGGCACTGTAAATTATTTTTAGGAGATCCTCAGTGCAACCAATGGCAACCAAAACACTTCCTTTATGTCATAAAAACATTCAACATCAATGTTTAAATATCACAGTCTGATCTAGCTGAACAGGTTTTCAAAGTTGCTCATTAAACACTATGACACTAACCAGTTCACAGCCGTTGCCTGCTTTTCATTGCTGAAGGGTAGAAACGGTTGGGATTCCAGATCCGGCTCTCAACAGCCAATGACTTCTGTTGGAAAGTTAAATAGATACGTTGGCAGTGCTTTTACAATATTGTTTCGTAGTATATCCCTTTGTTTGAAACACTTTGTTTTTCAAGTTTCTCTTTCAAACTTTAAAAAGAGAAACTTATATTTCAGTCCCTAAGGTAAATGAATGCAGTTTCATATGTCTTGGTGTGTACTTTTGAACCACATATGTGTAGTTTAGGTTCTTGCTCTGTATCCAAATTTGATTTTGCAATTTAATGTGAATCAAATTGTCACTTGCATCCACGTACTATCAACATCTCAACGACATTTTAAATTAAGCAATTTTTAAATGAATTTAAAGTGCTGATACAAAAAATGCTGCCAACGTGGACTGAACTAACATATTTTATCTCTGCATAACTAAATCTCTGATCTTGTGCTCTTCCTGTTTGCAGGGTTTTCCTATGCGCAAAAATGGTACGCTATAGATTTATCGCCAGAGCTGTTCTCCTGTGCTCCTGTTCTGTAAGACTGTTCTCCTGTGCTGCGAGTGCAACAAGTTTTGTTCCGATCGGTGGTATATTGTAAAAGATATCAAGCTTTAAAAATCTTAAAATCCGCGCATGCGCAGATTCCTTCAGTCAGCACCACGCAGATTCGTCTCTTCTCCTGTCAGTCAATGCCATGGGCGGGATGGCGACGCCCTTTCCTGCCCCACCGGCGGCAGCCTGTCCCGCCTCACTCATAAACTCCTCTCTCCCCTCCTCACAGTAACTTGTCTGTCATTTCCCCCACCACCAATGGCGGCCGCGGGAGGATGGGGTGAGGGTTCAGTGGGGGCCCAGTGGAGGCCCAGATCTCCCTCATCACTCACCCCTCTCCCCTGCCCACCCTCTGCAGCAATGGCGGTCCCGTCTACTCGTCCCCCCAGGTCCAACTCCTCCACCGCCGCCATTGCGGTAACTCACCCTCACGGCCTTCTTGGAGGAGATCGGGCGGGCAAGGTGGGGATGGGCCGAGCAGCAGCAGCAGCGGGCGGGCGGTCAGGATGGGACGTGCCGAACTGCGGCTGAGCTGGAGTGGTCAGAGGTAGGAAGATTCGGGTTGCAGAGTGGCCGAGCAGTTTGCTGCGGAGTTTGAATAACTCACACACACACGATGCAAACAGGTCCAATCGTCAAGTCAACTGGATCTAAACATGGTAAATGGTAGAGAATTGAGGAATGCAGTTGAACAGAGGGATCTAGGAATAACTGTGCAGAGTTCCCTGAAGGTGGGATCTCGTGCAGATAGGGTGGTAAAGAAAGCTTTTGGTGTGCTGGCCTTTGTAAATTTGAGCATTGAGTATAGAAGTTGGAATGCAATGTTAAAATTGTACAAGGCATTGGTGAGGCCAATTCTGGAGTATGGTGTACAATTTTGGTCGTCAATTTATAGGAGAGATGGCAACAAAATAGAGAGAGTACAAAGGAGATTTACTAGAATGTTGCCTGGGTTTCAGCACCTAAGTTACAGAGAAAGGTTGAACAAGTTAGGTCTTTATTCTTTGGAGGGCAGAAGGTTAAGGGGGGACTTGATAGAGGTCTTTAAAATGATGAGAGGGATAGACAGAGTTGACGTGGATAAGCTTTTTCCATTGAGAGTATGGAAGATTCAAATAAAAGCACATGATTTGAGAATTAAGGGACAGAAGTTTAGGGGTAACATGAGGGGGAACTTCTTTACTCAGAGAGTGGTAGCTGTGTGGAATGAGCTTCCAGTGGAAGTGGTGGAGGCAGGTTCGATTTTATCATTTAAAAATAAATTGTATAGGTATACGGACTGGAAAGGATTGGAGGGTTATGGTCTGAGTGCAGGTAGATGGGACTAGGTGAGAGTAAGTATTCGGCACGGACTAGAAGGGCTGTGATGGCCTGTTTTCGTGCTGTAATTGTTATATGGTTATATGCTTAAACCACAGCTAACAATGACCTGTGGAAGAAGGAACTGCAGATGCTGCTTTTTATGGATGGAGGGAGTGACTGAGGGTAGGGGAAAGGAGAGGGAGGGATTGGGGAGGGGAGGGGGAGAGGGGAAGATCCTGGGGAGGTGAGGAGGAGAGTGGGGAGTTTGAGGGAGAGGAAGGGGTAGGGAGGGAGAGGGGGAAGTTGGGGAGGTGAGAGTGGGGGAGGAGGGTGTATAGACAGAGAGGAGGGGGGAGTGGGGGAGGTAGGGACTGGGGAATAGAGGGAGAGAAGGGCAGTGGGGGATCTCAGGAGGGATAGTGGAGGGATAGGGGAGGGGGCAGGGAGGGGAGAGGAGTTATGAAGGGTGGGAGGGAGTGACAGGGTAGGGGAAAGGAGAGAGAGGGAGAGGTGAGGGAGGAATTGGGGGAGGGGAGGAGGAGAGGGGAAGGAAGAGGGAAGGTGAAGAGGAGGCGGAAGGGAGCGCTGGGGGATGAGGAGAAATAAGCCATGCCTGCGCCGTTGGGGGGTATGCGTGAGTGGTGCAATATTGCGTTGGGGGGACAGGTTGGATGGGGGATCAGGTGAGTGGCGGAATATTGTGTTGGGGGAACGGGTTGCGTTGGGGAACCAGGCCTCCCGTGTGACAGGGACCCAACGGGTCCCACTTAGTCTAGTATGAATTAAAAGTTAATATTTAATTTTTATTAATTTCAAGGCAATACATGCAGAATCAGATAATTATACAGCATGGAAACAGGCTAAGTGCCGCACCAAATCATAGAGCATGGAAACAACTTGCTCACACCGACCAACAATTCCCATCTACACTGGTCACACCAGTCTGCATTTGGCCGATATCCCTCTAACCCTGTCCTACCCACAGGTACCCAATCCATGTACCAGTCTGATTGGTTCTTAAATGTTGCAATAGTCCATGCTTCATCTACCTCCTCTGGCAGCTAATTCCACATACCCACCACCTTTATGTGAATGCACAATGTCGATGTTGACCAGTGGGCACCTATCTATATTAATCCCATCTTCCATCACTTAGCAGATGTGATCCAACCATCTTCTCATAAATGAAACGTTCCATCCCAGTCTACATCCTGGTGAATCTCCTCTGTACTCTCTTCAGACTTAGAGTCATAGAGTCCTAGACTGATACAGTGTGGAAGCTTGCCCACACCGGCCAACATGTCCCAGCTACACTAGTCCCACCTGCCCACATTTGGTCCATATTCCTCCAAACCTGTCCTATCCATGTACCTGTCAAACTATTTCTTAAATGTTGGGATAGCCCCTGCCTCAATTACCTCCTCTGGCAGCTTGTTCCATACATGCACCACACTTTATGTGAAAAGGTTACCCATCAGATCCCTATTAAATCTTTTCTTCTTCACCTTAAACCTATGTCCTCTGATCCTCGATTCACCTACTCTGGGCAAAAGACTCTGTGCGTCTACCTGATCTATTCCTCTCATGATCTTATACACCTCCACAAGATAACCGCTCATCCTCCTGCACTCCAAGGAATAGAGTCCAAGCCTACTTAACCTCTCCATATAGCTCAGACCCTCTAGTCCTGGCAAGATACTCGTAAATCTTCTCTGTACCCTCTCCAGCTTGACAATATCTTTCCTTTAACACGCTGCCCAGAACTGAAAGCAATACACTAAATGCAGCCTCACCAGCATTTTATACAACTGCAACATGATCTCTCAACTTCTATATTCAATACTCTGTCTGATGAAGGCGAATGAGCCAAAAACCTTTTATGAACACCCAATCTACCTGCGTGTCCACCTTCAAGAAACCATGCACCTGCAATCCTCGAACCCCCTGCTCTACCACACCCTCCAGAGCCCTATCATCCACTGTGTAAGTCCTGCCCATGTTAGACTTCCCAAAATGCAACATCTCACATTTCTCTGTATTGAATTCCTCTGCTCACCTGGCCAATCGATCAAGATCCTGCTGCAATTTTTCACAACCATCTTCACTATCTGCAAAACCACCCACATTTGTATCTGCAACTTTGCTAATCTTGCCGTTTATGTTCGCATCCAAATCATTGATAATAATTACAAACAGTAACGGAATATCACTGAGGAATACCACTAGTCACACGCCGCCAGTCCGAGAAGCAACCTTCCACAATCAATTCAGCTATCTCTCCTTGGATCCCATACGATCTAACCTTACTGAGCAGCCTACCATGCGGAACCTTGTCGAATGCTTTGCTGAACATCTACAGCTCTGCCCTCATTGACCTTTTTGGTCAGTTCTTCAAAAAACTAAATCAGATTTGTGAGACACGACCTCCCATGCACAAAACCATGCTGACTATCGCAAATCAGCCCTTGCCCATCTAAAAGCCTGTGTATCCTATCCCTCGTGACGAGCTGGTGCTGCGTGATGGTGTGATTGTGAAGAGGCACAAGGTGGTGGTGCCCGCAGCACTTTGTGAACAATATTTTGAAACTGCTCATCGTGGCCATCCCGGGGCCGAAGCCACTCTTTCCATCGCTCAGAGCCAGTTCTACTGGCCTGATATGGCTCGTTTTTTCCGGGACAGGGTCTCCTCATGCCCTACGTGCAACAGCCTCGCCCCGCAACAGCAGCAGCAGCCCCTTTTGCAGCAGCCCGCCCCCGACCTTGCCTGGTCTGCGCTGGCGACGGACATTTTTGAATGGCGCGGCAAGCATTTCCTGGTGCTTATCGACTCCTACTCCAGCTGGTTTCAGGTTGGCCAGCTCCCCTCTCTATCTTCTTCTGCTGTCATCGAGAAGCTGCGCCGTCACTTCGCTACTTTTGGGTCCCCGGCAAGCCTGCAGTCGGACAACGGCAGTTCACTAGTGCTGAGTTTCGTGCTTTTGCTGACCGCTGGAACTTTCGACACTACACTAGCAGCCCGGAGTACCCTCAGAGCAACGGCCTGGCTGAGCGTGTGGTCCACAGTGCTAAAGGATTGCTGGAACGTTGTCGTTTGTCTCGCTCTGACATTTACCTTGCCCTCCTGAACCTCCGCAATATCTCCCGCGACCATGCCCTGGGGTCCCCAGCTCAGCGCCTCATGTCCCGTGTCACGCGCCCTCCGATCCCTGTGGCGCAGCAGTCGCTTGCTCCCTCCGTGCTCAAACCTGCCTTGGTCCGGAAGCGCATTGCCCACAAACACCGTATCCAAAAGCGCTCCCATGGCAAGTCCTGCCATGTCCTCCGTCCTCTCTATCCTGGCCAAGTTGTCCGTATGCGGTCTGCCTCCGGCCATCCCAGACACGCCATTGTCGTCGGTTCTGCCGGGTCACCTCGTTCCTACCTGGTCAACCACGACGGCACGATCTACCGCAGATCTCGTCAGCACCTGCAGCTGGTGAATGAGCCTCGTCCCCCTCCAGCTGCTCTGTATGCTCCCCCTGTGCCGACTATGCCGCCACGTCCTGTGCTCACCTTGCCCAGTCCACCTTCTCCTTGGCCTTCCCCGGTGGTTCTTCCCGCTGTTGTCCCTGGTTCTCCGGCTTTCTCGCCTCCCCCCTCTCCGTCCTCCCCGCCGCGTTCGTCGCCCTGGGGCTCTCCTGTTAAGTGCTCCCTACCTGCGCCGGTCCCTCTCGTTCCCGTGGGGGGAGGAGGTGATGGTGAGGTTCGGACACGGTCTGGTCGCCTTGTTAGGCCGCCAGACCATTATGGCGATTATGTGTGATTCTGTGTTTCTGCATTACTGTTGCTTTCCCCTAGCACATGAGACGTGGTCGCTTGTCACTTCTTTATTTTGTTTTTTTGTAGAGGAAGGATGTAGATGATATGTGTATACCCCTTTAACAGTAGTGATGTAGCCCTTGCTAACCACTCCCCCATAATCGAGTATAACTGTGTCTTTCCCACCTCTAGCTCTCTCTCTAGTGATCGTGACAGACCACGTACAGCTAGGGCAGTGATGTGTGTTTAGTTAATAAAGTTACAGTAAAGAATTCTCTGTGTACGTGCATGTTCTTTACAGAGACCCAGCCTACTCAACCTCTCCCTATAGCTCACACCCTCTAGTCCTGGCAACATCCTCGTAATTTTTTTCTGAACCGTTTCAAGCTTTACAATATCTTTCCTATAACATGGTGCACAGAACTGAACACAATATTCTAAAAATGCGGTCTCACCAACATCTTATACAACTGCAACATGACCTCCCAACTTCTATACTCAATACTCCGACTGATGAAGGCCAAAGTGCCAAAAGCCTTTTTGACCACCTTATCTACATGCGACTCGATCTTCAAGGAACCATGCACCTGCACTCCTAGATCCCTCTGCTCTACAACACTACCCAGAGGCCTACTATTTACTGTGTAGGTCCTGCCCTTGTTCGACGTCCGAAAATGCAACACCTCACATTTCTCTGTATTAAATGCCATCAACCATTCCTCCGCTCACCTGGCCAATCGATCCAGATAATGCTGCAATCTTTCACAACCATCTTCATTATCTGCAAAATTACTAACTTTTGTATCATCAGCAAACTTGCTAATCTCGCCCTGTATGTTCTCATCCAAACCATTGATGTAGATGACAAACAGTAACAGGCCCAGCACCGAACCCTGAGGCACACCACTAGTCACAGTCCTCCAGTCGGAGAAGCAACCTTCCACCATCAACCTCTGCTTCCTTCCATGGTGTGAATTTGCTTTCAATTCAACAATCTCTCCTTGGATCCCATGCAATCTAATGGTCCAGAGCAGTCTACCATGTGGAACTTTGTTGAATGCCTTACTGAAATCCATGTACACAACCTGTACAGCTCTGCCCTCACGACATTTTTGGTGACGTCTTCAAAAAGATTAATCAGATTTGTAAGACACGACCTCCCACGTACAAAACCACATTGGCTATCCCTAATCAGCCCTTACCCCTCCAAATGCCAGCATAACCTATCCCTCAGAATACTTTCTAGTAACTTTCCAACTACAGTTGTTATAGTTCCCAGCATTTTCCATGCAGCCCTTCTTGAAAAGAGGCACAAAATTTGCCACCCTTCAGTCTTCTGGCACCTCTCCTGTATTTAAGGATGACTCCTAAATTTCAACCAAGGCTCCCGCAATTTCTTCTCTAGCTTCCTCGGATATATCTGATCAGGCTCTGGAGATTTGTCCACCTACGTACACGACAGTACCTTCAGTACTTCTTCGATGGAAACACTGACCTCTGTCAAGACTTCAATTGACTGCCCCAAGTTCCTCCGTCCTACTGTCTTTCTCCTCGGTAAATACAAAGGAGAAATACTCATTGAGGACCTTGCCCATCTCCTGTGTCTCCACACAGAGGTGACAGCTTTGATTCCTGAGAGGGCCCACTCTCTCTAGTTACCTTTTTCCCCTTATGTTTTGATAACATCTTTTGGGATTGCCAGAGCTATCACCTGGCCCACTTTTTGCCTTCTGATCTCCTTTCTCAGTTTACTCCTTAGCTCCCGAAATTCCTCCAGGGATGCACTTGATCCCAGCTGCTTATACCTGTCCCATGCATCATTCTGTTTTTTGACCAACGCCTCATTTTCCCTCGTCAGCCAAGCTTCCTTTGGGTGCTTTGCCACGCAGAGCCAGACGGCTGAGGGAGAGCTTAGAAGGGGAGGAGACAGCAAGGGCTACCGGAAATTGGAGGTCAATGTTCATGCCGCTGGGGTGCAAACTGCCCAAGCAGAATATGAGGTGCTGCTCCTCCAATTTCTGGTGGTGCTCACTCTGGCCATGGAGGAGGCCCAGGACAGAAAGGTCGGATTCAGAATGGGAGGGGGAGTTGAAGTGCTGAGCCACAGGGAGATCAGGCTGGTTAATACGGACCGAGCGGAGGTGTTCGGCGAAACGCTTGGTCTCATCGATGTAGAATCAGCCCTTAATCTGAAGAAGGGTTTCGACCCGAAACGCTGCCTATTTCCTTCGCTCCATAGATGCTGCCTCACCCGCTGAATTTCTCCAGCACTTTTGTCTACCTTCGATTTTCCATCATCTGCAGTTCCTTCTTAAAGAGGTGTGGATTTGTTAATGACCACTCTCCGCAGAAGACTTCATGAACAGAAATACAGAGGCTACACTGCAAGATGCAAACCACTGGTTAGCTGCAAAAATAGATGGCCAGGTTATAGTTTGCCAAGAAGTACTTAAAAAAGCAACCACAGTTCTGGAAAAAGGTCTTATGGACAGATGAGATGAAGATTAACATATCAGAGCAAAGTATGGAGGAGAGAAGGAACTGCCCAAGATCCAAAGCATACCACCTCATCTGTGAAACACAATGGTGGGGGTGTTATGACCTGGGCATGTATTGCTGCTGAAGGTACTGGCTCACATCTTCATTGATGATACAACTATCTGCTCAACTATCCTATCCTATCCCTCTGCCACAGAAGGTCGTTGAGGCCAGTTCATTGGCTATATTCAAGAGGGAGTTGGATGTGGCTCTTGTGGCTAAAGGGATCAGGGGGTATGGAGAGAAGGCAGGTACGGGATACTGAGTTGGATGATCAGCCATGATCATATTGAATGGCGGTGCAGGCTCGCAGGGCCAAATGGCCTACTCCTGCACCTATTTTTCTATGTTTCTATGTTTCTATCTGCTCAAGTTCAAACAAATGCCTCAAAACCCATTGCCTGGTGGTTCATTCTACAGCGATAAAGATCCCAAACATACTGCTAAAGCAACAAAGGAGTTTTTCAAAGCTAAAAAATGGTCAATTCTTGAGTAGCCAAGTCAATCGCCTGATCTGAACCCAATTGTGCATGCCTTTTATATGCTGGTGAGAAAACTGAAGGGGACCAGCCCCCAAAACTAGCATAATCTAAAGTACACAAAAGGCTGGAGAAACTCAGCGGGTGCAGCAGCATCTAAGGAGCGAAGGAGATAGGCGACGTTTCGGGTCGAGACCCTTCTTCTGAAGAAGGGTCTCGACCCGAAACGTCGCCTATCTCCTTCGCTCCTTAGATGCTGCTGCACTCGCTGAGTTTCTCCAGCCTTTCGTTTACCCTCGATTCTCCAGCATCTGGAGTTCCTTCTTTAGCATAATCTAAAGATGGCTGCAATACATGCCTGGCAGAGCATCACCAAAAAAGACACCCGGCAACTGGTGATGTCCATGAAATGCAGACTTCAAGCAGTCATTACATGTAAAGTATATGCAATAGAATATTAAACATGACTACTTTAATTTACATGACATTGCTGTGTTCCAAACATTGTGGTGCCCTGAAATGAGGGGACTATGTATAAACACTGCTGTAAATTCTACATGGTGAAACCAAAATTTATAAAAATTGCCTTTATTATAATCTGACAATGTGCACTTTAACCACATGTGATATTTTCTATTACAAATCTCAAATTGTGGAGTACAGAGGCAAATAAATAAATTATGGCTCTTTGTCCCAAACATTATGGAGGGCACTGTACGTCCTAGCCGCATTAATACTTGCCTAAATGCATTCCCTCACATTTATCTCGATCAAGCTAGGTATATGATTCTCCTCCCTTTCACCCTCCTTCCCACTATATTACACAACACATCATCCTGTAGCCTAAGTCTACCCTCCACACTATCAGTAACTGCACCAATCTTTGAGTTACCTGTGAACTATCATGCCTCCTACATCCTCATCAAAAATCATACAATTTTAGTTTAGTTTTGAGATACAGCGTGGAACCAGGACCTTCGGCCCAGAGTCCATGCCGATAAATGATCATCTGTACACTAGTTTAATCCTACACAGTAGGGACAATTTACAGAAGCCAATTAACCTACAAACCTGCACGTCTTTAATATGTGGGAAAAACCAGAGCATCCGGAGATAGCCCACCCGGTCAAAGGGAAAATGTACAAACTCCGAACAACAGCACCCGTAGTCAGGATTGTCACGGTAGCACAGCAGTACAGTTGCTGCCTTACAGCGTCAGAAACCTGGGTTGGATCCTGACTATGGGTGCTATGTGTATGGAATTTGTACGTTCTCCCTTTGACCGTGTAGGTTTTCTCATGGTGCTTCGGTTTCCTCCCACATTCCAAAGCGAGTGGTGTATTGCCAGCGATGGTAAATATTTGTACGATATAAAATGGATGATAAATTAAATGCATGATAGGTTGAGTGGAAGCAGAAGCTACCGTTATACCGTTTGGCTTGATTGTGTTTATGTATTGTATTATCTGATTTGATTGGATAGCATGCAGAATAAAACTTTCCACTGTACCTCGTACAAGAGATAATAAATTTAAACCTTTGAATTTAAAAATTAATTGAAAACCCTCACAATTTGTTTGATATAAATAGATTATTAACGATTTCCTAACTGAATGTAAAGTAGTTTGGTGCATTAGAGGATGTGATGAAGATACATATATTCTTTGAAATGCATGTTTTTTCCAATTCTATGCAGAATTAATCGGAAAACCGAATGTAAAGATAGTTTCAATTCAGGGGAAACATGTCTTCTCGAAATAAATTTAAAAGTGGGTAAAGTCCTGGGTTAAAGGTTTCCCGAAATAGTCGAGTCCATGACCATACTGTGTGTAAAAAAATGTTTTGTTTTCCTTTTAGATTACCAAAGAGCTTGAGGATCATTTGGCAGCTGGAGTGCCACTATCGCGCAGAGCTTGCTGGGAGTTGTAGTCTGCATGGATTCACAGCGCCAGGTTATATCCGGGTAGCGGAGGATCCCAGAACCACATCTCCCAGGGGGCCGCGCGGTGTCTTGGATGATGCGGGTGGCTCCAGACATTTTTCCTGCGGATCGCATAATCTAAAGGCGGATTAAAGACAGCGCCTTGTAATCATGTCAGGGTCCGGAGCCCGGCATTGACATTGTGTCCGTTCTTCCCTATTGCCGCCGGATAATATTGCAGCAGCCGTGCCGGGTCATTACTCCGGGTTCCATCGCGGAATCCCGCACGGGCCTACGTTGTTTATATTCCGTTCGTTTGGTTTTCATTTAAAGTTAAGTTTTGCTGGGGTGGGGGAAAATAAACTCGAACTTTGGACACATCGTCTGCAAAAGATGGCGGATACCAAATCCATTTACGAGAGAAGATTTGAAGCTGCTGTCAGTGTTATTCAGAGTTTGCCTAAAAACGGTGAAAACATTTTTCTTCCTTCACGTTGTCAAGGGGCGTGTGGGGGTTAGCAATGTTTTAACTCAATTCTGCAACAGAATGTAAACTCCCCTCGCAGGTTTTAGGTTTTGTTTTGCCTTTCCAGCATCTCTGATTCTTTATCTGTTACCTGACATGTCAAATGAATCCTGAGTTGGACTGCTTAACATTGGTGAATATGGCTCGTCCTGTCCTCCGGCTCGATGTGCCAATCATGCAATGTATTTCGTCACATGGGAAACTGACTGAATTCATTCAGCTCCAGCCATTACGGCTGGTGTTATTTACCGTAGGCTTGGTAACACAATATATTCTCGTGCGATGTGGCCTTTCATTTTGAAATTAATTCTACATTTTTGGGGGGCTTTGATGATAAATTATTCTTCATTGCTCTGCATATTGCGGGAAATATAATTGAGGCACTGAAAAAAAGGAAAAAGAGATTTACAAGGATTGTATGACTGAAATAATGTTTTAAGCCATTAACCTTTGAATCGAAGCCTGAAAAGCTTTAGTGAGGTGAATGTTTTTTTTCTGTTTGACATAGGGGCATCCTAAACGAGGGATCATAAATGTATGATGATTATTAATAAATCTTATAAATTGAAGGTAAATACGGGGTAGTCAGAATGTGTAATAAATGCAGTGCATAGTCAGGATGTAATTTAAAGGGAAACTATATAGGTTTTTATTCCAATCTCTGTTCCTTTATGGCAATATGGAAGGTGGACTGTTGTAGATAAGAAATACTGGCATACTATTAATGTAGAGCTGTAAAGCCTTCGTTGGAAATGTGAAAATATAATGTCCATTCCTCTAGTATCCTGCTTGGTGTATAATGCTTCCCAATTGTTTCACGAAAAGCCTTAGTATTTTTTTCCTTCAGTGTTGCCTATCATTCCAAGCAATTGCCTTTATGCAATACGTCTTGTTTGTTCAATTTTGTGTGGCTGCCTCTGCACACAGTGCTATATTAGGACGAGTTGGATTTAACCCCAATTCAGAGATTTGAGGAGTTTGATCCATGATCATTTCAGTGCAATATGATGGGCACATTGAACAGTCGAAGAAGGCAAGATGCTAAACCATAGCTGTGGTCTCTCAAACGGATCTAAAAGATTGTTTGTCATTATTCAAATATTTTTTCTGATGCTTTGCACAACTTTTAATTCTCAGCTAACCACCATAAAAATAGAAACAGTGCTAACTTTCCATCAGAAATTATTTTGCGATGCTTATCATCCAAAATTTGTGGTAATGTAACAGTCTGTCAGCTGTAGAATGCTTCAAGGAATCAAAGGTCATGGAAGATTCCACATTAATGTAAATTTATTGTTTACTTTAGGAAATCACCAGAAACTATAAAATTCATATTTCAATGTGAAAAATATACATCTTCAAAATGTGCTGGGACGCATCCTCAGTGATGTGATCTGGGGTTATCAGGTGTTTCGGGTCTCACAACATCAGGCACTCTATAGGCGACCCAGCCGGGGTTGATCAGGCCCCGACTTGTGTCCCAGCAGCAACCGTCCACGGGTCAGCCATCTTAATAACTACTCTGCAGGGGTTTGGAGATTCTAGTGCGTGGAGGGACTGGGCTCTGTGGGGTGAGTCCTGACCGGGCTCCTCCTGCGTCTCACCAGGTTCATGGCCTGTGCGCTGCACCTCTTTCTCCTTCTCCGAGCATTTCATTCTTGCCTGATGGATTTTTAGGCCATGGTGGTTCATTAGGCCTTTCCGTAGCTTTATTGGGTGGCTTTCTCACGAAAGACCCAGTCTGGGGTGCTAACCCAGCCTTTCCCAGGTGCCGTCTTTCCGTACCGTCAACTGTCTCTCCAGTCGTCATCAAACTATTCTTGGTTGTCACCCAGTCTATTCCTAGGTGCCACTGACTGAGCCAGATGTCTGTTAAAATAAAACTAGGAGTTAGTTTTAGAAGAAATGGAAACGAGATGTGGGATCTAGAGTCAACGTAGAAGGTATAACTAGAAAATATATAAAACCAATTTAATAACATTTAGAATTATATTTTGTGACGTGAAATCTGACATAAATCAGTTAAATAATCTGGATACACGAGTAACAAAAGTGATGACCATAAACATAGTACAGCCCAGCACATGATTGGCTGGGTTGAACACGGTGCCAAGTTAAAAGAATCTTTTCTGCCTGCATGTGATCCGCTGTATTAGAGATAGACACTGTAGTAACTCAGCGGGACAGGCAGCATCTCTGGAGAGAAGGAATGGGTGACGTTTCGGGTCGAGACCCTTCTTCAGACTTCAGTCTCTCTCTGCTGAGATACTCCAGCATTTTGTGTATACCTTTGATTTAATCCAGCATCTACAGTACTTTCCTACATGCCGGTGTATCAGACTTGCATCAAAGCATGTGAGGCTCGTTGAGCTGCAGGCACTAAGACTTGGAATTGAATGCAACATCAATACACTCTACTCACAAATATTTGAATGTCTTTGCCTGTATTGGGCAAACACTCCAACAGACCACTCATACACTGTGTCTTTTTGTCAGAGACCAGACCTCTCCCTTATATTTCTCAGGGACATCCTATTTCATTGATTGGTCAGGCCCATAAAGTTGTCTTGGCCATAATACGTAGTCAAGAGGAGGTTCCCAATATTTAATAGTGCGCCATAAATTTGAATGTCACATAAAGGTAAGGAACCCATCTGATTACCCTATCCTTCATCGGCGGATGACTCAAACTTAGACAAATTCCTGGTAGTAGTGTGTACTCTGAGTAGGGGCCCAACCAAGTATGACTAGCTGAGTCTCCTTGACAGACATAAGATCGGGTGGTCATAGAGTCATACAGCATGGAAACTGGCCCTTTGGCCCAGCTTGCTCATGCCAACCAAGATGCCCCATGTACACTAGTCCCATCTGCTGCCCGTGTTTGGCTCATATCCCTCTAAACCTTTCCTATACATGTACCTGTCCAAATGTATTTTAAATGTTGTTTTGGTATCTGCCTCCACTACCTTCTCTGGCAACTCATTCCATGCACCCACTACCCTCTGCAAGGGGAAATAAAAATGTCCCTCGGTATCCTAGTAAATCTTTCCCCTCTCACCGTAAACCTATTTCCTGGTTCTTGATTCCCCTAATCTGGGTAAAAGTCACTTGGCATCTACCCTATCTATTCCCTTCATGATCTTATGCACTATAAAATCACTGTTCAATCTCCTATGCTCAAAGGAGTACAGTCCTAACCTGCTCAACCCCTTCCAACAACTCGGCCCTAAACCCAAGACAATATATTTGTAAATCTTTGCAATTTCCAATAGCAGGGGAACCAAAACTGAACACAGCACAGTACTCCAACTGTGGCCTCAACCGCACCTTGTACAACTGTAACATAGCATCCCAACTTTTACACTCGATACCCTGATTGATGAAGGCCAATTTGACCACCTGGTGGTGAATGAATGAATATGAGAGAAACCAATGTTCTGACTGAACTACCTGTGCTGTATATCTCTGTCTATGACAGCTTTGGTTGAGAAAAAAAAACACTTGTTTTTCCACAGTATAGGCTCATAACGGATATCATTGCTTAAAACTGAACATCCTTAAAGTGATGTCATCCTCAGGAGAACAGTATCAATTGCATTTTCTAGGATCAAGATTTAGCCTGTCTCTTCGCTGTCTAGTCTGTCCATTACTACTAAGCCAGCGATTCTCTCCCCCCCCCCCCCCCCCCCCCCCCGACTCCATGGGTGGAACAACATTAGAAAGAGTAGCAAATAACAAAACCATAAAAACCCTGTGAAGCTAGATTGCAGAACTATATAATGTATGCAAAACAGCAGAAGTAAAATGCTACAGACAGAACAAGACAATCCTATAAGCATGGAGCTGGTTCAACGGTTGTTGTTCTGCTACATTAGTCATGAATGGTTGTGAGTAATTAAGCAGCTAATAGCATGAGGAGGCTCCATGAGCATTGCCCTTTCTCGACAATAATAGAGCCAACGTGAGTGCAGCAAAGTGACAAGTGGATTATCCTTTTCATCTTCCTCCTGTGGTGCTTTTCTTTTAAGATACCAATTTGATTCAGTCCATATCGTTTCAAAAATGATTGTGTCCATTGGATGTAGCTAAAGCTTTAGATCCAATGACCTTCTTTAAATTTGTTCTGGTCCAGAACTGACAGTGTTTGCATTTGTCTATAATTTAACTATTCCATTGGAGAAAAACACTGGAAAACTGCTAGGGTATGTCTTTCATTGCACTGTAATTTAGGATGAGAGGGGATCTTATAGAAACATAAAAGCATTAAGGGATTGGACACACTAGATGCAGGAAACATGTCCGAAATGTTGGGGGAGTCCAGAACCAGGGGCCACAGTTTAAGAATAAGTGGTAGGCTATTTAGAACTGAAATGAGGTAAAACCTTTTATTTGGAATTTGGAGAGTTGTGAAATTCTCTGCCTCAGAAGCAGTGGAGGCCAATTCACTGGATGCATTCAAAAGAGAGTGAGATAGTGGAATCAAGGGGTATGGGAAGAAGGCAGGAACAGGGTACTGATTGTGGATGATTAGTCATGATCACATTGAATGGTGGTCCGGGCTCAAAGGGTCGAATGGCCTACCAATTGTCTATGTATCCATGTATCTGTGTGGTGGTTGCTGCAGATAGTCCAGATCTCAAAATTGTATTGGAGGGCAGTGATAAGTACTGCCTGGTATACCATTGGAGACCAACAAAACCTCTTTCCTTTAATCGCTGAAAGGCTCTGCTAACACATTGAGTGCAATTATCAATTTTGTTAACATTGTCTGCCTTTGCAGTAAGGTGGCTGGGAGGTATGGGAAGTGGTCCATGTTACCCAGGGTCTCATTGTGACTTTGATTAAGACACAGACAAAATAATGTTAGGGTCCTTACTAATGTTTATCCCGAGCAGCTGCGTAACAGGACTGTGATCTTGTGGCTGTTTTTGGGGAGCAAACTGAAAAGTCAAGGTCATTAACCTGGTGAAAGAGGCACACTTGTCTTCCAGTGTAATGAAATGTCTACATGGGAATGCTGCTGACTATGTGCTAAGGTATTCACAAGCTTAGTACAGCAGTGCAAAAGTTTAGTTTATTGTCATGTGTAACGAGGTACAGTGAAAAGCTTTTGTTGCATGCTAAGCAGTCAGCGGAAAGATAATACATGATTACAATCAATTGTACAGATACAGGATAAGGGAATAATGTTTAATGCAAGATAATGCAGTTGAGTCCAATCAACGATAGTCCGAGGGTCTCCGATTAGGTAAATAATAGTTCAGGACTACTAAAGCATTTTATCAGGATGCATCACAGCTTAGTTTGGGAGCAGCTCCATCTTATGCCCCTGTCCCACTTAGGAAACCTGAACGGAAACCTCTGGAGACTTTGCAACCCACCCAAAGTTTCCGTGCGGTTGCCGGAGGTTTTTGTCAGTCTCCCTAATGGTTGAAAGTGGTTTCCGTTTTTAAAATCTGTAATTCTTTAGTCTTAGCCGGTTGCAATGACTTGGTTGAAGGTGGTTGCCGGAGAACAAAAACCTCCGGGAACCGCACGGAAACCTTGGGTGCGGCGCAAAGTCTCCAGAGGTTTCCGTTCAGGTTTCCTAAGTGGGACAGGGGCATAAGACTGCAAGAAATTGCAGTGATTTGTGGGCATAGCCCAGACCATCACACAAACCAACCTCTGATCTATTGAAGGTAGACAAAAGAAACTCAGCGGGTGAGGCAGCATCTATGGAGCGAAAGAAATAGGCAACGTTTCGGGCCGAAACCCTACTTCAGACTGATGTGAGGGGGGCGAGGGGGGGGGAGAAGAAGAAGAAGGGAAGAGGTGGAACCAGTGGGCTGAGGGAGAGCTGAGAAGGGGAGGAGAAAGTAAGGACTACCTGAAATTGGAGAAGTCAATGTTCAAACCGCTGGGATGCAAACTGCCCAAGCGAAATATGAGGTGCTGCTGCTCCAATTTATGGTGGTCCTCACTCTGCCCATGGAGGAGGCCGAGGACAGAAAGGTCGGATTCAGAATGGGAGGAGGAGTTGGTTGGTTATTGCGAACCGAGCGGAGGTGTTCGGCGAAGCAATCACCAAGCCTATGCTTGGTCTCACCGATGTAGAGCAGCTGACATCTAGAGCAGCGGATCCAATAGATGAGGTTGGAGGAGGTGCAGGTGAACCTCTGCCGCACCTGGAAAGACTGCTTGGGTCCTTAAATGGAGTCAAGGGGGGAGGTAAAGCAACAAGTGTAGCATTTCTTGCCGTTGCAAGGGAAAGTGCCCGGAGAGGGGGTAGTTCGGGTGGGAAGGGACAAATTGACCAGGGAGTGACGGAGGGAGTGGTCTCTGCGGAAAGCAGACAGGGAAGGAGTTGGGAAGATATGGCAAGTGGTGGGGTCACGTTTGAGGTGGCGAAAATGACGGAGGATTATTTGTTGTATTGACTCCATTTATACGTCACACTGCCTCGGGAAGGCCAATAGCATAATCAAGGACGAGTCACACCCTAGCCACTCTCTCTTCTCCCTTTTCCCATCAGGCAAAAGATATAGAAGTACACCACCAGATTCAGAGACCGTTTCTTCCCATATGTTATCAGGCAACTGAATCATCCGACAATCAGAGAGCCATGCTGAACTACTATCTACCTCTTTGGTGACCCTCAGACTACCCTTGATTGGACTTTGCTGACTTTACCTTGCACTAAATGTTATTCTTGTATACATTTATTGTATCTCCACACTGTAAATGTATTGTGAAGAGTGTTTTATTGTCCTATGTCCCAGATAGAACAATGAAATTCTTACTTGCTGCAGCACAACAGAATATGCAAACATTGTATGATATGACAAATGGGAGAGAGAAATAATACCTACATACACATGCACTCTTACTCAAAAAAAAACAGAACAGTGCAACAATAATAATTGTCTATATGAGATGGCTGTAAGGTAGAAGCTATTCCTGAACGTGGACGGTATGGTTTTCAGGTTCCTGTACCTTCTTCCCGATGTAGTGGTGAAATTAGTGTGAGGCCAGGATGGTGTGGGTCTCTGATGATGTTGGCTGCCTTTTTGAGGCAGCGACTCCGATAAATCCCTTAGATGGTGGGGAGGTCAGAGCCGGTGATGGGCAGTGTTCACAACATTTTGCAGTCTTTTCCACTCCCAGACGTTCAAATTGCCGAACCAGACCAGTCAATACGCTCTCTACTGTAGACCTGTAGAAGTTCAAGAGAATCCTCTTTGACATATCGAATCTCTGTAATTTTCCCAGGAAGTAGAGGCGCTGATGTGCTTTCCTTATAATTGCATCAGTGTACTGGGTCCAGGAAAGATCTTTGGAAATTTGGACGCCCAGGAATTTGAAGTTTTTGACTCTCTCCACCATCATCCCATTGATATAAACAGGATTGTGGGTCTGCATCTTTCCTGTTCCAAAGTCCACAATCAGTTCCTTGGTTTTACTGATATAGAGCCAGGTTGTTGTGCTGGCACCATTTGTTCAATCTGTCGATCTCACTTCTGTACTCTGATTCCTCGCCATCTGTAATTCGTCCCACAACGATAGTGTCGTCGGCAAACTTGCCGATGAAGTTTGCACTATGTCCGGCTACGCAGTCATGAGTATAGAGTGAATAGAGCAGGGGGCTGAGCACGCAGCCTTGAGGTTCTCCCGTACTGATTGTTAATGAGAGTGAAGTATTTCTGCCAATTCGAACAGACTGTGGATGAGGAAGTCGAGGATCCAATTGCAGTGGGATGCGCTGAGACCCAGTTCCGTGAGCTTGGTAACCAGCTTGGAGGGGATGATGGTATTGAACGCCGAGCTGTAGTTAATAAACAACAGCCTGGCGCAAATGTTTTTATTGTCCAAGTGGTCCAGTGCGGAGTGGAGAGCCAGTGAGATTGCATCCTCCATTGATCTGTTGTGACGGTAGGCAAACTGTAGTGGGTCGAGGTTCTTGTTGAGGTAGGAGTTGATTTGTGCCATAACCAACCTCTCAAAGCACTTCATCACCACGGACGTTAGTGCCACTGGTCGATAGTCATTGAGGCACATCATCTTATTCTTCTTGGGTACCGGTATTATTGATGCCCTCTTAAAGCAGGTGGGAACCTCAGACCTCAGTAGCGAGAGGTTGAAAATGTCAGCAAAAACTTCAGCAGGTTGGTCTGCACAGGTTTTGAGAACTGTCTGTCTGCTGACTGGTCAGCACGCAACAAAAGCTTTTCACTGTACCTCGGTACACGTGACAATAAACTGAACTGAATTTTTTTTTTAATGTGTCAGTTGCCTGATAACTGGCCCTGAATCTGCAGGTGTGCAGTTTCAATTTTGGGGAAGGGCTGCAATCTATGGTCCTTCTGTCACAAGTCATTGAAAAACTAAGTGTGGTGTTGAAGCATCTCAAACACTTGATGTTAGTTTTGGCCCAGGAGGCCACATGGGTGGCAGTGGTGCTCCGTATACAGAATATACGAACCCGACCAATGTATAAATTGATGACGCTATCAATGTTTATACTGAATTATAACATTATGAATGTAAAGGAAACAATGCAATTTTTGTTTTATTTCTAGAATATTTGTATGAATAAAGTTTCGTTTTGAAATAAAAAAGGCCAGGCCGAAGAATTTAATTTAAAAGGCAACTGTCCTGAACATTGAAGCAGCATTTAAACTTACTATCATCATTATCTATAGTCATATTGAATACAGACAAAAATTATTGTGATTATGGAAGGCTAATTATCCCATCCTTGGAATGTTGCAATACGAATTCCTATACAAACCTGAACAGGACATAAGGGTCTGCAAATGATAATAGATTACCCGAGTGGGCAAAGAATGACAGAAGGAATCTAGGGTGACGGAGGAACTGAAGGAAATTCACATTAACTGAAGGAAATGGTGTTGGGTAGACTGATGGGACTGAAGGCAGATAAATCCCCAGGGCCTGATGGTCTGCATCACAGGGTACTTAAGGAAGTGGCTCTAGAAATTGTAGACGCATTGGTGGTCATTTTCCAATGTGCTATAGATTCAGGATCAGTTCCTGTGGATTGGAGGGTAGCTAATGTCATCCCACTTTTTAAGAAAGACCAGTTAACCTGACATCAGTGGTGGGGAAGATGCTGGAGTCAATTATAAAATATGAAATGGCGGCTCATTTAGATAGCAGTAGCAGGATCAGTCCGAATCAGCATGGATTTACGAAGGAGAAATCATGCTTGACTAATCTTCTGAGGATGTAACTAGGAAAGGGAGAGCCAGTAGATGTAGTGTACCTGGACTTTCAGAAATCATTTGATAAGGTCCCACATAGGAGATTAGTGGGCAAAATTAGAACACATGGTATTGGGGGTAGGGTGTTGGCATGGATAGAAAATTGGTGGCAGACAGGAAACAAAGAGTACGGATTAACTGTTCCCTTTCAGAATGACAGGCAGTGACTAGTGGGATACCGCAAGGTTCGGTGCTGGGACCCAATATACATTCATGATTTAGATGAAAGGATTAAAAGTAACATTAGCAAATTTGCAGATGACACAAAGCTGGGTGGCAGTGTGAACTGTGAAGAGGATGCTATGAGGATGCATGGTGACTTGAACAGATTGGGTGAATGGGCAGATGCATGGCAGATGCAGTGTAATGTGGATAATGTGCAGATGCATGTGGATAAATGTGAGGTTATCCACTTTGGTGGCAAAAACAGGAAGGCAAATTATTATCAAAATTGAGTTGTTGGGAAAAGGGGAAGCACAATGGGATCTGGGGGTCCTTGTTCATCAGTCAATAAAAGTAAGCATGCAGGTACAGCAGGCAGTGAAGAATGTAAATGGCATGTTGGCCTTCATGACAAGAGGAGTTGAGTATAGGAGCAAAGAGGTCCTTCTGCAGTTGTACAGGGCCCTAGTGAGACCACACCTGGAGTATTGTGTGTAGTTTTGGTCTCCCATTTGAGGAAGGATGTTCTTGCTATTGAGGGAGTGCAGGGTAGGTTCACCAGGTTAATTCCCGGGATGGCGGGACTGTCATATGTTGATAGAATGGAGAGGCTGGGCTCGTATACTCTGGAATTTAGAAGGATGAGAGGGGACCTTATTGAAACATATAAGATTATTAAGGGTTTGGACACGCTAGAGGCAGGAAATATGTTCCCGAGTCCAGAGTGTTGGGGGAGTCCAGAACCAGGGGCCACAGTTTAAGAATAAGGGGTAAGCCATTTAGAATGGAGATGAGGAAAAACGTTTTCACACAGGGAGTTCTGAGTATGTGGCATTCTCTGCCTCAGAGGGTAGTGGAGGCTGGTTTTCTGGATGCTTTCAAGAGAGAGCTAGACAGAGCTCTTAAGGATAGTGGAGTCAAGGGATGTGGGGAGAAGGCAGAAACGGGGTACTGATTGTGAATGATCAGCCATGATCACATTGAATGGCAGTGCTGTCTCGAGGGGCTGAATGGCCTACTCTTGCACTTATTGTCTATTGGAATATAATGTGATGAAAATGTGAAGTTACCCACTTTGATAGGAACAATAAAAATATTGTTTTAAGTGGAGAGAGTCTATCGAATGCTCTTGTAGAGAGATGTGGGCGTCCGTGTTTATATTGAAAAGTTAATATTTGGACATGTGTAGTTCAAAAGGAGGAGATTATTTTGTTATTTTGTTATTTTTTATTTTATCAGGAAGACTGCATGCTTGGCGAAACCAGTGACTTTTGTTTATTTTGTTTTTTGCTATATTTTTTTTAAAGATATGATGAGCCATCTTCTTGAATAAGTGAGTTCGGTATTCTGACTGCGCATGCCCAGGTCACACGTCATTGGGCTGGAGTTGGCGCTTCTTCTCTGCGCTGGCTGTGGGCCTGTTGGCCGCTGCTCCTGGCGGCTGTTCTGTCGGTAAGGGGTCCCCCTGGACATCTCCAGCCACCCCCCGGGCGGGGATGGGACACTCGGGGGGGGGGGGGGGGACAGTCCAGTGGCGGTTCGGCAGCGCTTGCGGCGCCAGGGACCTGCGTTCGATCCTGGCTGCGGATGAGGCGCAGGTCTGTGTGTGTGCAACTGCCGAGAATGCCTCTCCGCCGGCCCAGTCTCTCCCCTTGTCTCCCACTCTCATCTGCCCCCTCTCGCTGTTCCACTCCTCTCTCCCGCTACCGGGCACCTCTGTTCCTCAGAATAAATATTTTTTTTCACATAAATCATGAATAAAGATAAGAATTTATACACAGTTTATGCAGACAGCCCTTCGTTTGCTTTTTCTTTCTAGCGAGTAACCTTTAACAAACCCCATGATTCCTTTCGTTTTTCTGAATACCAAACTCGCCTATTGCTGTAGTCCTTTCAGTGTAGCCCCATTTCCAGGATTTAAGACCAAGGAATGTGAAGAAACAATAATGTATTTCCAGGTCAAGGTAGCATGGGTCAAGTATGAAAGTCTGAGGGTGGTAGAGCTTGCCAGTGCCTTTTACTCCTCCCACTTTTGGAAAAGGAGCTTGTGACCTCGCATTCTGGCCACACTCAACTTCTGCTCTTTCTACTGTGAGCTTGTTCATTTTTACGAGCATCATTTTTGTATCTTAACCTTTGCTGCTTCTACTACTCTGTATTGGAAATGTCAGTTAGAGTTAGTAACTTAGGCGAGTAACTGTAATAATCTTGTAGATGGCACACACTGTTGCTACAGTGGCAGAAGGGATGGAAGGTGGAGCTCCCCATAGAGCGGTGGAGTTGTGACTTAGTATTCAAAGCTGAGATCAACAGACATTTGACCTTCTGGAGAATTGAACAATGAGAAATAGGTCGGATTAATCTTCTGCGGCTTAATCTTAAATGAATTCCGATTCTTGCTCCAGTTGTGATCAAAGAGCGGAGCAATCTTTGGTTGTGATGAGGTGGTTAAACAGTTTGTTCCATTAACAAGGTACACTGTAGCGTCTTCCCAAGACTTTGACAGCAGTTCCCTAGCTGGTGGCCTTTGGTGAGGACAGAGTCACCACCTGCAACTTGCCCTGTAGGTCCCTCGCATGTTACTGGAAAATATGTTTTTCTGGGTTAAATTCCCAGAAGCCTCTACCAAACTGTAGCTTGGTTGTACTTTAAATAAATAGTCTACAGTAGTTCAAAAGGTGGCTCAGCATCATCTTCCTGTGGGCAAATGGGGATGAGCATTAAATACTAATCTTTCCTGTGACCATACAACAACATCTACCTAGCCAAATCAAGAACTCAGAAGGCTGGAAACACTCAACGGGGTCTGACCCGCCGAGTGTCACCAACAATTTGAATGTTTATTTAAGATTCCACCATCTGTTGCTTTAAAAATTATATCTTGCAAATTAATTTCAAGATGTTGCTGCTGCAGCAAAGTTAATGAGGGTAAATTTCAAGCAGCAATATCATGGAGTTTAGCCATAAAATTTATTCTGTATTCAGGAAATACAGAAGGATTAATACGTTGTTTAAGTGTACTTTAACCTGTGTTGCAACGTTTTCAATTGATAACAAAAAACAATAGCATCAAGTAAGTATACTGATCATTGCAGAGCTATGCAGCATGCAAACAGGCCGCTCGGTTCAATTCATTCATGTCGACCAAGTTACACATCTTCGCCTGGCCCATATCACTCCCATCCTTGCCTATCCATATACCTCTCCACGTTTTTAAATATATCTAATTGTGCCTGGCTCTACCAGTTCCTCTGGGAGTACATTCCATAAACACACCACAGACTCTGCGGAAAAGGTTGTTTGTCGGGTGCCTTAACTCTTTACCTTAAACCTATGCCCTCTAGTTGTAGACTCCAACTTCCTGGGGAAAAGACTATGGCTGTTCACCCAATCCATACCCCACATGATTTTATGTACCTCTATAAGATCATCTCTCAACTTCCTTTTCTTCAGAGAAAATAATTCCCACCTGACACAGTCTATCCTTGTAACTCAAACCTACCAGACCCAGTAATATCATTGCAAATTTTTTCACCCTTTCCAGTTTAATGATATCCTTCCTACAAAAGGGTGATCTGAACTGTACGCAGTACACCAAAAATGGACGTGCCAATATCTTGTAAAGCTGTAAAATGACAGCCCATCATCTGTACTTAGGCCAGCGTGCCAGACAGTTTCATCAACACCGTGTCCACTCATGTTACCACCTTCATGGAACCAGGTACTTGTATCCTTGGGTTATTCTGTTTTACAGCACAACCCAGGGCCCTACAATTTGCTGCCCTGGTTTCTGTTGTCAAATTGCAGCACCTGGCTTTAATCTGAATTAAATTTCATATATCTCTGTCGTTCCTCCCTTTCTCAATTTAACCAATAATACATGATAAAAGTGCACATGCATGTTTTCCGAGCAGGAATATTGAAGTATATGCCTGATTAGGTAAATATCAATTAATCAAAAATTCATCTACTCCGTCCATATTCTCACAGCATGGCTACATTGGTCAGTATCATACCATTTACCAGAAACAGCTAATATACCAATAGATTGGAAACCTCATGACTGTTACTATTTGTTCTTGTTGAGGTTTGTTGATAGCATTGTTGCAATCTTCTATTTGTATTGTAAGTTGCAGCTATTCTAATATAATTAATTTTTATAAATGAAAATATTAGGCATCAATTTTTGAAATGTTTTACAGGTTCATTTCAACCATCAAATGAGCTTATGCTGAAGTTCTACAGTTATTACAAGCAAGCAACCTTGGGGCCTTGTAACACCACTAGGCCGGGGTTCTGGGATCCCATTGGCAAGTACAAATGGTAATGATATTTCATTTACTGACTTAATTTACTAAATGTGTAAAATTGTCGTCATTTTGTGCACCCACTTGTCAACCTAAGCTTGATATTTCCAATATAGGACAACAATCTCCAGCAAAATGTAAATAAACTTAGTCTTTTAAATTGGAACACATTCTGAATGTATTTACTGCTGTGACATTTGCTGCTTGTTCTTTGGTGTATTCAAGAAAAAGAATATGCCAAATCAGTTTAGCATAAAGTGAATCATGACATTACCCTGATCCCAGTTCTAATTCTATTGTTTCATTTTATGACATTGCAGTATAAAATAATGATCAGAACAGTGAGATCAGCACATTCAAACTAGATAGATAGATAGATAGATGGATTGAAAATCTATCTCCCCTGGTTGAATAGGTTTTCTATCAAAATGTTACCTAAAATGTAGTAGGGCCAGCTGAACTATGAAATCAGTTTGGAAACTGGTGAGTTATTTTGTGATGTATCGGCTACTGCTTAAAGTTGGAAATATATGTTCAGAGGGAAGTCAAAAACTTGTACCAAGTTGATGACTGGATATTACCTTAGAATTTAGGTATTTTTGTATTCTGGTATAGACTTGGTACAATCCACTTCCAATCTCTCCTTGAACAAGTGTAATGAATTAAAGGATGCCTTTAATTTGGTCACACTTTGTTCAGCTACCTTGGTTAGATCTTTTTCCTTGTTCACCAAACTAAATTTTTCTAAGGTTCCATCAAATCTGAAACCACACTTCCCCCTCCCCCCCCCACACTTTTTCTTCCAGTTTCAACTTGTGCCCTTTGTTCACATTAAAGTCTCACACCTCCTTAGCCACCTTTAAGATTGAGCTTAAAAACTTTCTCATCATGTCCTGAGTCTGACCTCCAGCTTTTTGTAATGCTATTTATGAGCTCAAACTACTTCTGTTGACTCTTATCTCATACTATACCTTATTATTTTATTTATTTTCATATTTTTAATTTCATATTTTTATTTTTCATTCTTAAACTATTATTGTCTATTATTGTCTTTTTTATTTCTCCTACCGCCTGATTTGCCATTAACGCTCATTTTCAGATGGGAGTGGACTGTGAATAAGCCCTCTGGGCCTCCCTTCCCTCCCAGCACTGTATGGTATTATAAATTGATCGTTTGTCTTCTTTTAAAGCATGGTGCAAATAAATAAATAAATAAATAAATAGATGAAAATAAAAATCTTCTAAATTCTAGTGAGTACAAGCTAAGTCTATCCAGTCTTTCTTCATATGAAAGTCCTGACATCCCAGGAATCAGTCTGGTGAGCCTTCTCTGTACTCCCTCTATGGCAAGAATGTCTTTCCTCAGATTTGGAGATCAAAACTGTACGCAATACTCCAGGTGTGGTCTCACCAAGACCCTGTACAACTGCAGTAGAACCTCCCTGCTCCTATACTCAAATCCTTTTGCTATGAATGTCAACATACCATTCGCTTTCTTCACTGCCTGCTGCACCTGCATGCCTACTTTCAATGACTGGTGTACCATGACACCCAGGTCTCGTTGCATCTCCCCTTTTCCTAATCGGCCACCGATTGATTACAATTGATTACAAACATGATTACAATCAAGCCGTGTACAAATGAAGGGAATAATGTTTAGCGTAAGATACTGTATACACTGGGGTGTATATTTCACGACTTCCAGAAGTTGATGATAAGCTCCTTCATTTTGCTGAAAGTGAAGGAGAAGCTGTTAGCTTGACACCATGCTACCAAGCTTAATATCTCCATCCTGTATTCTAGCTTGTCATTGTTTGAGATCTACCTAGCTTTAAAGGCTTAAGAGTAAACATAAGATTAAAGGTATGAACTATAGTTCATGTGATTTATTTCTTATTCAGATCATTTATATATTTTTCTAAAATGACAGAAGATAGGGTGTCAGATAGGGGGAGGAGTAAAATGTAAAGCCAGAGGGAGATATAGGGAGAGTGGGAGGTGCAATGGTTAGTGAAGTGAGCACACTTCAGGTGGAGTGTAATCGGGTGGGGGCTGCAGGAAAGAGACAGGGTAAGTGGGGTATTACTTAAAACTGGAGCATGCAATGTTTCGATTGTTGGGTTGCAAGCCATCCAAGTGGCATATAAGGTGCTGTACCTCCAGTTAGCACGTGGCCTCACACAGATAATGGAGGAGGCCAAGGCCAGAAAGGTCGGTACGCAAATGGAAGGGGAAATTAAAATGATTAACCTGGTCCATAGGATTCGGCAGACAGATCGAAACAATCATCCAGTCTACGCCTGGTCTTGCTATGCTGTGAAAGATCATAAACTGTGACTTCAGAATTAGTCCTGTTTTCACGTTATTGATTGTGAATTCTTATAATCTCCAACATTGTCAATGTTTTAAGTAAATTATGGATCCTTCATCCTCTCCTGCCACAAAGATAAGTCTTTTCAAACTGTTCCTGTTGTCCCAGTAAACAAGTAAAGCTTTTCTGGGCTAGATTTATATTGATCGTAAATGCAAAAATGTGCCATATTGTGCCACCCAATTCTTGATTTAGAGCTGATTAAAATTTATTTTTGTCAAGGTTTTTATGTGATTTTGTTCTAGCTTTTCCGTTCAAAAGTATACTTTTTATTGTGAGCAATAGAGCAGCTGCATTTCTACAGAGCAAACAGAAGTAGATTTTTGGAAGTAGCTATTTATAATTTGCCTAGGTTCTTAAAGTCTTTGGTCATTTACTATTTGTGGTTGCAATGTTTCCTGCTGATTTCCATTTAAGTAGCATTGCAGTCCAGTTATGCAGAAAGTGACAGGAAGCTCCAAGCAAGTGCTCGTCAATGTGGAAGCCTTCATAATTCGCTTTGTTTGAAGAGCATTATCCAACATTGCAAGAATGAACAAAATCTGAAACACATCTGTATTTTCTATATTTAGCACTGGTAAAAAGTACACACAGATTTAATATTGATGTGCTTCATATAACCTTCCCCCATCTACAATCCCTTATTGTTGCAAGAACTCTTGCATTCTTTAGGTATGATGTTACAACTTCTCTTTCCCTGACTGACTAACCGTGACCCATCTCAAGAGCTGTGTAATCATTTATTTTGTGACAATTGACATATTCGAAGTATTCACATTTTGCTTGCTATATTTTAAAATATTTTGCCTTGAATTTCTCTGACAGTCTAACCAGAAAATATTAAAGTAATACTTCTAAATAAAATTAGAAACGGGAAACTGTAGTTCCTTAAATTGTCAAAACCAGAAAAATGGCAACTGCTGATATTTCAGGAGAAATTTGGCTTACTTTAAAATTTAATCAATGAGCTTTAATTCGATTGAATACTTTAAATCTTTTTGCTTCACCTGGACCACTTCTTCCTCCCCCTAGCAAAAAAAATATTGAATTACAAATTGTTGAACAATCACTAGCTCTGCATTTCTAACTTCACAGAAAAGAAGTGTGATTTGCGGGAAGGGTATAAAATGGGACTTAAACATTTAAAAAAAAAAATTGAATGTGCTCTAAATGTCCAATTCATTTGGTAGTATCTATAGAGGAAAAAATTCAATTTAAGTTTCAGCTGACTGGTTAATGACATTAAATATTAACTTTTTTTCCCTCCATTGTCACTGCTAAATATTTTCAGCATTTTCCTTCACGATTTTCAAACTCTGTATTCACAACACTTGATTTTGTAATAATGTTAGCACAGTTACTTCCTTGGGGCACAAGATCATTTCTAGCTCGCTTCAACGACTTGAGTACATGATCTAAGATAACATTTTAGCATTGAATCGTGTATGTGCAACAATAACTACTTCAAGATTTTGACTTTCATCTGCCATGTCAACTTTCTTAATTGAAATTAAGCATTCCCAAAATATATTAAAAAATAGAACTAAGGAGTTTTTCTGATGAATTAGATAATGTTTAGCCACCAACCTGTATCAGCCAATCAAATTATGTTCAGTGTCTCTTGTACCTTGTTTTCTACAACAATTTCTGGATATTAACATTCATGTATTCTAAGATTGTGAAATCGGTCATGAAAGTACTTTCTTAATGCAAGCTCATTACATTTCAATTTTATTTACCTGGCTTGTTTCTGTTGAGAAATGCTATAAACAACATTTTATTGAAGCAAAGTTGCAGCGTGTATATGCTACACATAATCATCATTTGTCAGGCAAGCTAATTTGCTTGTTCAGACAGTCCTAACCAGAGATAAGGCATCAAACTACATAATGGAAAACATTCCTCTGGCTGGAAATATCTCATACAAATTACGGTATTACAGATACAAAGGTAGGTGTATGTTGGAGGTGCATCACCCCAGCTCCCAAATGATGCTGCCAGACCGTTTCGCAGACCCAACTTCAGCTATTTTGGCAATCGCCTTTCTTCAGTCTCAAGGACACAATTGCAGATATTCTTGGACGATTATATAATACTCCATTATATTCACAACTTCTTGGCAAATAAAATAGCCTGTGCCTACATGCAATAAAACCTGGCTAGCATTTAGGCGTGGGCTGATAGGTGGAAATCAGCATTCAACGGAATTGCAACTCTATGAATTATAGTATTTAGTTGAGGGATCGAAAAGTGCTCATTCTAAAACAATATTTGTTTAAGTAGTTGAAGGAACTCAACAGATCAAGTGGTTTCTGTGGAGAGAAATGGATAGTCAAAGTTTCAGATTAATACCCTTTTGGCCCGAAATGTCTAATGTCCTTTTCCCTCCACAAATGCTGCTTGGCCAATATGTTCTCCAGCAACTTGTTTTTTAGTCCAAATTCCAACATCCAAAGTCTATTGTGTCTTCATGATTTGTTTAAGCTTTGGTTATAGTCGTGTTTGAAGTATATAGTTAATAACAAAGTAATGGCATTCTGCAATGCTTTTGTTGACTGTTATCGGTGCCATTGAGATCTGGGACTGGTGGAAGAATACATTGCAACAAATTACTTTGAATAGTTGGGTGTTTCCTTTTAGTGATAAAAGTTTGTTTGCCTGACTTTATCATAGCAATTTCTTCTTGACTTTGAAGATTGCGATTGAAAATAGCTTGTGCATGAAAATCAGTTTGTATTTTGTTGCAAGTAATTAACAGAAAAGCCTTCCTGTGTTTAACAGGGATGCCTGGAATTCACTGGGGGACATGCCCAAAGAAGCAGCCATGATTGCTTATGTTGATGAAATGAAAAAGGTAATATAAACAATTTCAGGTTTGAAACTGCACCCCATTTCAGTGATTAGTTTACATTTGTGATTTGCTGACTTTTTTTAATGAAGTACTTTGTTAATGCACCTCAAAAAAATGTTGTTATTTTTGGAAATGAACCCTCCTTATGGTCAGAAATAGAGAAATTTATAATGGGGAACAATGACAGACCAATTGATTGGTTCTATCTTCCCGAAGAAGGATGCAAATAAATTGCCAGAAGTGTTTAAGATCTCCAGCACCACTTGTTCTGTTATGTGGACTCTCTTTAAAACATGATTATTAACTTTCCAAGTATCCTGCTATAGGAAAGATACCATTAAGCTGGAAAGAGTTCAGAGATGATTTACAAGGATGTTGCAAGGACTCGAGGGCCTAAGCTTTAGGGAGCGTTGGGCAGGCAGGACTTTATGTCTTGGAGCACAGGATGTATAAAATTATGAGGAGCATCGGATGACTGGATAGTGTATTTATCTCGAGGTAAGGGAATCGAAATTAAGAGGGTGTTGCTTTAAAGTGGAAGGGGAAAGATTTAATATGAACCTGAGGGTTTGCACATAGAGAGTGGTGGGTATATGAACAAACTGCCAGAGGAAGTAGTTGAGGAAGGTACACTAACAATATTTAAATTGTATTTGGACATAAAATTGATAGGAAAGATTGATCGAGATATGCGCCAAACATGGGCAAAGGGGACTAGGTTGGATGGGGGATCTGGGCCAAATGGGCTGTTTTTGTGCTCTGTCTCTGTGAAAACCATGGCAACCACATCTTTCTCCACAGTAGATTCAGATGGAAAATAATCATTTAGCACCTCGGCCATCTTCTATGACTCAACATATGTATCACCTCGTTGATCTTTAAATAGCCTTGTCCACTGCCGTGTTACTCTTTTGCATACGTAGAATCTTTTTGGATTTTTAATTTTAACTGCCAAAACTATCTCATGTCCTAAGATTTCACTATTGTGTACCTCCACATCCCTATAATCTTCAGGGGATTAATTTGGTCCCAGCTGCCTATATCTGACATATGTGTCCTAATTGTTCTTGACCAGAGCCTCAATGTTTCTTGTCATCCATTGTGCCTTACTCCTGTCAACCTTGCCCTTCACTCTACCAAGAATATGTTGGCTCTAAATTCTTGCTATCTCATGTATAGAAGCCTCCGACTTAAAGGACATCCCTTACTTCACCCAAATCATTTCCAAATGTCCCTGTCTAATACCAGCAAAAGACGGCCCAATTTAGATGTTTAACTTATGGGCCAGTCCTATCCTTTTCATAACTATTTTAAAGCTTATAGAATTATGGTAATTGGTTCTTCAGTGCTCCCCACTATCACTTCAGTCACCTACTCAGTCTTACTTCCCAATACGACGTTAGGCTAGCTCTTAATAACATGCTCTTAATATATATGAATGTCTGATTAGTTTGATTTGATCATTTTGCCCCCAAATTACTTCGGAATAATTTCCTTAGTAAAGTGAACTGCAAATTGTCAGTATTTAGTGCATTTTTTTTGCATTATTTTTGATATGATGTCCCTTATTAAATCTGTTTTATATAAATCAATGAGCTGGTATAATGCCGATCAAGCTTCTCCTTGCAACTAAAGCCCTCCAATTCTGATAGCATCCTCATGAATCTTTTCTGTACCCTTTCCAGATTCATGATATCCATCTATAGCTGGGCAACCAGAACTGGAAATAATATTGCAAGTGCAGTCGCACCAATGAATGTACATTTGTAACATGATGTCTCAACTCCTCTACCTTGTCCAAGTTTGCCAAACACTTTCTCAACCACCCTGCCTACCTGTGTTGCAACTTTTGAGGAACTATGTCCTTGTACACCTCCGTGTCTCTGTTCAAAAAAACACTCTCCAGGGTCCTACCATTAACTGTGCAAGTCCTGCCCTGGTTTAACTTACTAAAATGCAACACCTCACACTAGTTTGAGTTAAATTCCATCTACCATTCTTTGGCCTACTTCTCCAGTTCATCCAAATTCTGTTATAATCCTAGACAACCCTTTTAACTATCCACTATAGCATCTAAAATACATTTTAATTAATTTTAGTTTTAATGTGCTGATTTATAGATTATTTCAATAGTACTTGTTTCCTACTGGGATTAATTCTTATCTAATGAAGTCACTTGAATTCAGCATGAACTTCAAATTATTGAAACTGTAAAAGTTAATTTGCGGATTCTCAAGAGAATTTCTCAAAATAATTTGATAAAACCACACTTCCGGTGGCGCCATGTTCTAAGAAGGAACCGCGCCAGATCAGCTCCGCAAAAATCTGAAAAAAATCGGGGGTTAAAGGAGGCTGCTAACGGTACTTACCGCAGGAGAACGATTTTAAACGGGTCCGGGTGCGATTGCAAGCTGCGTGACGTCATCAGGCGCGCGACTTCGGTAAGAAATTTAAAATGCATCCCTCCTCCCCCCCCGCGACAAAAAAAGGACAAAGAAGGGAGGTAGGCCTCGCCAAAGCCTCGGGCTCGAGTTTGGCTGCCTCCCAGGAAGAGATCTCGCAGAGAAAAAGTGAAATGGAAGAACTTAAAAACTCCTTGCTAGGTGAGATGAAGAAACTGCTGAAAGAAATGAAAAATATGAAGAAGGAATATAAAGATGAAATAAAACTGTTAAGAACAGATATCCAGGCGTCTCACGAGAGAATTAAAGAAGAACTAAAAAAAGAAGCTACAGAAACGGTAACGATTATGATGAATGAATGGAAAATAAAGGCGGACGCTAAGTTTCAAAACCGAATGGCTGAGGTAAACGACAAGCTTGCTGGGATGGAACAAATGTTGGATGCGAAGATAGATCCTATTTCAATCTCACTTGACCAACAAAATGATGCAATTAAAGAACTGACTGATTTTGCTGTATCAAGTGCTAAGGAAAGTGAGAAGCTACGCGCCGAGAATAAACGTCTCTCAGAGCTACTACGTAAAATAAACGAGAAATGTATTGATTTGGAGGGACGACAAAGACGTAAGAATTTGCGTATCGTAGGATTGACCGAGGGTCGTGAAGGAAATCAAGACCCGCGAAAATTTGCTGCAAAATTCCTAAAGGGCATTCTGAATTTGGATCAAGAGCCCCTGTTGGGCCGTGCACACAGGGCTTTAAGACGGGCCCCTGGGAGAGGTGCACCACCAAGACAAATGATTGTAAAGGTGGCCTATGATCACGTCTTTGAAGAAATGATGAAGATAATAATAAGAAAGAAAAATTTGAAATACGAAGGAGATAACATCAGTATCTTCAGAGATTACCCGGCTGAAGTGGCTAAGAGAAGATCTTTATTCACAGAAACAAGAGGTATTCTGCGGAATAAAAAGGATACAAAGGATCTCAGATATGGTCTGATGTACCCAGCAACATTGAGAGTGACCTACGACAACAAGGAATATCGTTTCGTTAAGCATACTGACGCACTGGAATTCGCTCGAGACATACAGAAGAAGGCAGAAGAGGAAGCAGAAGAAGAAGCAAGGGAGGAAGAAGAAGATGACTGAACTTTTATCACCGGCCTGCGGTTATGAATTATTCATTGAGAAAGAGGGGGAATAATGGACATGTTGTTGTAGTTTGGTATTAATTAGTGAAATTTCAATTGTTCCACTAATATAGTATTACTTATTATAATATTGATTATAATAGAAATTAATAACTAGTAATTAGTAATATGAATAATAGAAATAATTACTAAGTATTTAAAGTTAGTACCCCACCCCAATATACACAGCATTATAGATAGGAGCTGGAACATTTAACATCTTTTTAAAAAAAACGGAAGTCAGTAGATTAATAGTCACGCTAGTATGGCTCTCACTAATGCACACTACACAACATATTAGTGTAGTTTCTTTTTTTTCTGGGCATCCTGTTAACACCCTTTTCTCTTTTTTTATTTACACTTTTTATTTTTTTTAATATATCAAGTATTTGATTTTATGTTATTATATGAATGTAGTTATGAACGATATTGTATAATTACTTTAAGAAGACATGTATATGGATTATTGAGGATAGTAATTTTCATCAGGTTGGCGTTTGGGTATACCGCTGGGCTGGAGGAGTCGAGAAGGCTACTCCAAAAAAAAACACCCTAACAGCAAAATGCAAGACATGAATGTGAAGACTGGGGAAGATGGAATTACCTTCTGTAGTTGGAATGTTAAGGGAATTAATGAACCAATTAAAAGGGGAAAGGTGCTAGCACAGTTGAATAGATTGAAATCAGACGTGATCTTCCTTCAAGAGACCCATCTTAAAAGAGATGCTCAACATAGATTAACAGCAAAATGGATTTCTAAGGTGTATCACTTCATTTATACACAAATCTAGAGGAGTTGCAATAATTATTCGTAAAGGTATACCTTTTAAACAAAGTACTATAATAGAGGATAAAGAGGGTAGATATGTAATAATTACAGGGGAATTATATTCAAAGAAAGTAATTTTTGTGAATATATATGCCCCTAATTTTGATAATCCACTATTTTTTAAGAAAATATTTAATAATATTCCTATTTCCACTCAATATAATTTAATAATTGGGGGTGATTTTAATTGCACCTTAGATAGCTATCTAGACAGATCTTCTACAAAAAGGAAAGCTACCTCTAAATCAAGTAAACTTATAAATTATTTTATTAATACATCTAATGTTAAGGATATTTGGAGATTAGATAACCCATCCGGACGAGAATACTCCTTTTTCTTGCCCGTATATGGAACTTACTCTAGGATAGATTATTTTCTAATAGATTCAAAATTACTACCTTTTACGTATGATGCAAAATATCACAATATTATTATTTCAGATCATGCGCCACTAACATTCAAGATAAAATTAAAAGATATACTTAATAAAACTACTACTTGGAGATTTAATCCCCAGATATTAAAGGATAAGGACTGTTGTAAACATGTAGTGGAACAGATTAAATTATTTTTTGAAACTAATGACAAACCTGAAATTTCACCATCGTTACTTTGGGACACATTTAAAGCATTTATGCGTGGTGCAATAATATCAGCACAAGCATATTTTAATAAAGAAAATAGAAAGATGGAACAAAAGTTAGAAAATGAGATAAAACAACTAGATAGCGAAAACATAAAACACCCTTCTAAAGAGTTAAGTAATAAAATTGCAATAGTAAAATATAGACTAAATAAAATATATTCTAACCAAGTCATTAAACTTTTTCAACAAACCAAACAAGTGCACTTTGAATTTGGAGACAAACCACAAAAATTGCTAGCACGACAACTTAGAAAATTAGAAGATGAAAAAATGATACATAGAATTAGATCTGCGCATGGAAATATATTGACGATACCAAAAGATATTAATGACAGATTTCTACAATATTATCAAAATCTTTATTCATCTAAATTAACAGGACAAACAGATGGTATGGAAACATTCCTACAAGAATGTCAAATTAATAGTCTAGATCAGGATGGTAGACATTTGTTAAATGCTGAAATAACAGTAAAAGATATTGAAGAATCAATTAGTTTGTTAAAGAATGGAAAAGCAGTGGGCCCTGATGGCCTGAGTGCAGAATTTTATAAAAAATTTCAAGATCTGATTTCCCCAAGATTACATACAGTGTATAGATATGCATATGAACAAGGAAAATTACCAGAATCTTTAAATGAATCCACAATTACACTCATTCCTAAGGCAGACAAGGATTTGGAAGATCCAGGATCATATAGAGCGATTGCCCTTCTAAATACAGACCAAAAAATATTAACTAAAGTTTTCTCGGAGATTAAGTCTGGTGATTTCTAAATTAATACATTATGATCAAACAGGTTTTATTCCAAAACGCTATTCATCCCATAATCTTAGACGCTTGTTTAATATTATATATTCAAAAAGAGTACGGGACAGGGAATTAGCGGTTGTATCGTTAGATGCAGAAAAGGCATTCGATCAGGTGGAATGGTTATATTTATTTAATATAATGGAAAAGTTTCAATTGGGGGATAGATTCTGTAAATGGATAAGAATTCTATATTTGAATCCTACTGCAAGAATCTTAACTAATTAAATATTATCAGCTAAATTTAAGCTCTCTAGGGGATGTAGACAGGGATGTCCGTTATCACCTTTATTATTTGCTTTGATGATAGAGCCTTTGGCGGAAAGAATTAGATCTGAACCTGAAATATACGGCTATAATACTGACACAACAACTAATAAAATATCTTTATATGCAGATGATGTTTTGATTTATATTACAAAACCGGAAATTAGTATACCCAAGTTGTTTAATGTTATAACTAAATTTGGCACATTTTCTGGATTTAGGATTAATTGGAACAAAAGTGATATTATGCCTATAACTGGAATAAATTTAAATATATTACAACAATACCCACTAAAAATAGTTACAGACAAATTTAAATATTTAGGAATTAATGTAACTAAATCCTATAATTCACTAATTAAATCTAATTATCCTCAATTACTAGATAAACTTAGAAAAAATATTTTATATTGGAAAACACTTCCTATATCTATGATTGGTAGAATAAATGCTATAAAGATGGTGTTTTTACCACAATTGTTATATTTGTTTCAGGCTATTCCTTTTTTTCTCCCCAAGACCTTTTTTAAAAAAATAGATAATATTATTAATAGTTTTATTTGGGATTATAAAAATCATAGAATAAGTAAAAAACTTTTATGTAAATCTAAGATAAATGGAGGATTAGCACTTCCAAATTTTTTATATTATTTTTGGGCAGTCCAGATTAAGAATATGAATTTCTGGTGGGTAAATATGGATCATGAACCAATGTGGTTAAAGATGGAAAAGGAAGACTGTTTACCTTTCAATGTAGGCTCGATTCTCTTTGCCCCAAAGGAAGTACAAAAAAAAATTTATAGGGACAACCCTATAATTTATAATAATAGACGTATTTGGAAACAAATAGTTAAGACTTTACATTTAGATAATCTTTCACTTAGACTACCAATTACGAATAACCCATTATTTAAACCCTCTATATTAGACGGGGGGTTTAGACAATGGGATGATTTAGGAATTAAAAGGATAGAGCACCTTTATAGAAAAGGAAAATTTCTTTTATTCCAGGAGTTACAAGATATCTACGGATTGTCTCCGCAACACTTGTTTAGGTACTTGCAAATTAGAGATTATATTAAATCCAATACACAAGATTATAAAAATAAAGAACCAGGATTATTAGATGAATTGTTTAACTTGCACCCAAACACAGAAAAACTAATAGCCTATATATATAACATTATCTTGGATAAGGGGAATCCAACAACTGAAACATATCGTCAAGCATGGGAAAATGAAATTGGTTTATCTATAGCAAAAGAAAATTGGGAAGAAAGTTTACAGCGAATACACCGGTGTTCGTTAAATGCCAGACATACATTGATACAATTTAAAGTACTATATAGATTACATTATTCAAAAACTAAATTAAATAGTATTTTTCCCAATCTCTCTTCAATTTGTGATAAATGTAAGAATTTAGAAGCAAATTTAATACACAGTTTTGTTACATGTCCCAAATTGAATTACTACTGGACAGAAATTTTTAAAGTTATTTCTGAAGTTCTTAAAATTAGATTGGACCCTGACCCAAAGTTAATAATATTTGGAATTCCGGATTCAAATTTGGTACTTACAGTAAATCAAAGAAATTTCTTTGATTACTGTTTGATAATAGGGAAAAAAATCATACTGAAATTTTGGAAGGGAACATTATCCCCCACAATTAAAATGTGGGCAGCAGAAATGTTGGAGACGTTACATTTAGAAAGAATTAGATTTGTCCTATTGGACAAATATAATTCCTTCGAACAAATATGGTCTCCGTATATACAGTATTTAGAGAAGTAGCTGTTCTTGACATCACAACTCGGCGGGTACCCTACGGGATTTGGTGAGAATAATTTATTTTTATACTAGGATTAATATGCATGTCTTTATTGATATTATCATTTGTAATAGTTTTATTTACAATATATTTTGTTGTTTTTCATTTATATATATAATATCTTTTCACTTTTTGTTAACCTTCTTTCCTTTCTCTTTTTTCTTTTTCTCTTATATATAATCAAATTATTATTTAATCACATCTTTATTGATTTAAAACTGCTCTATTCTATCTTTATCTTTATTTCCAAAAAAATAGAAGATAATAATTATCAATGTGTTATTTGAAAAAATATTGAATTAAGTTGATGTTTGTAAATCTGTTTACACTATTGTAAATTGATTACTTCTAATAAAAGAAATTATATTTAAAAAAAAAATAATAATTTGATAAAATGTAATAAAAGATGAATTGCATCCTTTGCAACCGGATGGTTTATACAGGCTTTCATGATGTTTAATGGTGTTTACCATTATGATCATTTCAGTCACGTCACTTGGATTGGTCATAAACAAGTTAATGACTAGTTCAAAAAGCCCCCTATGTCAATGTATTTCCTTTTGGTCAAATCAGCGTAATTTCTTCATGGTAGGAACAGAGCTTACATCCGTGCTTTTAAATATTGATTTTGAGATTTACAAGAGATACAAGATACATTTATTGGTCACATGTACCAATTGGTACAGTGAAATGTGTGGTCACCATACGAATAATAAAGAGCATAGAACACGATAGTCTTTAACAAAGACATCCCCACACAGCGGGATCAAAGTTTCCCACTGTGAGGGAAGGGTCCATAATTCAGTCCTCTGTTGTCCTCCCGTGGTCGGGGGGCTCCCGAACCCCCCGCTGTCGCTGCTACGGGCGGCCCGATGTTCAGGCACGCTCGCCGGGGTGATGGAAGTCCAACATCGGGACTGGAGGACATCTTCAGCAGCTTGGACATCGAATCGACCACCTCCTACCGGAGTCCATGGCTCCCGAAGTTTACAGCCCGCGCTGGGCGGAGATTCAACGCTGGCGGCCCTCGGCAAAGGGTCCCAGGACTCCGCTATGCTGAAGTCAGCGCCGGCCGCGCTGGAAGTTCTACGAACCACAACTCCGATGTTGAAGCAGCAGGCCCAACACTCCGGAGCTTCATCGGCGATCCAGGTAAGAAATCGCCCGCTCCACGATGTATCCAGCGCTGCGCCGCTGCTGCTGAAGCTCTGGTCCGGGTCCCCGGCAGGAAAGGCCGCTCCAATCCAGGTGGTAGGCCGCGAGGAGGGGGGCGAGGACGCGACTTGGAGATTAGCCGCGTCCTCGCCAGGAAGTGATTGGGAAATGGTTTCCCCCTTACCCCAACCCCCCTCCCCCACATAGAAAATCTAAATATATCTCCAAAACAAACTTTTAAAACTGACTAAAAATTAAAAAAAGACAGAAAAACAGACTGTAGGCAGAGGCAACCATCAATGCGACGCCCCAAGTGGTTATTATAGTTATTTTTGTTTTGTAGATACTTGAATCTATGCCGATGACTGAGGAAGTAGAAGAACTACTTTGTGTTATTGGACCTTTCTATGAACTTGTGGATGACAAGAAACAATCACTATCACCATATGCAATCTCGGCAGGTTAGAACTTACTGAAAGTCGTGGTATTTCCATGATATTTTTTATTTAACGCGTTTGAGCACCTTATTTATGCCCATCACAATACCTTTACATGAAAGTTATTTAAATAATGTGTCTTGCTATTCTGCCTTTTGCATCCTGTGCTGATTTGCAGGCCGTTTGGAAAAAGTGGTTAAGTCACTTGAAGGTAGGAATGAATTCAAATCCATGTATGCTAAGCTTTACTATTAGATATTTTAGTTTTAATGTCAGAAATATGTGTTGATGCTTGGATATTTGTTTAAAAATGAACACTGAAATCATTGCTTGCAAATGACCTTCATATTGAAAAAATGTCGGTTTTGTGCACTGCAATAAAACTAGTAGTATTATTTTGTGAAAACCTTTCATTGGTTAGAGACATTAGTATAAGTTTATTATTGTTACTTGCACCAAGATGCAGTGATAAACATTTGCCTGCTATCCAGGAAAATCGTCATACACGTTACAACAGGTAGTGCAGAATATAGTGTTACAGACATAGAGAAATCCAGATTAAAAAAATTGCAAAGGCCACATTGTGGTAGATTGGAAGATCGGAAATTCTTCCCTAGCATATGAGAGGTAATTTCAAGTGTATGATAACAGCAGGGAAGAAGCTGTTCTTGTATCTTGGGGTGTGTGTCTGTAAGCCCATCTTCAGCTGGATGTGAGAGGGAAGCAGAGACAATGACTGGGGTGTTGCTGATCTTTGATTATGTTGGCTGCTTTGCTTAGGCAGCATGAAGTGTGGATGGACTTGATGGGGAGTCTGTCCAGTCCAGTTGCTTTCCACAGAATCGTTCTCCGTGAGGTTGATATGACGTCGGCAACAGTGACCCTGGCTACAGTGCACCTGAGACTTTCAGGATGGATGACAGCATTGCTCTGACCTTCTATTCAAGCAAGCATAGAATTCATTGAACTTTTGGGAGGGACATGTTATTGACGGCCTTATTGCCCGACTTCACTTTGGAGCCAGTTATAGCATACAAGTCTAGCCACAATTATGGGTGTACATGCAATTATACAATTTCCTCTTGGCATTCCGATGGCTTTGCTAAGGGTAAAAAAAATTTACTTGGACAGTACGTGCTTGCAACTTGAATGGTGTACTCTTGGACTTTGCCTGGGAAGGTCCTCGCTGTTCATCCATCTTTTCTGGTTGGGGATCATTCTGAGTCCTCTGTACGTATGAAGTCTGTGCTGGCAGTGAATTACTCAATTAGGTTTACCACCGAGTCATTTAATATGGCCCAGTCCACTGATTGAAAACAGTCACATCAGAACTTGTCTGTTTCCTCTGATCAGCACTACACTGTTTTTTGTTCTAGATCCTTGCGCTTCAGTTTATGTCTGTGAGCAGGAAGTAGGAGCACAGCCTGATGGTCAGATTTCCAAAATGTATGTGGGATATGGAGATGTATAGAGAGGTTGGAGTTAAAGGTACTGGGCCTCTAGTGGGTTGTGTAGCAGTGGTCGAAGGTGTTGGGGCCTCGAGTGGGACAGGAGATGTATCGATAGTGCTTTGGTAGCACATTCATAGTCACAGAGCACGGAATCATACCCATTGGCCCAACTCGTCCTTACTGACCAAGATGCCCCATCTAAGCTATTCCCATTTGCCCGTATTTGGCCCATATCCCTCTAAACCTTTCCTATCCATGTACCTGTGCAAGAATCTTTTAAATGTTGTTAAAGTACCTGCCTCAACTACTTTCCCTGGCTGTTCGCTACACATATTCATCACTGTCTGAGTGGAGTTTGGGTTTGTATTGAATCTCGCCCACTCACCTTAAACCTTTGGTTTTCAGTTCTCCTTCCTTGGGTAAAAGACTCTGGGCATTCATCCTATCTATTACACTCATGATCTTAAACACCTCTAAAATCTCTCCTCAGTCTTTGGCGCTGCAAGGAATAAAGTCCTAACCTACCCAGCCTCTCCCTATAGTTCAGTCCCTCTAGTCCTGGCAATTCTTGAGTTAACTTGGTTGAAGTCCCCAGCTATCGCAAGAGCAAGAAAGCAAAATTTCGCTGAATTAGTCATTAATTAGATGACTAATAGCTTCTGTGTCAGCATATATCAAACTTCCTCAGTTAGAAATTAGCAAGTATGATGTTGTGGGAATTACAGAGACATGGCTGCGAGAGGGCCTGGGCTGGGAACTGAATATCCAAGGGTATATCTCCTATCGAAAAGACAGGCAGGTGGGCAGAGGGGTTTGGGTAGCTGTTGGTGAGGAATGAAATTCAGTCCCTTGCAAGGGGTGACATTGAAACAGATGTGGAGTCGGTATGGATAGAACTAAGGAATTGTAAGGGTAAAAAAACCCTAATCTATAGGCCCCCAAACAGTAGCCTGGATATAGGGTGCAACTTGAATCAGGAGTTCAAAATGGCATGTAGTCAGATTCAGATTCAGATTCAATTTTAATTGTCATTGTCGGTGTACAGTACAGAGACAACGAAATGCATTTAGCATCTCCCTGGAAGAGCGACACAGCAAATGATTTGAATAAATAACAATAAGTGTCCGGGGGGGGGGTGATTGGCAGTCACCGAGGTACGTTGTTGAGTAGCGTGACAGCCGCCGGAAAGAAGCTGTTCCTGGACCTGCTGGTTCGGCAACGGAGAGACCTGTAGCGCCTCCCGGATGGTAGGAGGGTAAACAGTCCATGGTTGGGGTGAGAGAGGTCCTTGGCGATGCTGAGCGCCCTCCGCAGACAACGCTTGCTTTGGACAGACTCAATGGAGGGGAGCGAGGAACCGGTGATGCGTTGGGCAATTTTCACCACCCTCTGCAATGCCTTCCGGTCGGAGACAGAGCAGTTGCCATACCAAACTGTGATGCAGTTGGTAAGGATGCTCTCGATGGTGCAGCGGTAGAAGTTCACCAGGATCTGAGGAGACAGATGGACCTTCTTCAGTCTCCTCAGGAAGAAGAGACGCTGGTGAGCCTTCTTGATCAGAGTTGAGGTATTGTGGGTCCAAGAGAGGTCGTCGGAGAGGTTGACTCCCAGGAACCTGAAGCTAGAAACATGTTCCACCTCTGTACCGTTAATGTAGATGGGGGTGTGCGTGCCGCCCCTGGACTTCCTGAAGTCTACAATGAGCTCCTTGGTCTTCTTGGAGTTAAGGGCCAGGTTGTTGTCAGCGTACCATGCTGCTAAATGCTGGACCTCCTCCCTGTAGGCCGACTCATCGTTGTTGCTGATGAGGCCAATCACCGTTGTATCATCTGCATACTTGATGATGGTGTTAGTACCATGTACAGGTGTGCAGTCATAGGTGAAGAGGGAGTAGAGGAGGGGGCTCAGCACACAGCCCTGTGGAACGCCGGTGTTCAGGGTGAGGGTTGAAGAGGTGTGCTTGTCTAACCTAACAGACTGGGGTCTGTTGGTTAGAAAGTCCAGTATCCAGTTGCAGAGGGAAGGAGCGATGCACAGATTACCGAGTTTGGCGATCAATTTTGATGGTATAATGGTGTTGAATGCTGAGCTGTAATCGATGAACAGCATTCTTAGGTAAGTGTCTCTGTTGTCGAGGTGGGAGAGGGCGGAGTGAAGTGCCGTTGAGATGGCATCCTCCGTACTCCTGTTCTTGCGGTAGGCAAACTGATAGGGATCCAGTGTGGGGGGTAGGCAGCTTTTGAGGTGTGCCAGGACCAGCCTCTCGAAGCACTTGGTGATAATGGGGGTAAGTGCAACTGGGCGGAAGTCGTTGAGGCTTGCCGCAGTGGAGTGTTTTGGCACTGGCACGATGGAGGTGGTTTTAAGGCACGTGGGGACAACTGCAGTCAAGGTAATGCTGCGGTTGTTATGGGAGATTTCAACATGCAGCTGGACTGGAAAAATCAGGTTGGTACTGAAAGAAAGGGAGTTTGTGAAGTGCCTCTGTGATGGATTATTAGAACAGCTTGTATTGGAGCCTACTAGGGACAAGGCAATTCTGGATTTAGTGATGTGTAATGAAACGGATTTGATAAAGGAACTTGAGGTTAAGGAGCCATTAGGAGGTAGTGACCATAATATGGTCAGATTTAATCTACATTTGGAGAGGGAGAAGGGCAGCTCGGAGGTGTCAGTGTTACAGTTGAATAAAGGGGACGATGGAGCTATGAGGGAGGAGCTGGCCAAAGTTGATACCCTAGCAGGGATGACAGTGGAACAACAATGGCAGGTATTTCTAGGAATAATACAGAAGGTGCAGGATCAGTTCATTCCAAAGAGGAAGAAAGATTCCAAGGGGAGTAAGGGGCGACTGTGGCTGAAAAGGGATGTCAGGGACAGTATAAAAATAAAAGAGAAGAAGTACAACGTAGCAAAGATGAGCGGGAAGCAAGCGGATTGGGTAATGTTTAAAGAGCAACAGAAGATAACTAAAAAGGCAATACGGGAAGAAAAGATGAGGTACGGAGGTAAGCTAGCCAAGAATATAAAGGAGAATAGTAAAAGCTTCTTTAGGTATGTGAAGAGGACAAATTTAGTTAAGAATAAATTTGCACCCTTGAAGACTGAAAAAGGTGAATTTATTATGGGGAACAAGGAAATGGCAGATGAGTTAAATAGGTACTTTGGATCCGTCTTCACTAAGGAGGACACAAACAATCTTCCTGATATAGTAGTGGTCAGAGGATCTGGGGTGAATGAGGAACTGAAGGAAATCCACATTAGGCAGGAAATGGTGTTGGGTAGACTGATGGGACTGAAGGCTGATAGATCCCCAGGGCCTGATGGTCTGCATCCCAGGGTACTTAAGGAAGTGGCTAGAAATTGTGGATGCATTGGTGATAATTTTCCAATGTTCTTTAGATTCAGGATCTGGTCCTGTGGATTGGAGGGTAGCTAATGTTATCCCACTTTTTAAGAAAGGCGGGAGAGAGAAAGAACAGGGAATTATTGACCAGTTAGCCTGACATTGGTGGTGGGGAAGATGCTGGAGTCAATTATAAAAGATGAAATAACGGCACATTTGGATAGCATTAACAGGATTGTTCTGAGTCAGCATGGATTTACGAAGGGGAAATCATGCTTGACAAATCTTCTGGAATTTTTTGAGGATGTAACTACAAAATCGGACATGGGAGAGCCAGTGGTTGAGGTATTACTGGGCTTTCAGAAAGCAGTTGATAAGGTTCCACATAGGAGATTAGTGGGCAAAATTAGGGCGCATGGTATTGATGGTAGGGTGCTGACATGAATTGAAAATTGGTTGGCAGACAGGAAACAAAGAGTAGGGAGTAACGGGTCCCTTTCAGAATGGCAGGCAGTGACTAGTGGGGTGCCGCATGGCTCTGTGCTGGGACCGCAGCTATTTACAATATACATCAATGATTTGGATGAAGGGATTCAAAGTAACATTAGCAAATTTGCAGATGACACAAAGCTGGGTGGCAGTGTGAACTGTGAGGAGGATGCTATGAGAATGCAGGGTGACTTGGACAGGTTGGGGGAGTGGGCAGATGCATGGCAGATGAAGTTTGATATGGATAAATGTGAGGTTATCCACTTTGGTATAAAAACCAGGAAGGCAGATTACTATCTCAATGACATCAAGTTGGGAAAAGTGGAAGTAGAACGGGATCTGGGGATCCTTGTTTCTCTTAAGGTTTATTTAGATAGTGACAGATACAAAAACATAGATACACTTGAAACAGTCATCTGATGTATGCATCATAGTGTTTTTAGCCAAAGCTAATTTGCAACACTTGTCCCTAGTAGGGTTTTTGGTTAAAATGATAATACAGATTAACATTATTAAAAATAGGAAAATGGAAATGAGATAAAAAATGGAAAAGAGAAAAAGACATACAGAGAGAGCACAGTGTAAAAACTAAATATGAGAACAAGATTGTTGTTGAATTAGCCACAATTTTGTGGGGTTTTTTTAATGAGACATATGTAGGGATACATTTCAAGTGGTCTGGCAGTGAGTTCCATAATTTTGTCCCTTTTACTGAAAAGGCAGTTTGAGCAAAAGATGTTCTGCAGAAGGGGATACTACTGTTCATCAGTCTATGAAAGTAAGCATGCAGGTACAGCAGGCAGTGAAGAAAGGGAATGGCATGTTGGCCTTTATAACAAGAGCAGTCGAGTATAGTAGCAAAGAGGTCCTTCTGCAGTTGTACAGGGACCTAGTAAGACCACACCTGAAGTTTTGTGTGCAACTTTGGCCCCCAAATTTGAGGAAGGGCTTTCTTGATATTGAGGGAGTGCAGCGTAGGTTTACAAGGTTAATTCCCGGGATGGCGGGGCTGTCATTGCTGAGAGACTGGAGCAGCTGGGCTTGTACACTGGAGTTTAGAAGGATGAGATCTTATTGAAACATATAAGGGCCTTGTCCCACTTGGGCGACCTAATCCGCTAGTTCTGGCGAGTTTGCCCTTGACTCATATTCACAGCATGATCGACACGAGGTCGTAGGGGGTCTTAGTAACTTTCCTTCCTGCCCGAGAGTGGTCTCCGTGTACTCGAGGCCTCAGCTAGGTCGCGGCGTTTTTTTCAATATGTTAAAAAATGCCCGTGATTTAAAAAAAGGTCGCCATGAAAAAAATCTATACTTTTTTTTACTCGTAGGTTTAATCGTAGTAGGTCGGCATGTTAGTCGAAGGTAGTCAAAGGCAGTTGGAGATGGTCTTCATTCTAGTCGAAGGAGGTCGTTGTCACTCTCCGCTATTCGGTGTCCAATTTTCCCGAAGTTAGTCGAAGCTGGTCTTCAACATAGTCGAAGTAGGTCTTCTATATAGTCGAAGGAGGGCTTCAATATGTCATTTTTTCAAACTCTTCTAAACTTGCCAATTAGTTTAGCAAGTGGGACAGCGCCTTAAGATTGTTAAGGGTTTGGGCACGCTAGGGGCAGAAAGCTTGTGCCCGATGCTGGGGGAGCCCAGAACCAGGGGCCACAGTTTAAGAACAAAGACAAGGAAACACTTTTCTCTCACAGAGAGTTGTGAGTCTGTGGAATTCTTTGCCTCAGAGGGCGGTGGAGGCCAGTTCTCTGGATACTTTCAAGAGAGAGCTAGATAGCGCTTTTAAAGATAGTGGAGTCGGGGGATATGGAGAGAAGGCAGGAACGGGGTACTGATTGGGGATGATCAACTATGATGATCACATTGAATGGCCGTGCTGGCTCGAAGGACCGAATGGCCTACTCCTGACAATAGACTATTGTCTATTCTGTGCCTGAAAGGGAGTATGCCACCACTGTGTCAATAAAGATCAATAGCATTTCTCTAATTTAAGGATTTACACCTGCCATATTATGGAATGCTGTGATTCACAAATTGAATGTTTTAAATCTTTTGGTTTGGGAATTATGCATAATCTAAAAGTTTGATTTTTTTTAATAGTAAATATAGCTTGAATGATTTGTTCTCAGGCCAATTAGTGATATTGAGGTTTTGACTATTCTACTTTTTCCCTTAAATATTTAGATCTTGGCAATGTTCTCAGTTCACCAAAGAATTGTAATAAAATGAATGGAAAAGTTGAAGGCAATGATAGTGGTGCAGAATCGGAGCAGGGGGAAGATGATGAAGATACAACAGATAATGATGTTGAAGCTGACAATGGTAAATATGGTGGTATATCAATTGTTTTCATTATCCCATTTAAAAATATCCTGCAGTTAAAAGCAACTTCACAGTCTGAAATGAATTGGTGTGAAATCATAAGGTCATAAGTGATAGGAACAGAATTAGGCCATTTGGCCCATCAAGTCTACACTATTCAATCATGGCTGATCTGTCTCTCCCTCCGAAACCGCATTCTCCTACCTTCTCCCCATAACCCTTGACACCCGTACTAATGGAAAATCTATCTCTGCCTTAAAAATATCCATTGACTTGGCCTCCTGTGGCAGCCTTATGTGGCAAAGAATACCACAGATTCACCACCCTCTGACTGAAGACAGAAATATATGATATTTAGCGTCGGTTTAAAATTAGGAATTCGTTTATTCAAAAACTAATATTAAATTAAAAGTAGTACAGTTGATCTATCTACGCATCCATAACAGTTTTTAGAAAATATGGCCCAAAGCAGAGGTTTAGTCTATTTGGATATCCCTTGGTGTTTGTTCAAAATTGTGTCCAGTTTAGCACATTGACTAGTATTATGGAAGCAAAACAAAATGTTATAAGCATTCATAGGCCGGGCAGCTCCACGAAAAGAGGGACAGAATCAGCTTTTCCAGTCAATGACTTTGTCAGAACTAAAAAGTGAGAAAATAAATGTGTTTTAAATTGCAGGATGTGGGAGGAGTAGGAGGCCATGGAGGAAATGTCTGTGATATGGTGCACACCAAAGTTAGCTGAAGTTGAATAGTCTCAGTGTGCTACAGCTGGATATTGTAGCATCTGAATATATGTTTTAGTGGAATTGTGAATTCTAACACGGGATTGTGAACAACAACGTTAATATCTGTGTAAAATAACTTGTTTGCTAAAAGCAATTTATGCAGCATTAATATAATTTAATTTGCAATTGATGCATAATTAAACTTTTGTTTATGGGCTTGTGATTGCCTGAAATTAATGTGTTTATTGTACATACATTTACTTTCTTAATGCATCCCGGTGCATATTCTTTTAGTTAAATTGTCAAACAGCACAATCATATTCACTTGTGTCAAACACTAACACTGAACCATGACTACCATAAAATCAAAATGAAATTGTGAATAATATTTCCAATCATTGAAAACTCTAACTCCATCACTTGCTAGTCACATTGAAAACTGAACAAAATGTTAATTGTTTCAACATTCAATCCAGACATCCTTTTAATAGTTTTATCCTTTTATCAGCTGTTTTTAATCATAGGCTGGATTTATCTGTATTGAAACCAAATGATTGCAGCACATTTTTCTTGCGTACTGCTGTAGATAAATGATAAAACTAAAGATTGTCTTGTTTTTTCTATCCTGGTGTGATCTTAGTGATTGCATAGAAAATAGGTGCAGGAGTAGGCCATTCGGCCCTTCGAACCTGCACCGCCATTCAATATGATCATGGCTGATCATCCAACTCGGTATCCTGTACCTGCCTTCTCTCCATTCCCCTGATCCCTTTAGCCACAAGGGCCACATCCAACTCTCTCTTAAATATAGCCAATGAACTGGCCTCAACTACCTTCTGTGGCAGATTGGTGGTCCAATTGGGAGGAACTGAAGAAATAATGTAATTATTTTCATTAAATCTCAGTGGAATGCATCATTTATTAAATATTAACAAGTCTCAAATGGCTCTAACACTCTAATACGTTAAACTCTTCTCTTAGTAAAGAGACGAATGAGTTAATTGAGCAAGTGGTAAGAGTGACATATCGTCTAGGCAGAAAGCGGATCACAAGTTTATCCATGTTATAATAGAACATGTCCGTCATGACTGCAAACTCCTTAGCACATGTTTGCTCAATATCACAACTCTTATCTCCTTATTCCAAAGTCCTTGGGAACCCAACCCATGCAAAATCCATCTAGGTCTTGTAAACCTAATTAATTTGGCAACTGCAGTCTTTTAGGAATTTATCTTACTGCTCTCCATGCCCTTGTGTGGAAATTATGCAGAATACTTTAACTTCCAAATGCCAAAATGTAAATGCTAAAATGTCTTGATTTGCATCAATAAGAGGAAGTAGTCTCTCGAAAGGTATTTAATTGGATCGTTCTCAATAATTGTGAAGTACTTTGATAAATTAAAATCTTCATTCTTCTGAACACAGAATGCAAACTAAGATTAGGCCATCTGCCCATTGCAATACATCTTTTTTTATAATTTACCCTTTAAAGTTTTTTCCTGGTGCTTTAATTGTTTGAATGATGTAGACAAAATTAAACCAAAATCTTTGCTTTTCCACCACTCCTAATCTCACACCATTTAATTATATTGCATTTTTCCCCAGATGTGTCCATTGGGCTCCATATTAATTCATTTAGTCTGTCTCTATCCCTTAATTCCCTTTTCTCATCCACACAGCTTAATGTGTTTTCCTTGTTCTCGATCTCCCAAAAGTGCCATGAATCTCAACTCTTCATCCTCACCGGATTCACATTTTCAGCCAGTGTTATTTATCTTTCCTGACGTCCACAAGCATCATAAGCCCGCCGCTTCCAGACAGAGTCCCTGATGCCAATGTCGATGGTTCCTGCCTCTCATCCTCTGCCACTGAACACACCAGACCCTCCGTCCACATCACCTCATACCCCATCCTGGATCCTCTCCCTGCCCTTTTCCCTCTGCGTCCCCCTTCTCTCCCCAACCACACTCCACTGACTGCCCTCTCCGAACCAGCATCTGGTCCCAGCTCCAAATGCTGTTGTGTCTTCACTAATCCCTGACCTCCCCCTCTCTGATACTGAGCAATCTTCCCTCAGCAGAGGCCTTACCTTTATAACCCAACCCTGCACCCAGTCCTCACCGAGTTCCTGGCCCTCCATGTTGTTGAGCTCATCTATTGCCTCTGCCTCCATGCCACTTTCTTTGGCAATGTCCTTGCTCACGTTGACCCTTTCCCCTGCCATTGTTTCCATCTGCTCTTGCACTGTACATCCTGGGCCTCCTCCATTGTCAGAGTGAGGCCCAGCGCAAATTGGAGGAACAGCACCTCACATTTCACTTGGGCAGCTTACACTCCAGTGGTATAAACATTGGCTTCTCTAACTTCAAGTAACCCTTGCTTTCCCTCTCCATTCCTCCCCCTTGCCAGTTCACCAATCAGTCTTACTGTCTCCAACTACATTTTATCTGTTTGCTTTGTTGTTGCCTTCTCCCAGCTAACAATGATTTATTCTACATTTTCCTTGATTTCCATTCCCTTGACCTATTTTCACACCTTACACTTCCTTACCTATGTATTTCCCTCTCCCCTGACCTAGGTGAAGAAGTGTGTTGATCCGAAAAGTCACCCATTCCTTCTCTCCAGAGATGCTGCCTGTCACGTTGAGTTATTCCAGCATTTTGTGTACATCTCATATCTTGACTCTGTCTTCTCCTGCTCATCAATTTCATCACTGCCCTCAGAATCACATGGACCATCACTGACACTTTGCTTCCCTTTCTTGATCTCTGTTTCCATCTTGGGATACAAACTATCCACTGGTATTTTTTACTACAAACCCACCGACTCCCACAGTCACCTAGACTATGCTCTGTCTATTGTAACTCTGTCTATTGTAAGGACGTTATACCGTTCTCTCAGTTTCTGCACTTTACCCCATCTGTTCCTGAGATGTGACCGTCCATTCTAGGACATCGGAGTTGGCTTTTTTCAGGAAACTAAGCTTCCCTCCCCATCTACCCCATTCCACCCTGCACTCCTGTCACCCTGCCTCTCAGTGTGGCTGCTTCTTCATCACTGAGACCAAGTACAAACTGGTCAATCGCTTTACCACACACATGTGTTCTGACCGGCATGCAGTTCTCCATCGCTAGCCATTTCCGTTCCCCTCCCTGTTCCCACACTGACCTGTCTTTCCTTGGCTGCCTGCACTGCCAGTGTGAGGCCAGATGCAGACTGGAGAAGCATTATCTTGTATTCTGCTGGATAGTCAACATTGCATTCTCTAATTTTAATTAACCTGCTTCTCCTCAGTCCCTTTCTCCCTCCTTTTATTAAATCTACCCTGATCCTCCCACAAGTGCTCATCTTTCCCATGAACACACAGAGCATTTGCCCACTCATTCCACCTGCCAATCATCAACTCCCCCCTCCACTATTCCCATCTCCCATACACTATCAATTTATGTATAATTATACAATGCTACAGGTTTTACACCATTTCCTCCATGAATAGTGGATTTAATGCATTGTGAATAAATAAATTGTAAGTAAACATTAATGCGACACAGATAGTCAAAACATTGTTTACACACTAAGATTTAAAAAGTCGATATATTTGTCAAAATCCTAAATGCTCATAAGTTAGATAGGGAAACAGCAAATCTCATCCCCATGCTTTTGAGAACGAGGGACTAATCTTAATAACTACTAACCTATCAGTTTAACATGAATTAGAGGGCGATGCTGAAATTGATCTGAAGCAAGAATGACAAAGCTGGAAAATGCATCCGGTGATCAATGAGAGTTGGCAAGGGTATGTCAAGGCTAGGTCACATTTGCCCATACATTTGAGTTATCTTTTACAGAAATGGAATTTAGATGACAAAGAATTTGAGTTGACATACTAAGTAACAAGGGAATTCCTACATTTACTTTTAATTGACCATAAATATAGAGAACGGGACCCGTAGAAGTAGAAAGCTATCCTCGGTTGTGTGCTATACAAATGTTTATATTCATAGTCATGGAGTGATACAGTGTGGAAACAGGGCCTTTGGCCCAACTTGCCCACACCAGCCAACATGTCCCAGCTACACTAGTCCCACCTGCCAGCATTTGGTCCATATCCCTCCAAATCTGTCCTATCCATGTACCTGTCTAACTGTTTCTTAAATGTTGGGATAGCCCCTGGCTCAACTGCATCCTCTGGCAGCTTGTTCCATATGCCCACCACCCTTTGTGTGAAAAGGTTACCCCTCAGATTCCTATTAAATATTTTCCCCTTCACCTTAAACCTATTCCTCTTACAAAATTATGTTTTATGGACAATCAATGCAACAGAATTCCTGGGACATACAGCATGTCCCAGGAATCTAAAAGAACATTAGACATGGGAGCAGAATTAGGCCCAAGCAATAATGTCTGTATACTTGCCAACTCTCTTTGTTCATCTGATGTATTTTCAAGCTTTGTTACTCTTGCCACTGATCAATTCCAGCATCTTCCCCTAATTCATGTTAAACTGATAGGCTTGTGGTTATTAAGATATGTCCTTCTCAAAAGCATGGCAATGACATTTGCAGCTCCCCAATCTAACATGAGAGTTTGGGATATTTTTGAGATATGTATACGTGTGTGTATATATGTATGTATATGTGTATATATATCAGTTTTTTAACTATCTTGTGTCCCATTAACTTTTTCCAGATATTTATTTAAAATTTGCATTAAATACACTATTTTGAGTAGAAACAAAGAACTGTAAATGCTGGTTAATACACTAAACAACATAAAGTGCTAGAATAACTCAGCAGGTCAGGCAGCATCACTGGAGAACATGGATAAGTGATGTTTCGGGTCGAGACCCTTCCACTATTCCTTTTCTAGACACTTTTCGGATCTTATAGAGGTGTACAAAATCATGCAAGGAATAGGTCGGCTAGATGCACAGTCTCTTGCCCAGAGTAGAGGAATCGAGAACCAGAGGACACCGGTTTAAGGTGGGGGGGGGAAGATTTAATAGGAACCTGAGGGGTAACTTTTTAATGCAAAGTGTGGTAAGTGTATGAATCGAGCTGCCAGAGGAGATAGTAGTGGCAGGTACTATCACAATGTTTAAGAAACATTTAGACAGGTACTTGAATAGGACGGGTTTAGAGGGATATGGACCAAATGTTGGCAGGTGGGATTAGCGTAGATGAGGCATGATGGCTGGTGTGGGCAAGTTGGACCGAAGGTGCCTGTTTCCATGCTGTAAGACTCTGACTATTTCTTCAGCAATGTCTATTTATCTGTTTCTTCGCTGTTTAAGAAGGCTAGCAAACGCTTTGTTGCTTCATTTTTATTAGATCAACATTCTTCTTTATCACCCTCTTCCTCTTTATATATTTAGAAAACATCTGTTAGCTTTTGTGTGCCAAGCAACTTTTTTAAAGGCTCTTCCTCATAATTCGATTTTTACTTTTCTGTTTCTGAAAATTTACGTTTGAACCTTGATTATTTTTTCATCTCTTGCCTTATTTGTGGGTTATGTTTCAACATTCTCTTTGTAATTAGTTGTGTGCAGGTTTTATTTTATATGCAATACTTCGCACATTCAGCTCGGTTTACAGTTTTCATTTAATTTCTAGTCCCTTTTGAATCTCATCTTGTTTGTTTCTCCTTTCTTGCAAGCCATATATCCAAATCAATCATAATTTGAAAGATACCCCTTTAAATGTCAGATTGTTAGGGAAATTCATTTGTCAGTCCAGTATGCTTGTTCACTTTCCATTGTTACAAACGGTCTGGAACACATTAGAACAAACTCATTGGGTTTATTGCTAGCATTAGTTGTTTTTCCCAAACTCGTGCAAATTTAGTCTCCCATTAGGACAAGTTTCCTTGTTCTCTTTGAGAGACATGTAAACAATGCTTCTGGAGACAGCTACAAACAGAGTCTTGCATCCTTTGTTCTCCCTGAATTTAACCCATTGTGATTTAGATAGTCAATCACCTCCTTTGAGATGCAGTAATTGTGTCTATTAAAAACATCCCATTATGTTTGTAATTTTCCAGTCATTTCTGAAGATCTTAATGGCCCAAAGTTTTTATTTCTTCATGATTGATTTTCAAATGCAGGAAATGTAAGTAGTAAGATGAAATCTTCACAATGGACATAAGATTCAGGACTTGTGTTTAATTTCTATAAATAAATTTGTTGTTGACTCCTTCTACATTACTTCATTTGGTGGCAAGACTTGGACACATCTGTTTCCTGCTTTCAGTCTGTTTGAAAACGGTATTTTATGATGTGCAAAAAAAAAAGTTTGGCAAATAATTTGTACAGAAGCGAAACTGCTGTGCAGCACAGATACTTTATGTAGAAACACTATCTCGAAAGAAGAAAGGAAAAACACCCAAAATAGAAATGTTTGAAATGTGATGAGGCTGTTGTCCTTTTTAGAATTACATGTGAATGCATGTGATAAACATGGAAAATGCCTAACAGGCCTTCTGAGTAAAAGACCATTGAAATGGAGATAGAAGCAAAGTGTGTGTTGAATTGGATGGGGTGGGGAGGAAGTAATGGCTTATCATGTGTCCTTGCCAGGATTTTTTTTCATCCTCCACCCGTCTGTCCCAAATCCAAACTACAAAGAGTTCATGAGTTTAATAACCACTTGTTAACAAAATTACTGTACATATGATTTGGTGTGGAGTATAATTATAGACAAGACCATATTATCGGGTCGATTCTAAGTTGTTTACTTGTCTTTAATATTTTACATTGGATCGCAGAACTAATTTTTTAAGAAGGCTTTTAATCAAATTTGGGATTTTTAACTGTTTGCAGTTCATGTTTGGCGAGGGTAATTGTTTTGAGTGTGTGAAATTCTTCACCACATGATTCCTATGTTATGTATATACACAAAACAACAGTCTCATCTTTCCAAAATGGTAAAATTAACAGAGCTCATGTTTTAAGGACAGACACTTTTTAATTGCATGCTTTTAAAAAGCTCTGCTTTTCTCCACCTTTAGGCCTCCTGTTTTTTCCAGAAATGTGACCTGATCTGCTTAGTGTTAAACAATTTTTCAATTTATTTTTGTTTATAGCTAGCATATCCCATTATTGTCAATTTTCATTTTAAACTCAGTTAGCACAATTGGTTAATTCTACCAGATGATTTCTTGCCAATGATTACACAAAAATATAGGTGACTGAGATGCCCAAATATGAGACAAGCAAATGTTGACTAATCAAGTTTTGATTACGAACATTATTGGAAACCTATTGCCTGAGAGGCATGAAGGTTTCTGGTTGACATAATTATGCCTGTGTGGAGTAGAAGACGCTCATCGAACCTCCATTTGCAGTTAGATATTTGCATGCCAATTCAAGCTGGCAAACTGTTATTTTACACCTTGTGGATTGACCTTTTAAACTGATTTTTTCTCTGCCTCAGAGGGCGGTGAAGGCAGGTTCTCTGGATGCTTTAAAAAGAGAGCTAGATAGGGCTCTTAAAAATAGAGAAGTCTGGGGATATGGGGAGGCAGGAATGGGGTACTGATTGGGAATGATCAACCATGATCACACTGAATGGCGGTGCTGGCTCGAAGGGCCAAATGACCTACTCCTGCACCTATTGTCTATTGTCTAAGACTATTAGACTTATATATGCAAATGTCATGATATTTAACTAAATTTGTTGTTGCATGAGCCTTAACAGCATTGATGTACAGAGGGATCTTGGGGTCCATACATAACTCCCTGATAGTGGCAACACAAGTAGATAGAGTGGGAATGAAGGCATATGCATGCAAGGTGTATGCTTGCCTTCATCGGTCGGGGCATTGAATATGAAGAGTCCGGAATTCATATTGCAACTTTATCAAAATTTGGTGAGAACGCATTTGGAATATTGTGTGTAGTTCTGGTCGCCACATTTGCCACCCTCCAATCCTCTGGCACCTCTCCTGTATTTAAGGATGACTTATAAATTTCAACCAGGGCTCCCACAATTTCTTCTCTCGCTTCCTGCAATGTCCTCGGATATGTCTGATCATGCCCCGGAGATTTTTCTACCTTCAAACACGACAGTAACTTCAGTACTTCCTCGATGGTAACCCTGGCTGCTCTCATGACACTTCCAGTGACTGTTCCAATCTCCTCTGTCCTACTGTCTTTCTCCTCGGTAAATACAGAGGAGAAATACTCATTGAGGACCTTGCTCATCTCCTGTGGCTCCACCCAGAGGTGACCCCTTTTATTCCTGAGAGGTCCCACTCTCTCTCTAGTGTGGAATTTTAGAATCACTTAAAAGGAGATGGGATATTATGTTGTGAAAATTGTTTGTGAAGGCTTGATAGACAAAATTGATGTATTTACTAGTACTTTTCCAGAACATTTTTTTTCAAATAGTCAAATAGTTTGCAAGATATGATGATCCACATGATTGTTCAGAGTAAAGGCTCAACAACTATAGCTGCAACGTACCCTGAATTTATTTTCAATTCAATGGCTTTTCATGAGCTGTTTTTAAAATGAAGTAATTGCTCCCCCTTGAGGAAATTAAATTTGTTGAAGCTCAGAAAGCACCTTAATGAAATCCTACGAATGTCGTTGTTGTTTCAAACACAGGCAGAATTAATTTTTAATAATGAGGTTCCATTAATTTGAAATAATTAAAATATATAAGACATGGTGGTAATAAAATGATTATAAATAATAGATTTTTAGATACAATGGAAAATGTTCATAGACATAGAAACATAGAAAATAGGTGCAGGAGTAGGCCATTCGGCCCTTCGAGCCTCCACCGCCATTCAATATGATCATGGCTGATCATCCAACTCAGTATCCCTTACCTGCCTTCTCTCCATACCCCCTGATCCCTTTAGCCACAAGGGCAACATCTAACTCCCTCATAAATATAGCCAATGAACTGGCGTCCTCTACCTTTTGTGGCAGAGAATTCCAGAGATTCACCACTCTCTGTGTGAAAAATGTTTTTCTCATCTCGGTCCTAAAAGATTTCCCCCTTATCCTTAAACTGTGACCCCTTGTCCTGGACTTCCCCAACATCGGGAACAATCTTCCTGCATCTAGCCTGTCCAACCCCTTAAGAAACCCCTCAATCTTCTAAATTCTAGCGAGTACAAGCTGAGTATCCAGTCTTTCTTCATATGAAAGTCCTGACATCCCAGGAATCAATTTTGTGAACCTCCTCTGTACTCCCTCTATGGCAAATCTGCATGGTTTAAACATTGAACATCAAATCCACAACATGAATAGGTACAGTATGTTAACTATAAATATCCATCTGGTTACTTCACCCACCTGATTAAATATAAAGACAAAGAACTGTAGATGCTGATTTACAAGAAAAAAAATACTAAGTGCTGGAGTAACTCAGCAGGGCAGGCAGCATCTCTGGAGAGCATGGAGACGTGATATTTTGGGTCGGGACTCTTTTTCAGACAGATTGTCGTAGGGGGAAGAAAACTAGAAAAGAGCTGGAGGCGAGACAAGCCTGGCAAGTGATGGGTGAAGGGGGTTTGGATTGGCAGGTGCATGAGCAAAGGCTAGAGATAAAAAGGAGATAAAAGTGGTTAAGATAATGAGGGAAGGATTATGGGGAAGGGGTGGGTTGGGAGGGATAGTAGGAGACATGTGATGGGGCACAGGGAAGAAAGGGGAGAGAAAAAATGGGAAGGGGTGCGATACATAAAATTGGTTCATACATAACAATGTTCATGCAATTGGGTTGCAGGCTACCCAGGTGGAATATGAGATTGTGTTCTCCCAGTTTGTGTGTGGTTTCACTCGGGCAATGGAGGAGGCGCAAGACAGAAAGGTCACTTTAGGAATGGGACCAGGAGCTAAAACTGATTCACAACTGGAAGATCCAGCAGTCCTAGGTGGACTGAACACAGTGTTCAGCAAAACGGTCACCTAGTCTTTGCTTTGTCTTACCGATGTAAATAAGGCCGCATTGGGAGCACCAAATGCAGCAGATGAAATTAAAGGAGATGCAGGTGAATTTCTGCCACACCTTGAAGGGCTGCTGGGGTCCGTGGACGGATGTGAGGGAGGTAGTGTAGGGACGGGTGAAACATCAGCGGTTGGAGGGAAAACACATCTGGGTAGGGGGTGGTTTGGGTGGGAAACTGCAGAGTCCTTTTGTCTCTCTTTTATTTCTAGCCTTTGCCCACACATGTGCCAAACAAAACCCTCTCTCCAGGGTATCCACCAATCACTTGGTAAACTTTGTCCAGCCCCACATCTTTTCCAGCTTTCTCCTCCTTGCTATAATTAGTCTGAAGAAGAATATTGATCTGCTCTAGTGCCCTCCATAATGTTTGGGACAAAGACCCATAATTTATTTATTTATTTATTTTCCTCCATTGATGCTGCCTGACACTTTTTGGGACTAAATATATAAATGTTTTGCTTGCTTGTCTTTTTAGTTTCTACTTTAATTTATATTTTTGACAGAAAGACAAATAACAATATCTTACCCTTCTAGTTGCCAGCTTTTGTCTTCAGGTATTGCTATGTGTGTCATAACGCCTCTGATTTTTGTTGGATATCAAATGAGATTGTTGACTACTGCTCCACCTTTTATGGAAATGGGTTGATATATAAATGGGAGAAGGTTGCGTGGCATCTCATGTGGATCTCTTACTTGTTTTTAGCTGTTGACATATTATTTTAAAATTGTTCATTTAAATCCACTGTTTAAAATACTCTTTTTTTGTTTCTGTTGTTTTCTTGCAGTGGTAAATGAAGTGGTGAAACTGAGAACCATAACACAGGAAACAGCAGATGTGAAATTAGAAGATGTGAAACCAGAACCTGGAACCTTCCAAAACACCGAGCTAGCAAATATGTGTGTCCAGAATGGGTTTCCAGATCCCAAGTCTACTCTAAAACCAGAGGATGGAGAGGAAGAAAAGGAAATAATAGTTGATAACATACAACAGCTGTCAATTAATGGCGAGATAGGTGACTCAAAACAATTGTGTTTCTCTGTGCATTATGAAACAATGATCAAATTAGTACACAGGTTTATTTGTTGCACCAAGAAAGCAGTTTGTTCTGAAACATTGTTACTTGACCTAAAACTGATCGAAGAAGAGTGAATTCTATGTTTTTCATGCCTAACATGCCTAACAATAGAATTGTACATAACATTTGTTGATATTTTATGTGGAATAATTTTTTTCATTTGCATTTTGATGGACAAAGAAATTTAATCTACTTAATCATGAAAGCATTAAAATTCTCAAAGCCCATTACATTTATATTTATTTTTAAATAGTCCATTAACTTTTTGATAATATCAATTGGATAAATTATGCTAACCTAATATCAGATGTTCACATGTTTCTGATACATGCTTGAACTTAAATGGTTTTGAACAGAATATTTAACCAATTTAATCTCAGCGAATATAAACTTGAGTTTTTTTATTTTTATGTCCTGTTTGATAACAGGAAATCCACAGGCACTAGCTATAAATCAGGTTATACATCCGACTGACAAATGTTTGAAGTATTATTGGATGTGAATGCCAGCTCATGCCTGATTGTGAGCCATTTGCTCAATGAACCTATGTGAACAGAATAAATTGTATTGGAATGTGTCTCTTTCATTATCAATGCTACATTATTGGTATATTCTCCACTAACGCTTACTAAGCATCCTTAGAATTCTAAGCTCCACCATTTCCTCTAAAGAATTTCCCATTCTATCCTTAATGAAGTGGCGAGTGGTGGCGCCATCAAGTGTAGCTGCTTCGCCTGCAACTGTCTGTCCTTCCATTCTTTTTTGTTATTTTTAGTCTGTTTTAAAGTTTGTTTTTGGAGGTCTTTTATTTTTTTTTTTATGTGAGGGGAGGGGAGTTTTTAGTCACTTCCTCGTCGAGGATGCGACTATTCTCAGAGCTGCATCTTCACCCCCACCTCACGGCCTACCATCTGGATTGGTGCGGACTTTCCAGCCGGAGACCGGCCAGAGCTACTCATGGTTTAAGCGGCGCAGCACTGGATTCCATCGCGGAGCGAGCGATGCCTTACCGGGAATCGCCATGTTGGAGCACTGGAGTGCTGGGACTGCCAACTTTGAACACTGGCGCTGTGGTCAGCGGAGCTTCCAGCCGCTGGCGGCGCTGATTTTCCAGCCGCTGGCGGCGCTGACTTTGACATCGCGGAGCCTGGGATCTCTCGCCGAGGTCGCCAGCATTGAATCTCCACCCAGCTCGGCCTGTGGACTTCGGAAGCCGCGGTCTTCCGTAGGAAGTGGCCGATTCGGAGGCTCCGGGCCGCTGAGAGTGTTCTTCGGTTCGAGGGCCTGAAACATCGGACCGTCATTGGGGCGAATGCAGAGGCCTCAATAGGCCCCGATCACGGGTGAACATAGGAAGATGACTGGACTTTGTTGTCTTCCCTCACAGTGGGAAACGTTGATTCCACTGTGGGGGGATTTTATTATGTTTTTTGCTAAATTCTAAAGTGTTGTGTTTATCTTATTTGTGTGCTGCATGGTAACTCAAATTTCACTGCACCAATTGGTGTGTGACAATAAATATCCTTTGCCCTTTGTCCTTTTGCATTCCACAAATTCATAGGGTTATATTATTTCATCATGAATATTGGATTAAGCTTTGTCTAGCATCTCGGTTTCATTTGGTTTTGTATGTGTTACTTGTTGAATTGATGAACTGGACCTTTCCACCTTAATTGATCTTGACAAGTTAAATATATTGGTTTATTATTGTTATGCGTACCGAGATGCAGTGTTTGCGTATCTAGATTTTTGCTTATATAAAGCTTGCCTTAAACATAGGTTGGCATACAAAACCACAGAACTAAGTTAAAAGAGATATTAAGATAAAAACACTCTGTAAAGTTCCAAGTACAAACAGTTTAACTTTTTTTCAATCTCTTTTCATGGAGAGGAAATTATTTAAATGGTCAGCTGTTTGCTGCTTCTCTAATCTTCATACTTATTTATTACAGCCTTTTTTTCATCAGTGATCTACGATGATTCTTCCATCTTTTCTAGTTTTTAGTGTACTGCCTTGTACAGTATTCCAGTTGCCTTTGCCTTCAAATATTAAAATCTAAGTACATTTTTTCTAATTATTTTTTCTCTATATCCTTTGTACCATACATTTATTTACTTCATTTGGCTTCCTTGTCTCTCCTTCCCACTTTACCGTTTCTGATATAATCCACAATATTTTGATATAGAACACAGAACAATACAGCACAAGGACAGGCCGTTCGGCCCACAATGTGCAGAACATGATGCCAAGGTAGACTGATCTTGTCTGCCTGTAAATTATCTATATTCTATTCCGTGTTCTTCCATGTGCCGGTCTAAAGGCCTTTTAAATGTCTGCACCACCACTCTTGGCAACGCATTCCAGGCCCCCACCACTCTCTGTGTTTATATTTTTAAAAATTGGCCCTCACCTTTCCATTAAACTTTCCCCTTCTCAACTTGTAGCTGTGCCCTCTAGAGTTGAACATTCCAACCTGGGAAAAGGTTCTGACTGTCTATCCTATCTATGCCTCTCGTAATTTTATATACCTCAATTAAGTCTTCCCTCAACCTTCGATGTTGCAAAGAAAACAATGCCTATCCAACCTCTCCCTATAGCTGAAACCCTCTAATCCAGACAGTATTCTGGTAAACCCCCTGTGTACCTTCTCCTAAGCTTCCACATCCTTCCTATAATGAGGCAACCAGAACTGCACTCAATACTAAAATGTGGCCAAACCAAAGTCTTTTTGAGCTGCATGACTTCCTGACTCTCATACTCGGTGCCCCTAGCAATCGAGGCAAGCATATTATACACCTTGTTAAAGAAGGAACTGCAGATGCTGGAGAATCGAGGGTTACACAAAAAGCTGGAGAAACTCAGCGGGTGCAGCAGCATCTAAGGAGCGAAGGAGATGGGCGACGTTTCGGGTCGAGACCCTTCTTCAGACTGGTCAGGGATCAGGGAAACGAGAGATATAAACAGTGATGTGGAGAAATAAAGAACAATGAATGAAAGATATGCAAAAAAGTATTGGTGATAAAGGAAACAGGCCATTGTGAGCTGTTTGTGGTGTGAAAATGAGAAATTATACACCTTATTTGCCACCCTATTCACTTATGTTGCCACCATCAAAGGAACTCGGGGTTGCAAGGTTGTCTTTAATTAATCTCATCGGCTTGTATTTTTATAATCCATGCAATGGAATTACAATGAGTTTTGACCCTGATTGATGTTTCTACTGGTTTTCTCAAAACAAATGTAAATTTAACTGGCCTGCAGTTTCAACTTTATTGCTAGTGTTTGGTTTGTGTTTACTAACATGTACTGCTTGCCTTGTTCAATTAGATCATATTTACTGCTGTTGATCACACTTCATTTGTTGTTTTATTGCAGATGGTGTGGAGTACCAATGTAATGAGCATTCAGGAACTCAGCACCTGGCAAGTGATTCAGATAGTGAGGTTTTTTGTGATTCAATGGAACAGCTGGCCATTGATGAGGTAAATCGCAGCATTGAGATTAGAAAGCAACAATGTTTAAAGCCTTGCTGTTGTATCACATTTATATTGCCATCTTTGGTTTAAACCAGTATCTGTAGTTCCTTCTTACACGTTGCTTTGCATGTGGAATGTTGCAATTTGGATAAGGTGTAAATCCAAATGGAATTGTGTTAATTGAGAACATAATGAATATACCTTTACATTGGCCAGGTGCCATTGTACTAATCAAAGTAATAATGGCGTATTGGAGACATACAATATATTGGTCTTGTGACTTTTTGTTCCTTTGAGAGCTGGAAATTTATAATCAGCTTTTGAATCAGCTAATGTGGCGCCAATTACTTTGGTAACAATTACTTTGATATGGGTTAAGAGCCGAGTGCTGTCTGGTTCAAGACTCTGGGTCCAGTCCTGTGGTCTGATATGGTTCCTCCGTCTCTAGTCCCTGGATATTTCATCCCAGTGTTCAAGAGTGGTGGTGAGGTGGGGGTTGGTTGGCAAAGAGGAGGGAGCTGTGTCCTACATTAGGTTTTCAGCTGCACCTTCCTTCAATGTGCTCCTCCTGGTCTTCACTCATCATTGGGCATTCCTTCTTAAGGCTGCTCTAAGGATTACTGAAGGCTTCTGGCAGGTCCATGGGGGAATAGCTAGTGTAATCAGCCCAATGGGACATGAGTGGGGCTGTGAGTATGGGCAGTGGGTCAGATATTATGCATCACTGATTTCAGGAAGAAAGTTTCATGTTCACCAATATTCTTGAGGGAAGGAAATGCATCATTCCTTGGTTTGGCCCACATGTGATCACAGATCCATAGCGATGTGGATGCCTTTTGGATGCTGTCTGAAAGTTGGAGTGGCGGCGCTGTCTTGGCAGCTGCTTGGTCTGCTTGGTTTTCTTGGTCTGTTTTAGCTTGTTAATTTGAGTTATTAGGTTGTGTGTGTGTGTGTGTGTGTGTGTGTGTGGGGGGGGGGGGGGGGGGTGGGAGAAACGTGTTTTAGTCTCTTCCTTCAGGGAGACGCAACTTCTCTTGTCGTATCCTCCGTCTGCGCTGAGGCCTAATGGCAGAGCTGGCGGCCTCCAACAGCGACGGCCTCAAGGCTCCGGAGGCAGAGCCAGCCAGGACTTACCAGCGCGAGGCTGGCCGACTTCGGGGCTGTGGCGGGTTCAGGCATTCCGGCGGCCCGACTCTGGGCTTTGGTGGCTTTCCAGTGGCGGCGGCGGCGACTTCGGAGGTTCGGCCGCGGGCCCAGTGGACAACATCGACGGGAACTCGCAGGTCACAGCTTGGTGACCTGTTTTTCCGGAGGTCCCGCGGCAACAGCTTCGTCCGCTGAACTGGAGGGCGGCATCTTCGACCACTCCAGGCCGCGGAGTTGAACCGGCCGGTTCGTGGAGCACGGTTCAGCCGCGGGACTTACGTACCATCACCCAGTGGGGTTGCAACATCGGAGGCCTGGATCGCCTTAGCGCAGAGGAAGAACAAGAAGGGAAGAACAAGGACTTAAGATTTTTGCCTTCTATCACAGTGAGGTGTCTGGTGAACTCACTGTGGTGGATGTTAAATTTGTGTTTATTGGGTGTTTTGTTATTTTATTATATGTATGATTGCAAGGCAACAAAATTTCGTTCAGACCGAAAGGTCTGAATGACAATAAAGTTTTCAAGATTCCATGAAACAGGTAAGCAGGACACTTGGTTTAATCGAATGCTGGCTCAGTCAACAGGTCCCACATCATTTGAGTGAAAAAATGTATGTATATTTTAATTAGAATCTTGGTTTTATATTACAGTATCATTTCACTTTGACTCCACTATGAATATTGCATGTAATAATTAAATAAATGCATGATTTTACTTTTTTTAGATTTTGGGAGTTGACTGCAGTGTCCATGAAAATTTGAACAATTCTCAGATTATCTCAGAATTTGAACAGAGTCAGTTTTTAAACAACCAAAGCAGTTGCAAAACAGATTTGGAATGTTCTGTAAAATCTCGCAGGAATCCTGGAGCAAAAATGCCACAAGATTTGGGAAAAGGTGGTGTTACCCACGGGGGTGAAGATACAAAATCAAGTGGAAGTGGTCCTCAGAGAGACAAAGTAACCAGCAAAAGACCTGAGTTTCATATGTCCAGCAGAGGTCGAGGTATGTGTTTCATTTACTTTGCTTGAAGTGTTTCCCCCAAAAATATCTCAAGGATTTTGTTTCCTTTAGGAACTACAGTGAAATGTGAGATGCTGCATTTTGGGAAGTCTAACATGGGCTGGACCCACACAGTGAATGGTAGGGCTCTGGGGAGTGTTGTGGAGCAGAGGGATCTAGGAGTGCAGGTGCATGGTTCATTGAAAGTGGAGTCGCAGGTAGATAGACACTAGGTGCAGGAGTAGGCCGTTCGAGCCAGCACTGCAATTCAATGTGATCATGACTGACCATCCCCAATCAGTACCCCGTTCCTGCCTTCTCCCCATATGCCCGGACTCCGCCATCTTTAAGAGCCCTATCTAGCTCTCTCGAAAGTATCCAGAGAACCGGCCTCCACCGCCCTCTGAGGCAGAGAATTCTACAGACTCAACTCTCTGAGAAAAAGTGTTTCCTCATCTCCGTTCTAAATGGCTTACCATTTATTCTTAAAATAGGGTGGTCAAAAAGGCGTTTGGCACATTGGCCTTCAACAGTATTGAGGATAGACGTTGGGACAAGAAGCTTTAACAACTGTTCATAGCAATGAATCCACATTTTACCTGCTGCCCATAACAATTTATTTCATGATTATCTTATTAAACTCTGCAAATATATATATGACTGGTAGAAAAAATCGTCACAATTTAGTTTATCATAATTCTCCCTAATCTTATTGACAACGTGCAAGTCGGCACGTGAACTTCTTTGGATCTGATACTTTACCATTGAATTTACATTTATTAAGTATTTGTCACTAGTGATCTTAGTTGAAAAATTGTTTAAGAACTGCAGATGCTGCAAAAATCAAAGGTAGACAAAAATGCTGGAGAAACTCAGCGGGTGAGGCAGCATTTATGGAGAGAAGGAATAGGCGACATTTCGGGTCGAGACGCTTCTTCAGAATTAATAATTGTTATTGGTATGCTTACTCTAACTGCCGCATTAGAATGTGAGACATGAATAATCATAAAAGACGCAAAGGCTGGAGTAACTCAGTAGGTCAGGCAACATCTATGGAGAACATGGATTAGTGATGTTTTGGGTTGGGACTCCTCAAATCTATTAGGGGGGGGGGGGGGGGGGGGGGGGGCGCTGAGATGGTGAAGAAAGCTGGAAGGACAAAGCAATCCAGAATGTACCTATCCATGTTCTCTAGAGATGCTATTTGACCTGCTGAGTTACTCCAGCCTTTCTGTCTTTTTTTGTAAGCCAGCATTTGCAGTTCCTTCTTCGACTTGAGACATAAATGACATTCCATTTCACTTTGCAGGAAACAGAACTCAACAATTGGGGGAGGGTTTTCGGCTCTCACAGCTCGGCAACGGCGGTGACCAGGAGCGAAAAGGGTCGGAGCAGATAGGAAAAGGCAATGTAAACGAACAGATTGCAGTAGCGGTCATCAGGCTGCAGGAAGATATGCAGAGTGTGTTGGAACGCCTTCATATTTTGGAAACAGCAGCAGCTGCTCGGGTAAGAATTAATCAGTAAACTGAAAGGTAATAATAGTACCCTACAGACTGTGCTGATCATGTGTCCATTATTCATGATTTAGGGTCACATATTGCAGGATCTCATGGTGCAGCCCTCTAGATGTTCATACTGTATTCTGGTGAACTAAGGGAAAGATGGTAGGAAATGAATTTGAAGCAACAGGCTTTGAAAATCGAATCAGCTTTCAGTGGAACTGATGCCTGTGGAAATGTTTTTCTATTTGGAATGGGGGGAAAAAATATAGGTGAATTACAATAACAGCAGTGGCAGAAGCTGCAGTGATGTTTGGGAAGAAATATAAATTGTTACTGAAAATGTGATGAATGGAAAAAGGTCAAGGGAATTTCTTTGACTATCAACTGACTTGGGCCAAATTTGACATGATGTAAGAATAATTATCAGAAATGTTACAACAATTGGCAGCTGTTAATTAATTTGTACAACCTTTACTTTACTCTGATCATTTAGAGGAACTAAGTTTGTGCTCTTATTGCAGGCCAAGTCAGAAAGTGCCCAGCCAGATTCTGCCCAATGTAGAAATGCTAAGGTAATTAATGTTAAATTATCATGATTTTAAGGTGATGAGATTAATGAGAAATGTTTGAAGTGGTACTGCTAGGTTTGTAGTTTTTTGACTACACAATTCTTTTGGTCCAAGACATGTTTTTCATAACCATGAAGGATCTTTGCTTAAATGTTTTTTTTGTTAAACTGGTCAAATTATTTCAAAGGTTGGGCATTATTTGTAAATATGTTTATAAATATTTTATTAAAATTAAATATGAATACATTTCTGTTTGGAAATGGAGAGCTGGAATTGTTTCATGCTTAAAAATGCAATTTGTTTGTTGTTCCAATCCAGGGTCCAGTCTGGTGGCCTTTCGATGTGTCCGGCCGCACTATAGCATTTGCAATTCTTTGGCCTTTCATTGTACAGCTCTTGGTCCACTTTTATTTTCAAAGGAGGAAGAGGTAATTTAAAATGTTTATTTGGTCTATGCCTGCCATAGAAATGACTGCAAGTGGAATGAACTTTTCTAATCTCTGTTGTACATTGCAGAAAACTGAAATAGGTATTTACCTGGGAATGCAAAGATGCTCTTTAACACTACAAACACGTGGAAACCATTTTAACAAACCACCTATGCATTCAGCAGTATTTAATCTTCATTTTGCTTTAATACTACCATGAATGGATACGATATAACCAAATCTTTTGGTACTACTGTTACTTGAACCAAATAATTACATTAATTGTGGATGAATTTAATAATTGTATTTTGATTTTTAATGTGATACTTTGCTGGCATAATAAACACTGTATCTGACTGACCATTTAACTGCTTGAGGTATAACTAAAATGGAGTTTAAATTATAAATAAAACAAATTTCCAATGTTTATAGCTAGAGGCCAGTCAATAAAAATTACAGTACATCAAAGTTCTTGATCTATGTCATTAATGAGCTAAGAAGTAATTGCCAAGTCTTTTACTTGGCTACTGAGCTAACATTCTTCAATGTTCCCTCAACCTCCACTTCCAAACATTTCTCCATTAGTATTTGAGATATTGCAATGCTACTCATATTTCATTGTTTATTAAGCAACTTTGGACATGAGGTGCAAACAGGTATATCATAAAACCAAGTACTTTCTTTCCTTTTTATGATCAGTTATTCTAGGATCAAAAACAGTTGCTAGATAAGCAGTACTGTTGATGTGGATTTTTGTGATTGCTGAATCTATTATCAGTTTATTTGAATGATTTGTTGAATGTCTTGTCAATTGTTTTACTTTTATTTAAAGGCCATATGTAGTAAACTGCTTTATGGCACCATACATTTGATTATGTAATTAGGCATTTAATGTACTCAGGAGATAGTGTTTACATGTCATTTCTAATGCATGTAACTTTATTTAACTGTAAACTGTGAAGTCTATTGTGTCATTGCTGTTAAGTTGTACAAATTATAGACTGAAACAAAGTGCAATATTTTTCAATTGCATTGTTAAAATTGCAAATTGTAGAAAAGTTATCTAATGGAAATTTACTACTTATTTTAAAATTACTTACAATAATTAAATAAAGCACACTTATTACAAGCATTTTTATGATTATTAGTTCTGCCAAAATCTTGGGCCCATTTAAGAAAACAGTTAAGCATGGAAGAGTCATAGATTATAGCTTGAAGCACAATAAAGAATATTTTTTACCATGAGCCACAATTTTGCTGGAAATGTTTTTTTAAGCTCCCACCTTTTGATCTTGAATGCTCTTTAAATTCTTTACTTATTACAGCAGTTATAGAAGCAATTAGCATTTCTAACAAATGTCAGTAGACAATAGGTGCAGGAGTAGGCCATTCGGCCCTTTGAGCCAGCACCACCATTGCTGATCACATTGATCATTGAAGAAATAATGTAACTTCTCTGTTACCATGTGGGGAAAAAAGGAGCAGCAGGCTTTGCAGATGAGGAAGGGAGCAACCTTTAAAAAAAAATGTAAACTATGCAATACCAACAGAAATCGGAAAGCAGTAAAACAAGCATCCTATCTGTGACTTCAAATTGTTCAGAGCGAATTATTATGGATGAGAAAATAAGGAAACCCCCTTCAGCCACTAAGGTTACAGAGGCAGGAGTGGATCATAGGCAGGACAGACCCTGGGAGGAATTTATCCGACTAACTGCACTGGAAATATAGAATGAACAAGGGTTCCCATCTTCAATCATGCTCAGAAATCCTCACTGCCACAGAGTGAACACAGTGGAGAACTTAAATTTAAAAAAGTCAAGCTGCATAAGAACACACAATTTGGTGAGGTAAACAAGAATTAAAATGACTTTCTATATGATCATGGTGTGGTTGTGGAAAGGTCATAAGAATGGGCAAGACAAGAGAGATGGCCAAAAACATGGATATCACAACTTTATGAATGATTGTTGCTTGTTGAAAAATATTCAACTCAAGACTTAAGGGTTTTATACACAAAGATGCAATGTGAAGAAATGCTTTTGTGTACGGTCTGTTATCATATTGTTCAAGTTGCTGGCATTGCATTCAGCAGCCCTTTTCATTGTTCTAGGAGATGGTTTTAAACTTCAAATGAAAATAATAAATGCAGATGCTGGAAATCCAAAATAAAAACAGCAAATGCTGAAAAAACCCAAAACATCAGGATGCATAGTTGGGAAGAGACCGGATAAGAGCAAGCGCAGACACGGCGATTGTTTCACTGAACACCTAAACCTTCTTGATCTCCCGGTTGTTAAACACTTTAACTCCCCCTCCCATTCCCACACTGGCCTTTGTCCTGGGCCTCCTCCATTGTCAGAGTGAGGCCCAGCACAAATTGGAGGAACAGCACCTCATATTTTGCTTGGGCAGCTAACACCCCAGCGGTATGAACATTGACTTCTAACTAAAAGTAACTCTTGCTTTCTCTCTCCTCTCTTCCCAGTTCTCCCACCAGTCTTACTGTCTCCGACCACATTTTCTCTTGGTTGCTTTGTTGGTATCTTCTCCCAGCAAAGAAGGATCTATTCTACGTTTTCCTTGATCTCCATTCCCTTTGTCCTGTTTCACAACTTACACTTAATTATCTGTCTCTCCCTCTCCCCTGATATCAGTGAAGAAGGGTCTCAACTAAAAATGGCACCTATTCATTCTCTCCAGCGATGCTGTCACTGAGTTATGCCAGCATTTTGTCTCTATCTTTGGTTTAAACCAGTATCTGCAGTTTCTTCCTACACAGATATAGCTGGGTAAATTAATACTGTTTAATCCAATTACCCTTGGTACATAACTGTAGCATTGGTGAATCTAATGTTGAATGCATACATTAAGCACCAGTAGAAATCTAGTAATGAAGTGACTTGGTTGTCAAGGACCATTAATATGTTCAATAAAGTCTTTGGGAGATATTAAAGAACATCTCTCTTCCAACTACTGTACTGTCATTTCCGTTGAATGTTAATGTTCATTGCAGAAAACAACACAGTATTTGTGTCAAAATTATAAATACCAAGGTAAATGTTCAAACAGGCATCATTTCAAACTTGCTCCTAAGGTTTACAGAAATCCCAATGACACCCATTAATATTTTTTTATTTGAATCACCATAGGTTACATAATCTTACAAAAAGGTCCATTGGAGTAGATTGTATAAATATGTTATCAAAAATGATATCAGTATTTGGCAATGGTCATTTGCTAATCTATATTCATAATTAATTAAATAGGAGAAGAGGAAGCACTCACGGATGCTCTTTGTGATCACTATTGACCAAAATGTATTATCTAGGAACTTTGGAGAAAGATTTATAGCAGCCGACAGGACAAACAAACATTAATTGGAATGAAGAAATTAGCAGCTTTAATTCTCATTTGAGGGACTTCAGGACAGCTAATGCACGGATCAGTTAACTCCATCCTTCAACATTTATTCAGCAAGATTACTGATGGGTGACTGACCTATAAATGAATAGTTCTGACAAAAATTTCAATTGGACCAGATACACAAAGAATAAAAACATACATTTTTTGGACATACCCATACAAACGTAAATTAAAACATCATCTGTATTTAAAATTAGCAGTATTTAGTTGTCAAACATAGATATAAAGTGCATCTGCAAGATTTTGGGGGGGGGGGGGGGGGGCAAGAAGAGGTATACATTGGGGAGATTTGAGAGGATCTGAAAGACTTGTCAGTCTGGTACACAATAACCACAATTGTCTGGCTGTATGGAAAATCTGCTTTGAATAAATGTCAAGGAATAAGCCAAAAATGAATACATTTATAAATAATGGCTTTCAAAATAATCTAGATCATTTTGAATAAATCAGTTGAAAATTTAAATGATAAATGTAACAAAAAATAAATCGTATATTACCAAAACAATAATTACTACTAGGTTTAGTATCAATTTTATATTCAAATGTGTGCATTTTGCTCTCACTCCCATGTGCCATCTAAATTTACCCAATGGGTGTGCTACAAGCTGAAACCTGACACAGTAAGGTGTTGTGCATTATTCCTGGCTTCAAAATACGTAGTATCCGTTTCATCATCTGGTTGTGGGACAAAGGGCATTGGACAATTCTGCAAATTGTCCCAGTCGATATTGTGGAAAAGTGAATGCTTCTTGAGGTCTGAAAGAAAATTAAAAAGGTGTCACTCACTTATTTCATTGAGATGAAATTCCATTATATAGAATAGTGGAGTAAAAGAACAGGCCCTTCAGTCCTTGATTCAGTGGCAGGAGAATAGATTACCAACATGTAGAGCTGCAAAAACATGCAAACACAAGCAACTCTCTTGATTAGCAAGCCATTCAACCAAAACCATTCCTTCTTTCCACCTATTGTGCAATTCAGCCATGGTGCATATCTTGTTCAAGATTATTACTGTTACTCATCTCAATTACTGGAAGGACACATGAACCAATGTGAGTGAACTCACACAAGCCACTGGAGCCCTGGTTACACTCAGTGGGCTACGATGGCCAGGCCAAGTAGTTCATATGCCTCAGGCACTCTTCTTTGAATTCTATTATGGGAAGTGCTCATTAATCAGGCATTATACAAGGATGTGCTCCAAGCTGTTTTGGGAGTTGGGACTGAGATGAAGAGAATCTTCAGGTTAATCTTTGGGGAAAAAAAATGTAACATTTCTGTTGACTACAGACACTATGACCCTGCATTATTCAAAGTGGAGAAATAGCATTCAGGATGATATTGTGAACCTCATGCCTGTGCTTCAGGAGGAAGCCGAGCCTTGTGTAAGCAGCCCGTTGGTCACAACAAACCCCAACAGCGGAAGGGTCAGCGTGTCCTGAATTAGCAACATCAAAACTGTAGTGGAAATAAGTCATCCTTGATCCAGAGGGGTCTGTCTAAGAACAAACCCACAGCCCATGATGTCACTGAGGATGACAAGGACAGCAGGTGTGTAATCATTCCTAACAGCATCATCCCTCACTCCATCCCAGAGAACAATCTGGTGAACCTCCATTACACAACTATTCTGACCTGAAAATATGAACACACATTGCCATTTCTTTACTATCACCAACCCCAAATCTTAGAAATCTTTACCCAACAACAGGAATAAAGCAGCTCAATATGGTTCAAGGACTGAAGTTTTCCAGGGATTCGCACATCTCCAAAATTATATAAATAGCAGTATTTTCAATTCATAGAAAATAGGTGCAGGAGTAGGCCATTCGGCCCTTCGAGCCTGCACCGCCATTCAATATGATCATGGCTTATCATCCAACTCAGTATCCCTCCATACCCTCTGATCCCCTTAGCCACAAGGGCCACATCTAACTCAGTCTTAAATATAGCCAATGAACTGGCCTCAACTACCTTCTGTGGCAGAGAATTCCACAGATTCACCACTCTCGGTGTGAAAAATGTTTTTCTCATCTCGGTCCTAAAAGACTTCCCCTATATCCTTAAACTATGACCCGTTGTTCTGGAGTTCCCCCACATTGGGAACAATCTTCCTGCATCTAGCCTGTCCAACCCCTTAAGAATTTTGTAAGTCTCTATAAGATCCCCCCTCAATCTCCTAAATGCCAGTGAGTACAAGCCGAGTCTATCCAGTCTTTCTTCATATGGAAGTCCTGCCATCCCAGGAATCAGTCTGGTGAACCTTCTCTGTACTCCCTCTATGGCAAGAATGTCTTTCCTCAGATTAGGAGACCAACACTGTACGCAATACTCCAGGTGTGGCCTCACCAAGACCCTGTACAACTGCAGTAGAACCTCCCTGCTCTTGTCCATCATTAGTAGGTTGGACAGAGCCCAGCATGGCTTTATGAACCCAAAATCAAGTTTGACAGATTTGTTAAGATTTTAAAGATTTCAAGGAGAATAGGTAAAGGGGAAATGAGGGACATACTCAGAAGATCTTTGGATTGTTGCCAAAGCTCTCTTGGGAAGAGAATTCCAAAGATTAACCTGAAGATTCTTTTCATCTCAGTCCCAACTTGACTTCTTATTTGAGACCACCCCTGCCTGGGAAAACATCCCTGCATCAACTTTGTTAAATCCCATTGGAACCATGCTTGTTTTAAAGGGATCGTACACACTCCATGCAGACAGCACCCGTACTCAGAATTGACCTAGAATGCAAGGTCTGCTTAATCTTTCCTCGTAGCATAATCCCCAAAATCCATCCTAAGAATCAAATTGTTGAATCTTCATTGGACTTTCTGAATCGCAAGTGTATCTTTTCGCTGATAAATAGACCAAGATCTGGGGATCTCACCTGGGCCCTGATGTATTTACAATAGGATTTGTATACAAGTGTAAAGGCATACACTTCTAATTAAGCCACTTATTCTCTACCTGCAGTTTGACTTTCAGGTTGCATACAAGAACCAAGTTCTCTACATACCAATACCTTTCAATCTCACAATTTAAAAAAATCTTTAGGTCCTTTATGTTTCTTCCACCAAAGTGAATCAATTCACAAACGTTTTATTCAATCCACCTCGTCCTTGCCCATTTTCTTAGTCCGCCCACAATTCCTGAAGTCATTTTGTATTTTTCATGTAGCTCTCATTACAATCCAGTTAACTTGAATACATTTAGTTAGTTCTCAACAATATCATTGGTACACGGTGTGAAGAGCTGGGGCACAGCATCAATGCCTACAGTATTCTGATATTCACGCCTCCCACGCCAATACCGACTCTTTTACTCCTGCATTCCATTTTATTTTTATTAATCAATCCCCAAAACCCTAATTTTGGTTAATAAACATATGTGGCACAAATCTCTACCCAAGATTCAGCGAGTGTATTCAAGACAAGTCAAAGTTTTGGACATTAATTGAATCAAGTGCCTTGGTTTGGAACAGCCAAGTAAAAGCCACTGAATGGCTGCTTGGCCTAATTGTTCTATTTCTTATGTTCTTATAACCTTTTTGCTGTGTCTAGAAATCTTATGTTCTTCGAGTTAAATAGCATAAGCATTACACTTACATTTCCTGAATTTGGTGAATACATGTTTGGATCTATATGATTTCTCAACTACTAAAAAGGACATGTACAATCATGTCTTGAAGACACAAGAGACTGCACATGCTGGAATCCTGAGAAACACACAAAGTGCTAGAGGAGGTAAGTGGGTCAAGCAACATCAGGACAGGGAATGAACGTGCAACATTTTGGGCCGGGACCTTTCTTCAGCCAAACTGAATGACCCAGATTCAAAACGTTGCCTGTCCATTGTTTGTCACTGTGTTCCTCCAACAATTTGTTTTACAATCATGTCCTACTGACCTTGCTCGATATTCAGAAAAAAATACCAGATAGAAAACATTTTTGGACTTTACACCTCATTTTCATTATGCCCATTGAAACATACTGCAAATTTGATAGACTTTATACTATCGGCAAATAAATGCACTTCTGCCCCTGGGCATTATATATAATATTCATTCTCTCCAGAGATGCTGCCTGTCCCACTGAGTTACTCCAGCATTTTGTGTCTATTTAATGTTAAATACCGTTACCATCATTACATCTTTGGCTAGAAAAGCTGAGCAATTTTTCAAAAATATTTAGCACCTCAGACTTCCAATTAATGCTCATTCTAACGCTTAAGTTAAGTATTTTAACTTGTACAAATAATATTTCAAATTAAGAGTCAAGGTGCCCCATTTTGCTACAATAAACAATATAACAGCATCTGTCCCAAATCAGACTTGTCCCAAATCTGCATATATTTGCCCTGCAAGTGTAAACCGAGATTACTTCAGGAAGATCCAAAGATATTGCCTCATTAACCGGTTAGGAGGATTCATATTGGAACAAAAGGGAAGTTGGTGAAAATGGGTCAATTCAGGTTCAGAAAGCAATAAGTGAAACACTAAATGGATTGAGTGAAATATGCAAATTAATTTGAAGAAATTAGGCTAAATACTTAATTTATTGTTTTGATAGAAGTTGCATCCGTAATGACAAGACAATTTGGTGCAATAAGATTGACTCAATAAAAAGGAAACTTAAAAAATAGAATTTTTTACTGATAGTTTCAAGAGAGAGCTTGATAGGGCTCTTAAAGATAGCGGAGTCAGGGGATATGGGGAGAAGGCAGGAACGGGGTACTGATTGTGGATGATCAGCCATGATCACATTGAATGGTGGTGCCGGCTCGAGTGCCAAATGGTCTACCCCTGCTCCTATTGTCTAGTGTCTATTGTTTAATTCAGGAATAGGACATCATTGAAACTCAGTTGGGACTGAAACATTCTTGAGAGAACCATGAATCTTCCACCTCAATGGACAATAGATAGGGAGAGAAATTGTGGAGTTCAAGGATCAATCATAATCTGATAAATGGTGGAACAAGACACCTCATATTTCTTGTGTTTTAATGCTCAAGACAGAAAGTGGCAGTAGCTTCACTGCAACTTTGATACAAACCGATTTGATTCTTCAAAATATCCAGCATCTCATTTCTGATATTTCTTTAACTGTGAAATAATGACAATATGACCAATGAAATCTCTTCAATTGTTCCAATTCCTTTAAATTCAAACCTTTTAATCCAGCTCTTTTGAAACAATCAATAGTCAATAGAAGCTCAATTGCATTTTGAGAATCTTTGGACAATTGTTCTTCACCTTCTGGCCACGGGATATCTGTAGAAAGAAGCCCATAATTAACAATATTTCCTTTGTGTAATGCCTTTTAATATTAAAAAAACTTTTCCAAGTACTTCATATGGTCAGTAAACAAAATTTGGCAAAACAAAAAGATACTTAAAACAAATCTCTTTTGACTTAAAGGATATCCTTCCAGGTGAAAGGAATGAAGTCAGAAAATGTGTCTTTCAAGAGGAAATGATGAAGTCAGGTTCATTAGGGAAATTGTTATTGGTGGTGAATGAACTAGTTCTGGAAGAGATTTCCAGAGCTTCGAACCATTGTAGCTAAAACATACACAATGATGCAACTATAAGAGGCTAAATTGTAGCAGCATAGGATACTGGATGATTGTAGATCTGGATGCATGACATTAAGGGGCAAAGGATTAGATGAAAAGAAGGATGAGAATAAACTTGAGTGGTGGTGTGACTGGGAGCCAATGCAGGTCAACAAGATGGGTAAATGGAACAGTGTGACATAGAATAGATATGGCAGAGTTTTGGATCACCTAATGGAATCTTGAAAATTAGCTGGGAAAAGAGTGTGATAAAGTAGATACAACAGAAGTGTCCTCTTACTGTAAATAGCTACTCTCCACCATCCATACTTTAAGGAAAATTTACTAGTCTGAAACATTAACCACGTTTTTCTCTCCTCAGTAAACATTTTGGAAATATTAACATTTCAGGATTTAAACCTTCAAATATTTTGTCTTTACAGAATGGTTCAAGACTAACTCTAGATTTTAGTCCACAATTGAAGTGGTATTTCATAGAAACATAGACATAGAAATTAGGTGCAGGAGTAGGCCATTCAGCCCTTCGAGCCTGCACCGCCATTCAATATGATCATGGCTGATCATCCAACTCAGTATCCCGTACCTGCCTTCTCTCCATACCCTCTGATCCCCTTAGCCACAAGGGCCACATCTAACTCCCTCTTAAATATAGCCAATGAACTGGCCTCAACTACCCTCTGTGGCAGAGAGTTCCAGAGACCCACCACTCTCTGTGTGAAAAAATTCCTTCTCATCTCGGTCCTAAAGGATTTCCCCCTTATCCTTAAGCTGTGACCCCTTGTCCTGGACCTCCCCAACATCAGGAACAATCTTCCTGCATCTAGCCTGTCCAACCCTTTAAGAATTTTGTAAGTTTCTATAAGATCCCCTCTTAATCTCCTAAATTCTAGAGAGTATAAACCGAGTCTATGCAGTCTTTGTTCATAAGACAGTCCTGACATCCCAGGAATCAGTCTGGTGAACCTTCTCTGCACTCCCTCTATGGCAATAATGTCCTTTCTCAGATTTGGAGACCATTTCGGTACTGAAAAGGGATTATCCTTCACTGTAAATGCTACCTTTTTTGCCTCCATTGGTGATGGACGTAAACATTAAATATCCCATTTAAAAGCAAGAAATGTTGTTCCTTGTGAGCAATCTCTGCACGAAATGCTGAGTCTAAAGGTATACCTAATAATGCGCTTTCTGCCTCGGCTAATGAAATGCTAGGCTATAGACTCTTGTTGGATTTTTCAGGCTCCATAACAGTGAAGCGACACTGAATTTTCAAGCTGCTGTGCCATCAGTGGCGAGCCTCAAGTAACTCATTGCTTTGGATCACTTGAACATACATGTTATGAGAATTTTGCCCAAACAGTCTGTGACCAATAGCACTATGTTTAAAGCCCATAGTGCTGTGGCCAGTAGCGCTATATTTAGAACCCATAGCACTGTAGCCGACGGGAGCTTTGTTTTAAGACAGATTTAGAAACATAGAAAATATGTGCAGGAGTAGGCAATCCGGCCTATTCGGCAATTTGGCAAGTCGGATAGATTGGATTTAATGAGCTGATTGGCAATCATTTTACTATTCTATGATCCCCCAATTCTAGGGATTTTATACTTAATCTATTTAAAGAAATAAGTTTTTGAATTGTTTACAATACTTCGTGTATTGCTTTTTGTTTACCCAATGTGTTTGACCATAGGTCTTTGTTAGATTATATTAATGCCAGTTGATCAATAAGGTGTTTTACTCACATTACCCAGCATTCCCATACTGCTCAATAACTAATGACGCTATTAAATTTCCTGAGTGTATGATTTCCTTTCTCCGTCAGCAGACCTCCCTCCACTCCCTTGTTACAAAGAATGGGATATTATGACCTTTGTTCTTGTCATTTGGTTTTCTCCAATCTTTCCAAATTGAGATAAAACCAGATCACAAATTCCATGTCATAGAATCAGAGAAAATAGGTGCAGGAGTAGGCCATTCGGGCCTTCGAGCCTGCACCGCCATTCATGGCTGATCATCCAAATCAATATCCTGTACCTGCCTTCTCACCATACCCCCACGATCCCTTTAGCCACAAGGGCCACATCTAACTCCCTCTTGCATATAGCCAATGAACTGGCCTCAACTACCTTCTGTGGCAGAGAATTTAAGAGACTTACCACTCTCTGTGTGAAAATCTTAGAGGGATATTGGTAAAACGCAGGTAGGTGGGACTAGTGTAGATGAAGCAAGTTGGGCCGAAGGTCCAGTTTCCATTTTGTAAGACTATCTATACATAACTAAAACGCTGATCTTGTGCTCTTCCAGTTTGCGTGGTCTTTCTATTTGTGCAAAAATGGTACGCGATAGCGCTATGATTTTTCGCCACCCTACCATTCCCCTGTGCTGCAAGTTTTGTTCCGATCGATAGTATATTTTAAAAGTTATTAAGGTTTAAAAATCTTAAAAAACGCGCATCCGCAGATTGGTCTCCTCTTCTGTCAGTCTACGCTGCGGGGATTGGTCTCCTCTCCTGTCAGTCAACACCGCGGCCGGGACAGCGATACCCCTTCCTGCACTGCGGCCTCTCCCACCTCACTCACAAACTCCTCTCTCCCCTCCTCACAGTAACTTGTCTACCTTCTCCCCCATGACAGGTGGAGGCGGCCGTGGGGGTTCAGAGGAGGCCCTGGTCCTGTCTCTCTCTCTCTTTCACTCACCCCTCTCCGGCAATGGCGGTCCTGTCTACCCGTCCCCCCGGGTGAATGGCTGCGACTGTCCATCTCCTCCGCTGCAGTAACTCGCCCTTATGGCCCTCTCGGAGATCTCCTCCACCATCTCGCCGAAACCAGTGGTGCCCACCATGACGAACACCAACTCCATTCCCCCCCCCCCGTGGACTGGCCCAGCGGCAAGCAGGCAGACAGGGTGGGGACGGGCGGCAGCAGCAGGCCGTCGGGGATGGGCCGAGCCGGAGTGGGCAGAGGGCGGGAGGTAGCGTCGGGTTGCAGGATAGCTGAACAGATTGCGCTGAGTTTGAGTAACTCACGCACACACGATGCAAACTGGTGCAATCGTCAAGTCAACGGGATCTAAACTACAGCTAACAATGAATTACCTGTGAAGGAAGGAACTGCAGATGCTGCTTTATATGGAGGGAGGGAGTGACAGAGGGTAAGGAAAAGGAGAGGGAGGGAGAGGCGAGGGTGGTATTAGTGGAGGGGAGGAGGGGGGGGGAAAGATCCTGGGGAGGAGGAGAGGGGAAAGATCCTGGGGAGGTGGGAGGAAGAGTGGGGGAATGAGGGAGAGGAGGGGTAGGGAGGGAGAGGAGGGGATAGGGAAGGAGAGGAGGGGATAGGGAGAGAGAGGGTGGGAAAGTGTGGGAGGTGAGTATGGAGAGTGGGGGAGGAGGGGGAATAGAGGGCGAGGAGGGCAGTGGGGGAGGTAAGGAGGGATAGTGGGGGGGATAGGGGAGGGGAGATGAATTATGGAGGGAGGGACTGAGTACGGGGAAAGGAGATGGAGGGAGAGGTGAAGGAGGGATTGGGGAGGGGAGGAGAAAGAAGATGGAGGATGAAGAGGAGGGGAGGGAATGCTGGGGGGTGAGGGGAAATGAGCCGTGCCTATGCTATTAGGGGCTATGGCTCAGTGGTGGAATATTGCATTGGGGGAACGGGTGAGTGGTGGAATATTACGTTGGGGGAACGTGTGAGAGATGGAATATTGCGTTGGGGGAGCAGATCCAACAGGTCTGCACTTAGTCTAATCTATCCATCTTCTATACCATTACTAAAACTCTCATCTTGACCAGTTCCGGTCTACGTCGTATTTAAATTTGCGCAAAAACAATCCCCCATAGCGCTCTGTTGCAAGTCAAATAAGTTTTGTTCCGATCTGTGAAATAGTACAAATGTTATGAAGGTTTAAAAATCGTAAAAAAAGGCCTCTTCCGGAACCCGCTATCAATAACGCAACAAGGAGAATAAAAAGCTGAAGAGGTGGAGTGTGTTGAGCGGAGGGATAGTAGGGGGGGATAGGGGAGGGGAGATGGTGCAGCTCGCGGAGAGTGTGCAGCTCGTGGACTGCTTTTGCGGTGACCAGCACGGCCAGCCAGAAGCTGTTGAGTTGACCCAGAAGCCTCTGAGTTAAGAGTGGGACCGGGATCGGGATCTGCTGCATGAGGCCGAAATCTGAAGGTGTGGGGTGAGCGGAGTGCGGCCTGCGTCTGTTACGACCACCCCACCCCCCCTCCACCCCTTCCCCCACGCCCCCCTCCCCCCCTCTCATACCCCCCTCCCCTGAGCGGTGGAATATTGCTTTGCGAGAATGGGTTGGGTTGGGTTGGGGGAACAGGTGAGTGGTGGAATATTGTGAACTCAATGTTATAGAATCACTAAATTAAGTGACAATTTTACATACTGTTTGCATAAACGTATATACATACTGTATTGCATAAATGTTCTAAGTGACAATATTACATATTGTTGCTGGTTTACCTTTATTTGAAGATTAGCAAAATGCACCAAAAAAGGATTTACCTCTGTTCAAGATATTCTGAAAGACTTGTTGAGGTGTTTCATCATTGAAGGGAGGAATGCCCGTAAGAAACTCAAACAAACAGACTCCAAGAGCCCACCAATCCACTGCTGGACCTAGGTCATCAAAGAAGAAAAATTACATCCAACTCTCCAAGTAAACACAAATGGTAGAAGTCAAAATATTGCATTTGGTGAAAATCTGAAATTGTGACAAAAATAAACTTAATATCCTCTCCACAGTTACTCTATCAAGACACCTCAGTCTGAAGAATGGTCTCGACCCAAAACATCACCCATTCCTTCTCTCCAGAGATGCTGCCTGTCCCGCCGAGTTACTCCAACTTTTTGTGTCCATCTTCAGTTTAAACCACCTGGAGGCTGTGTACTCTCTCCTCTCTCTACACCAACAACTGCATCTCCACAGACACCTCTGTCAAGCTTCTCAAGTTTGCGGACGACACAACCCCGATTGGACTGATCCAGGATGGGGCGGAAGGAACACTACCGCTGTGCCACCGTGACTGCGACACACACGTTACAAGTCAAGTGAGTTTATTGTCATGCCCCAACAGCTGCTGATGACCTTCTACTGCTGCACGACAGAGAGCATACTAACATATGGCATCTCTGTGTGGTATCTCAGCTGCACGGAGGCGGAGAGGAGAGCTCTTCAACGCGTCGTCCACAGAGCGCAAAAGATTATTGGGACACCGCTACCAGCCTTGGAGGCCATCTACCACACACAGTGCCTCAGGAAGGCCGTCAGCATCCATAAAGACTCCTCTCACCCTTGTAATGGACTGTTCGAACTACTCCCTTCTGGCAGACGTTACAAGGCCTTCTACACCCGCACCTCCAGAATCAGGAACAGCTTAATTCCCAGAGATATAGCGGCTCTGAACCGGCCCTGCCGAGTGCCCCCACCCCCATGGATTGTCTCCCTCGGATGGTCACGTCGCACAGACACATCTGCACTTTAGTCTGTTTTGACTTTACTGGTCTAATGTTCATTTTACAAACCTTGTTCTCGGGGTATTTAAACCTAAATTTTATTTGGCGTTTTAGTTATGACATCGGATGGAAGTTGCAAACCAAATCTCGTTGCACTTATGTGTAATGACAATAAAATATATTATTATTATTATTATTATTATTATTATGTGTCCCAGATAGGACAATGACATTCTTGCTAGCTGCAGCACAACAGAGTATTGTAAGCATAAATACAGAACAGTTTGGTGTGTCTATATAGCATAGACCGTATATATACACACACACACAAATAAACAGATAAAGTGCAATAGGCTGTTATAGTTCAGAGTTTGTTTGATGGTGAGTTTAATAGCTTGATGGCTGTGGGGAAGTTTTTCCTGAACTTGGATGTACCAGATTTCAGGCTCCAGTACCTTCTACCTGATGGCAACAGAGAGACAAGTGTGCAGCCAGGATGGTGTGGGTCCTTGATGATGTTGACAGCCTTTTTGAGGCAGCGACTGCGATAGATCCCTTTGATGGTGGGGAGGTCAGAGCCGATGATGGACTTGGCAGTGGTCACAACTTTCTGCATTCTTTCCCGCTCCTGGACGCTTAAATTTCCGAACCAAGCCACATTGGAACCAGTCAGTATGTTCTCTATTGTTCGCCTGTGGAAGTTCGAGAGAGTCCTCTTTGACATATCAAATCTCCGTAATCTTCTCAGGAAGTAGAGGCGTTGATGTGCTTTCTTTATGATTGCATAGGTGTGCTGGGACCAGGAAAGATCTTCGGAAATGTGCACGCCCAGGAATTTGAAGTTCTTGACCCTTTCCACCATTGTCCCGTTGATAAAGACGGGATTGTGGGTCTCTATCCTACCCCTTCCAAAGTCCACAATCAGTTCCTTGGTTTTGCTGGTGTTGACAGCCAGGTTATTGTGCTTGCACCATTTGGTCATTCGGTCGATCTCACTTCTATACTCTGACTCGTCACCATCAGTGATTCGTCCCACAACAGTGGTGTCGTCGGCAAACTTGATGATGGAGTTCGTACTATGTCCAGCTACACAGTCTCGAGTATAGAGTGAGTACAGCAGGGGGCTGAGCATGCAGCCTTGAGGTGCTCTCGTGCTAATTGTTATCAAGGATGACATATTTCCACCAATACGGACAAACTGTGGTCTGTGGATAAGGAAGTCGAGCATCCAATTGCACAGGGATGCGCAGAGACCCAGATCTGAGGGGATGATGGTGTTAAACGCTGAGGGTAACCAGCTTGGAGGGGATGATGGTGTTAAACACCAAGCTGTAGTCCATGAATAACAGCCTGACATACGAGTTATGTCAGAGATTACAGCCTGAATCTTGGGAGGAAGAACTGACACGGTTGACACCTGGATCATTAGAGGAAGAGAAGACCTCATAGACAGAGAGGGCCGTGAGTGTATCAATTGGTTGCCGTATTTAAAAACTGCCAGAAGTTAAAGTTTAAAAGCCTGTGGGATATTTTTACTATAGACAGAAGGAATGCAGCTTAAAGCTTGTTTACCTTTATTTGAAGATTAGTCACCTTGTGTTGAGCGAACGGCCTTGAAATTAATTGGACGCTTTGGACTTCTACGATAAGGTGAGCTCAGATAGTGAATATTTACAAGATTCTGGCTAAGAAAACCTTTGAAATAATGATTGTTTTGAAGAAGCAGAACAGGCCGTTTTTTTAAAACGTATAATGATCTGGCAGTGATGCCTAGAAAACACCAACGCATGGAGCCACGGACAGGTGAGTACGAAGAGATGCCACAAGAGGGAGCTCTGGTGCCAGAAGAGAGAAGATATGGAAAGAGAGAATCCAAGCACACTGAAAAGCAAAAAGTAGCCTACCTGGAAAGAAACAAATTATGGAAGCAGATAGCCAAGAAAATTGAAATTCAGAAGAAACTAATGGAATCAGATGAGAATGCAGAGATGGTACAATCTAATCTGGAGCAAGTATTCAGCCTCAGCCACGAGGTTAGAAAAAGCAAAACTCATTGCTGGGTTTACAACTGCCTGAGGGAGAACTCGAAAGGCACACCCAGTGGTTCCAAAAAAGAGTGGAGTTTTTTGATGGTTTTGTAGAGTATGTGAAGAAGTGGTTACTTGAAATCGAACAGCTTTCGCAATCTACAGTCGGAAGTGCTAGCTAACAAGTGCTATGCAACAAGGAGAAGAAATTGGACCACAGGATAGTATCTCAAACGTCTCAACACACAGATCTGGACGAAAATCTGGTTCTGTAGCCAGTTCAACTACAAGGGTGTCTGCTCAATGGAAGCCAAAGCTGATTAGCTGCTCTCTCGCTAGAAGCTGCCACCTTGGAGAAGAAATGAGATTGAGGGACAACAACAGCTGAAAAGGCAAGAACAGCTAAAGAGAGAGGCTGAGGAACGAAGTGAATAGTTGGAGAGAGGCTGAGGCATGAAAGAGGCAGTTGAGGAAGGAGAAGGAATGGCTGGAAATAGCCACGAGGCTGGCAGTTGCCAGAGCAAGGAAGGAGATATTGGAAGGCCAAACAAGATGCGGCACGAGAATATCTCAGAAGGAAAGTTCCTTAATCCAAGAAGGAGCTGATAAGCTGGGAGCAGCAGCTAAGTCAAACACATAGCCAAAGCCAGTCTGGTCTCGCGACTCAGAGCTAACATTGAGTGGGTGGGCGGTCAGCAAAACTTCATTTCAGCAACAAGGAGCTAGAACGAAGCAAACAATTTTTGAGCTCTCTGTTAAAGCTCATAATAAGCCAGCGACCCAGCATTCTGCTCAGAGGCCCAATGCAGAATCAGAATCAGATTTTATTCGCCAAGTATGTTTTGCAACATACGAGGAATTTCACTGGCCAGATCAGTCATACAGATTCAAAAACATATTTAACATGAACATCCACCACAGTGACTCCTACACATTCCTCACTGTGATGGAAGGCGAAATAAAGTTCAAGTCTCTTCCTTTGTTCTTCCTTTGTCGGGGGCCTTGACACAGGCTTGTACAAGCCAAGATTTTCAGAGGCCTGTTCATCATCCATTTGTGCCCAAGCCAGGGACAAACAACCGGTCATGGGACTCGTGACAAAACTTACCCAGGCTAGTACTCTTTTCAGAGGCCTGTTCATCATCCATTTGCGCCCAGCCAGGGATCTCAAAGTGAATTCTATGAATTAGTGAGGAATCAAACGAGAATCAGCGAGCAACCTAGCTCAACAAATTCTCTCTTCCACCTTACACCCAATGGAAATTCCCAAGTATGATGGTGATCCAATATGAAACCTTTATAATAGCGTTTCATGAAGGAGTGGAAATAAACTACTAATGAAAGAGGTCGCTTACGATTTCTGGAGCACTACACAAACGGATATGCAAAGCAGCTTGTAATAAGTTGTCGAAATTTACCTGCAGAGGGCTATCAAATGGCAAGAAAATTGCTTTAAGAACATTTTGGTGACGAACAGAAGATTGCTAATGCATACATGAAGAAGGCCTATGTTTGGACAGCTATCAAGGCAGAAGATGTGAAGGCATTGCATGAGTTCACAATATTTCTTGGAGGTTGTTGTAGCTTGATGAGAAATCTTGACCCATGGAAGAAATGAATGTTGTTAGTGATATGAGAATTATCATTCTAAAACAGGCCTAAAAGCTTGGAGATAAGTGGAGGGATAGAGCAGGTCTGATACTGGAAGTTGAGAAACGGGAAGCCATGTTTCCTGATCTGGTGAGTTTCATGGAAAGGGAAGTATGGTTAATGTTAAATCTGCACCATGGGAATATTCAAAATTCGAAACCAGCAACTGTTAAAGGTTCTACCTTTACTAAAACAAAAGGAAGATCAGGACCTTAGGATAACAGTTTTGCTACCGCTATAATACCTGTAGAAACGACAGGAGGAATGAAAGGAGATGCATCTACTATTGAGCAAATCTGTTTGTCATGTGATGAGGTTGGTCACACCATAAGGGTGTCGAAAATTCAAGAAGAAGGAATATAAAGAAAAGATGGATTTCTTAAAGGAGAATGGAATCTGCTTTGGATGTTTGAAGAAAGGAAACATGGTTACAGACTGCAAGAGTCGTATAACTTGTAGTAAGTGCAATCAAGATCACCCTGAATTACTGCCTACTGAACAGAAGAATAAGGAAAAGAAGCCGGAGCAAATAGAACAGGAGAAGCCAGCTACTAGTGATGCTGTTACTTCACCTCAAATAAATGCAGATATTGGGGCTGGGGTAGAAACCTGTATTTTCTCCATTTTACCTGTAAAGGTAAGGAACAACCAGGGGAATAGAGTGTTGTAAACATATGTATTTTTGGATCATGGGAGCTCAGCTACCTTTTGCACAGAAAGCTTGATGAGAAGGCTGGACATTACAGGAGAAAGTACTAAGATTTTCTTGTGTACCATGAATGAGGGGAAATGTTGCAATAGTCATCATATTACTGGTATGGAAATATCTAGTCTGGATGAAGACAATTTTATATAAATCTGTTTCTCATCTAAATATACCCAAGCAAGAAGGATTGAAACAATTGCCTTACTTGTTAAATTCTAGTATCGACCTACTTATCGGAACAAATGCTTTGAAGGCATTGGAACCTAAAGAGTTTGTCATCAGTCAAGGGGACAGACCATTTGCTGTAAAAACCCTATTCGGATGGGTTATCTATGGCTCTTTGAGAAGGAACAACAGAAGCAGGAACCAGAATAACCACCCTGCTGCTGCTGTCAATCAAGGATCTACTGTTAAATTAGAGGAGCTATTGATCAAGCAATACAATCATGACGTGAAAGTACCAGTAAGGAATCAGAAGAAATGTCCAGAGAAGAGTTAAAATTCCTGGATATTATGAATCACTCAGTAAAAATGATAGACGGACACTATTGTCTAGACTTGCTTTTCAAACAGGAAAGTGTTAGTCTGCTGAATAATCGTCGCATTGCAGAGCAGTCTACCCAGAATCTTGGAAAAGCAAACTTGGCAAGAATACAAAGTTTCAAGATGAATATACATCTTTCCTAAAGAAAATGATTGACAATGATGATGCCAAAATGGTACCAACAGACCAGCTGAATGAAAGTGACGGAGAGCTTTGGTATATTCCACACCATGGGGTGTATCATTCAAAGAAAGGGACCTTGAGACCTTTGTAGCCTTCAAAAGAACATTACTTAACTGTCAACTACTGCAAGGTCCAGACCAGGGGTGGGGAACCTACGCGCATGCGGCCTTCTAGGCCATTACGTGCGGTCTTTTGAATGAATCCAAATTTTGTAGAACAAATCCTTTTATTTTTATTAATATGTTTTTGTTCGTCTTTTATTACATTTAATTTAATCTTAAAATGAACCTATTTAAAATACCAAAGAGTAAAAGAAGATTCAACGAAATTAGCATTTTTGGTAGATCTTTTTTAGAAATGGTAGACACAAGAATATTTGCCTCTAATCCAACAATGACAACAATGGTCAAGAGTTAGAAGAAATTTTATTCCAGGTGATATCGTTTTGGTGGTTGATTCTACTGCACCACGAGGTTTTTGGTTGATGGGAAAGATACTAGAGATCCTGCCAGACGTTAAGGGCTTGGTGCGTACAGTACGACTTCAGACTAAGAACAATGTCTTGGTAAGACCAATAACCAAGATATGTCTGCTTCTAGAAGGTGAAGGTGAAGATGGAAGAATCGCTAAAGTAGTCTGAATGCTAATGTATAATGCTTATTACTTTTGTTTTTTGACTCCTTTTTTAATGTTTATTGGTAATTGCCTCATTATACACTCAGAACAATTAGGGGCCGGTATGTACGAGCCATTAAGCTCAAGTCAGTATTATTATCATAGACAATAGACAATAAGTGCAGGAGTAGACCATTTGGCCCTTCGAACCAGCACCGCCATTTAATGTGATAATGGCTGATAGTCCCCCAATCAGTACCCTGTTCCTGCCTTCTCATATCCCCTGACTGCTATCTTTAAGAGCCCCATCTTGCTCTCTCTTGAAAGTATCTGGAGAACCGGCCTCCACCGCCCTCTGAGGCAGAGAATTCCACAAATTCACAGCTCTCTGTGAGAAAAAGTGTTTCCTCGTCACCGTTCTAAATGGCTTACCCCTTATTCTTAAACTGTGGCCCCTGGTTCTGGACTCCCCAACATCGGGAACATGTTTCCTGCCTCAAGCATGTACAAACCCGTAATAATCTTATGTATTTCAATAAGATCCCCTCTCATCCTTCTAAACTCCAGAGTACACAAGCCCAGCCACTCCATTCTCTCAGCATATGACAGTTCCGCCATCCCGGGAATTAACCTTGTAAACCTACGCTGCACTCCCTTAATAGCAAGAATATCCTTCCTCAAATTAGGGAATCATGTCTGATATTTTTTGTTTTAGTTTTTATCTACTTGTACTTTTGTAGGTGGGATTTGATACGTAGTAAGGGTGTGTTATTTTGTTAGAGTAGCCTGGAGCAGGCTCTCAGATTAGAAATTCCAGTTTGGTGTCAGAGAATGAGGGGAAATTGTTTTTTACCATGATCACGACATACACGTTATGTGATTTATATGATGTGAATGGAACAGCGATTAAGAACGGACATTTATGCCGTTTCTTTGTTTTGTATTACTTCAATAAAACAATTAATCAAGAAACAAGGTCTGGAAGATTCATCTTTGCTGTCTTATGTGTGTTTTGTTTGCGTTAGGCTGTACCTTCAAATCAGGCACATGCCGTGAGTAATTACTCAGGGTAGGCACTCAGTTGGATAAAAATCTGCATGCGCAGATTGTTCTCTCCGTAAAAATAATAACAGTAATAATTCAATTTGCCCAAGGCTTCCTAGTCTCCTTTATTCTGAATTACTGAATGGGTGGGGTGGGGGTGGTGAAGGGTGATGGCAGGTGGCGAGATGGTGGGAAAAACAGGAGTACAGGAAAAAGTTGAATCAGTTGTCATCTTATTGAATGACAAATTGCGGGGAAGAGTACCTTTCACAGTGTGTGGAGAGTCTGTGCCAGGGGTAAAGTTGTGGGGAGAGCAGGACTGTTGAGAATGAAGGGGTCGGGGATAATGCCAGTAACTCACTCACCGCTGCTGCGGCGCTCCAGGCGTGGAGGCGCCACATTGTAGCCGGGGATAGAAGCAACTCGGGGTAGCTGCGAGCGGCCGCCGGGACCCGACAGTCAAACTGTCCGCCACTTCAGCACCTTCTGCCGGCCCACTCAATTCTGGCTCCCGCTCTCCGTCTGAACCTCTCACCTGTCGCTCGCTCATGTCAGCGGCTTCCTGCAAATCCTTAAATTCCCACAGCCGAATAACCTCAATCGCGCTGTCGGAATTTAAGGATTTGCGGGACGTGAGTGAGGCCAGTGAGCGGCAGGAGAGAGGTTTTGCATGCCTCCGTGCAAGGAGCGTCGCAAGTGGCATTATCCCGATCCCCTCCTTCACAACAGTCGTGCCCTCCCCGCAACTTTACCCCGGGCCAAACTCCCCAAATGCTATGAAAGGAGCTCTCCCCCCAACCCCCACACCCCGGGAAGTACGGTATTTAAAAACATAAACACAAAATGTACTTACCACATTATCGGTACACGAGCTCCATTCTTCTCTCCCCGTTTCCTAAGATACACTTAAAATAATGCCAATCCATATTTGAAAACCCCGCCAAGAAACTAAAGCTGCGCAAGCGCAATAGGCTGCTGCGCCTGCAGTGCTGCAAAGGCAGATTTTCTGCTGCCTTCAGCCCCGATTGAAATTGACGGCTTCAGGTAGCGCTGATGGCACGTGGGCTGCACGGAGCTTCGCGTGTTACAAGCGCTGCGGATGAATGGCACGGAGAATTATGCCTACCTAAGAGATCGATCTCTTAGACAGGCATAATTCTCCCATGCCTTTATTATTTATATTTAGTAATTACTATGTTATTATTTTAGTCAGGGTAGGCAGTGCCTACCTTGCCTACTCTGACGGCACGTGCCTGCTTCAAATCATCTCAGATAATTAATGGCCATCGAAGTTAGACTTCGAGAACGTTGTAAAAACTGCCATTATAGTAGAATTAAATGTTAAAAGTTTAAAATATGAAATACATTTTGCAAGCCTGCTATAATACCATCACTAATAAAGTTCTGAAAAGAACTGATAACTGTAACATTGTTCATTTTAATGGCTCAGATTTATTGCAGCAAAACTGAAACAGTACATTGCCTCAAAATGGTCTAGCTAGCAAAGTACTGCAGCCAACAGTAATGCCCTTTACATTCTCAATTAGCTTAATTACTTTTAGGCCCATAAACCCTTCCTTGAAAATATCATCATTTGACTCGGACAATTGTGCACGCCCCAACCCAATTGTCTGCTCCGAATGCCAAATCCTTCCCCTGCACAGAACCACCTACACAGTGTGTCCTTACTGAAACTCTGATCTTCATCCTCTCTGGTTTATTTCAATATATGATACTGGAATCAAACTTTGATCCATCCTTCTAAATTCATCACTTCCAGGCTTTGCTGGCATTAGTTTTCTGTGCATTACCAAAGTGAAAGTGGCAGTATACAAAGAACATGTGCTCCAAGAATCAGGAAACACGTGAAGCAGAAGATTTAACTTGAACCTTTTGTAGATTACTAGATTTTATTACAGTCTTCATGCATCCATTTTCCTGTTAATTTATTTAACCTTTGTCTTTTCTCATTTACTTTATTTGATCGTCAATTTAATCATTTTCAGATTTCATCGAATGTCTTAATTGCCTCACCCAAACTACATATTCAATTCTAAAATAAATTCATGCTTTCATACTTAAACAGTTGGCATGAGATTCAATTCATTAATTTTAGCTCAAGCTACTACAGGTTGAAACTCTGTAATCTGACACTATGTGGTCCAGAAAATGCCATGATTTCAATCTGTAAAATAGATCCATACTAAGCAACTAATTCTAATTAAATTATAAAACAGATCTAAAATTAACTAAGATCTGTGGTAATCTGTAGTTAATTAATCTACTAGTGCAATTTTTGTGACCTCAACCAACAATATTTCCGATCATTAGACGACTTGAGGTCATCTTACTTAAACAGAACATGTCTCCTGCTCAGAGGAAGATGATCAGTAGTCCAGATTTTCTGTGGTCCAGCACCAGCCAGACTAGAAAGACTTAGATTATATTTATTTGCCTTTTTTAATTTAATGAAGGACTTGACTGGCTTTACATTTAGCTGAGACTGGGTCTGAGTAAGCAGTTTTAACTATACTTTCTTCTTTACAAATATCCATAGAGCTACCGAGTATTTCCAAGATTTTCTATTTTGATAGCATCAAGTTTCACGTACAAGATATTAAAAATGATCAAAAAACAAATTGCTGGAGGAAATCTGCGGATCCCCGCCAAGTTTCTCAAGCAGTTTGGGTTTTGCTCAAGATTCCAGGATCTGCAGCCTCTTGTGTCTCCATTTAAAATGGTCGCTTCTCTTACCATGTGGCATCCTCAGGAGAAGTTCGGGGGCCAAGTAATCTGGTGTTCCCAGAATTCTATCCCACTCTGCTGGAGCCGGACCTCTCCGCACACTTTTGGGAGTTCTATAAGGAGTTTGCATAATTGCTGGCAGTGGAGTCTGAATAGTTACAAAACAGGAAAAATAATGAGGATCTCAATTAAATGGAACATGCAGATTATGAAGAAGAATGATCCTAGCAACCCCACATATTAAAAAAAATTACAAGAACAAGATTTTGATATGGATTAAAAAAGGCAATTTCTACAAGTCAGGATTCACATATGGAGGGAGCAGAAAAGAATAACCATTTGTCTTGCATGTAATAAACTTGAAAGAGTTTCCTGCTAACTTACAAATAGCATAGGTTGGATTGACCTGCGCCTTCAAATTCAAACCATGAAGAAAGAGCATGTGAGCGTGTATTAAAATTGAATATAAATTTAGGACTGTTGTCTAAATGGGTTTCGTCAGATGCCTGTCATGGAACATTAGTGTAATGAGATTTCTTCCAGGCATCAAATCATTATAAATATGGCACAAAAGTGGGTGGTTTTGTAGATAATGGTTGTCAAAATGGTTGTCAAAATTGCAGCAGGATCTTTATCGGTTGGGCAGAGGAATGTTTGAAAAGGAATGGAGGTGTTGCATTTTTGGAGCACCAACATGGGCAGAACTTACACAGTGAATGGTAGAGTTCTGGGGAGTGTTGTGGAGCAGAGGGATATACGAGTTGAAAGTGGCCTCACAGGTAGATAGAGTGGTCAAAAAGGTTTTTGGCACATTGGGCTTCATCAGGTCAGAGTATTGAGTGTAGAAGTTGGGAGGTCATGTTACAGCTGTATAAGACGTTTGTAAGGCCTTGTATTGTGTTCAGTTTTGGGCACTATGCTATAGGAAATGTGTTGTCAAGCTGGAAAGGGTGCAGAGAAAATTTATAACGATGTTGCCAGGACTCTAGGGCCTGAACTAAAGGTTGGGAGGTTGAACAGGCTAGTTCTCTATTCTTTGGAATTCAAAACGAAGAGGGGTGATGAGGGTTTGTACAGAATCATGAGAGGAATAGATCGGGTAGAAGACAGTCTCTTGTCCAGACTACTGGAATCGAGAACCAGAGGACATAGGTTTAAGGTGAGGGGGAAAGATTTAATAGGAACCCGAGGGGCAACATTTTAAACAAAGAAAATGTGGTGGTTGTATGCAACATGCTGCCGGAGGAAGTCGTTGAGGCAGGTATTGCAACATTTAAGAAACATTAGACAGGTACATGGATAGGACACGTTTGGACGAAACACATGCAGGTGGGACTAATGTTGATGGGATATGTTGGCGGGGGGGGGGGGGGGGGGGGGGGGGGGGGGGGAGTTAGACTGAAGGGCCTGTTTTCACACTGCAAAACTCTATGACTCTACATGGCAAAACAAGTACATTCCTTGATTGTGGCAGCACAGGTAGACAGGATGGTAAAGGCAGCGTATGGCACACTTGCTTTCATCGGTCATGGCGAAGAGTATAAAAGTGTGGAAGTCATGTTGTAGCTGTATAAAACTATGGTCAGCCACATTTTTAATATGGTGTCCTGTTCTGGCTGCCACACTATAGGAAGGATGTGGACGTTTTGGCAAGGGTACAGAAGACACCCATAATTATGTTGCCTGGATTGGAGTGCATTCAAGTTGGTTGTCTATGTGAACTAGAAGCAGGAATGTCACCTAGTACCTGTAGCCTCATCCACAATTTTGTAACATTATGGCTGATCTGACTTTAACCTTGATGCTGCATTCCTATCTGTCATATAACTTTTTAAACTTCTTGTTCATTAAGAATCTATTAAGCTTAAATATATTCAAAGACACTTCCACGGACCTTAGATTGGTTCTCCTGCATCTGTGTCAAGACCTCTCAGGATTTTGTATGTGTCAATCAAGCCTCTACTTCTCCATCAAACAAATGCTCTCCATCTATGCTTCTTCCCCATCACACCACCCCAGAGGTAAATTAAGTCCTCATTTACTCTCCTAAACTCTAATGAGCTCAATTAATAGCCCAATTAAGGTGAGGTCTGCTGCAGGATTTTACTGGGCTGTATGCAAAACTAAGTATTTCACTACACCTAGGTACATTGACAAAAAAGTATCATTGAATTTACCATCTGTACAGACTGGAAGAAACTTTGCGGAACTTTTCACATATCGTACAATAACATTAGCTAAAAATACATCTTTATCCTTTGTTGTTTGCATTCAATCCACATTGCCATAAACTAACAATCCTTTTTCTCGGTGTACCAGGGCCCCATCCCCGACCTCTACCTCCGTTACATCGACAACTGCTTTGGTGTCACCTCCTGCACCCACACAACTGACTGACTTCATCCATTTCACCACCAACTTCCATCCGGCACTCAAATACACTTGGACCATTTCCGACATTTCCCTACCATCCCTTGAACTGACCATCTCTATTGCAGGTGATACACTCCTGACCGACATCCACTACAAACCAACTGACTCCCACAGCTACCTGGACTACTCTTCCACCCACCCTGCTTCCTGTAAGGACTCCATCCCTATTCCCAATTCCTCCGTCTACGCCGCATCTGCTCCCAGGATGAGGTGTTCCACACCAGGTCATCACAAATGTCCTCATTCTTCAGAGAACGGGGATTCCCCTCCCCCACTATAGATGAGGCTTTTACCAGGGTCTCTTCCATACCCTGCAACACTGCCCTCTCTCCCCATTCCCCCACTCGCAACAAGGGCAGAGTCCCCCTGGTCCTCACCTTTCACCCCACCAGCCGGCACATACAACATAGTCCTCCGCCAGTTTCGCCGCCTCCAACGTGACCCCTCCACATCTTCTCATCTCCCCCCGTCTGCCTCCCGCAAAGACCACTCCCTCCGCAACTCCCTTGCCAATTCTTCCCTCCCTCCCGCTCCACCCCTTCCCCGGGCACTTTCCCTTGCAACTGCAAGAGATGCTACACTTGCCCCTTCACCTCCCCCCCACTCCTTTCAGGGACCCAAGCAGTCCTTCCAGGTCCGACAGTGGTTCACCTGCACCTCCTCCAACCTCATCTACTGCATCCGCTGCTCCAGATGCCAGCTGATCTATATCGGTGAGACCAAGCGGAGGCTGGGCAATCGTTTCGCCGAACACCTCCGCTCGGTCCGCAATAACCAACCCGACCTCCCGGTGGCTCAGCACTTCAACTCCCCCTCCCATTCCGTATCCGACCTCTCGGTCCTGGGCCTCCTCCACAGCCAGAGTGAGCAACACCGCAAGTTGGAGGAACAGCACCTCACATTCCACTTGGGGAGTCTGCATCCTCTGGGCTTGAACATTGAATTTTCTCAATTCTGTTTATCATTTATACTTTACTATATTTATACTATATCACCTTTATACTTTTTTTGCATATCTTTCATTCATTGTTCTCTGCACATCACCGTCTATATCTCTCGTTTCCCTGATCCCTAACCAATCTGAAGAAGGGTCTCGACCCGAAACGTCGCCTATCTCCTTCGCTCCTTAGATGCTGCTGCACCCGCTGAGTTTCTCCATCCTTTTGTGTACCCTTGCCATAAACTAATTAGTTTTCCAGGTCCATTATGCCATTTATTCATGTAACCAGGAGATAAGTTACCTGAAATGATCCAGTTAGCTTGTACAAATGGATTCTTGACAGAGGTGTCACAGCTTGTGGGTAACTCCCAGTACAAAGGGATGTATCCATTTTTTCCATAGACTCCATACTCATCCTGGTTTTTGCAGATAAATCAGATTCATATATTGGACTACAATAACTTCGGAACAGAACATTAGGTTTATTTTGATTTGAAGCCAGTGAATTGACAAGGAGTGAAGGACGAAGATCATGGCATATTTCTGCTGAATGGTTGGTGCACTTGTTACTGTCAGCACAGATAGGCTGGTGCTTTGAAGCTGCACAATAAGGCAGTGTTTTATGCAGGATGCAAAACTGGGGAGAAATATGGTCTTTAGATGTAACCTCTTCAAACGAAGAATCTTTTGTGCTGACGTCAAATGCTTTCTCATTATGAATTTCCGTGAAAGATTCTTCCTGAGCAGAAGAAGCTGAATACAAACTTAAACTTCTCTGCAGACTCTTATCATTATCATTAATCTGAAAACTGCTACCGAGTTCATCTTTACAATCCTCCTTTTCACATTGCTCATCTAATTCAGTAAGTAGGTTTTTGGCTAAGGACGTATCAGGTGTTCTCTTTTCAGAGTTTCTGGTTAACCCTTCAAAGCACCCATTAGCCGTATCAGGGCTTTCGCAATTACGTATTGCAGAACCTAATTCCAGTGCATTTATTTCTCTAGTTAAACCTGTGTGAGGAATCGGTTGGAATTCTGGTATTTCGTATCCTCGTTTATATTCAGAATTAGCCTTCTTACTTTGGGGGTTAATTGAAAATGGGCTATGATCTACCTGATCAAATGTCCTCTTTGACTTGTTTGGCTTAACACCAATTTCCTCTTGCATTCCATTCCCATAATCATCTTGGGAAGCACTCAATGATATATCCATCAGGCACCCTGGGAGAGGTAAACTTTCAAATGGAACAGTTCCTTCTGATGTTGTGTGGCAGAGAAGTTGTCCTAAATTCATTGAGTTTTCCTTTACTTTGTTTCTCAAAGTAGATGAAGTGCTTTGGGTACATAGTCTTTTGACTGAGCCTTTGGTCATTTTGGCTGTGGGTGAAGTATCTTTTTCTTCTTCTTTTGCCACACATTTGTAAAGGCATTTTTTGACAAGGCCTTTAACTGCATTGTTAAGAGGAGTAGCCCGAATCTGGAGATGCTCAGTCACTCCACCTGGCCTTCTTCCTGGATGGCTTTCATTCTCAACCGGAGAGACATTCATCTCCAGATCGTCTTTATGATGGACATCATTCTTCCTAAATGAGCTGCTTATAACAGACTTTCCACTGGTTGCAATTACTTTTGCATCAGGCTCTCCGATTTCTTTTCTCTGGAAAGACAATAAAATTAAAATTGTACAACACAAAGAAAACACTTGCAGACTTTGTACTTTACTCATAATAGCCCAATTACTTCAAATACCAAATCAACTACTTCTCACAACCAATAACACATGGTGTCTGAGAAGAGTGTGTTCCCAGTCCACTTCTATATTCCCTACACACTCATGAATGTACAGCCAAATTCAGCTTTAATTCCATCAACGTTTGCAGTCGGCACCACGGTGCTGCCCACAAAATTTCCACCGTCTATATTTCATGCTGCCTCGGAAAAGTAGACAACATAATTTACTTGGCCCATCCTGTTCCTCCTTCTCCCACTCCACAGAAAGTACAGAACCTTGAAAGCATGCACTACAGGACTCCAGAACAGCTTCTTCCCCTCTGAGATCCGGCTTCTGAACGGTTTTTCCATAAGCTAAGATGCTATTTGGTTCACCCTTACCCCATTGAAGACATTGGACTTTGTCTATCAAAATGATGCTCTACAATGCAGAGAACTATATATTCTGTACTCTGTACCTTCTCCTTTGCTCTATCTATTATACTTGAGTTTGAACGGTTTGTATCTATGCAAGGTATATCTGATCTGTTTGGATAGCTTGGAAAACAAAGCTTTGCACTGTACCTTGGTACGTTACAATAATAGACCTAAACGTTGTGAATTATTGTGGAAGAGGTGTGGCCACCCATCCTCTGATTATGGTCTGCGGATCAGAGTCAAGGATCCAATGGCAGAGGGGTATGCTAATTCTTAGGCCTAGGAGAAGAGTTCTGATGGGATTATGGTGTTGAAGCATAGCTATTGTCAATAAATAGGAGTCTAATGTATCCTTGTTGTCTAATTGTTCCACAAATTAGTTTAGGGCCAGGGAGATAATGTCTGCTGTCAACCTGTTGTGACAGTAAGCAAACTGCAGTGGATCAATGCTGATTGGGAGGCTCGACTTAATGTGTGCCACCACCAGTTTCTCAAAGCACAGCATGATCGTGGATGTCTGAGCTACTGCAATGGTAGTCATTAAGGCACACTATCTTACTTTGTTTTGGAACTAAGATATATACCTAGGACGACTGAAAATAGACACAAAGCTGGAGTAACTCAGCGGGACAGGCAGCATCTCTGAAGAGAAGGAATGGGTAACTTTTCAGGTTATGACCCTTCTTCAGTCAGTTCCTTCCTACACATGACTGAAAATATTGAAAATTAACAACCGAACAAGACAAACCTGCTGTTCTCCTTCCCACAGCGGACTCTTTAAACATCCTGACTCGGTACTCGAGGGAAACAGACGTGATTGACTGCTGGCACTTGACGCTGCAGCCTTTGTACTTAATTGGGCAAAATCTGGTGTCAGATATTTCACTGGCAAGCTAGGACTGCAAGATGAGCTGTCAGCACCTGCAGAAGGAAAATACTCAATTGATCTATGTAAAGACAAGGGGTGCACAAATGCAACGCATGTATACAAGTGGTATATTTGTAAATGAATAAGTGTATATTGGGCAAAGTTAAAAACATATGGAAATGATCACCAGCAGGAATGGGTTATGATGGAGAAAAATATTAGCTCATTTCATTTGTATTTGTAAATGCCAATGATTGTATTTAGTGTTTAATCCTAAATGTTAACCTTCACGTAGCCAGATACAGTTAGGTTATAAGTTTCCCTTGACTCAGACTCATCGTTATCAATTAGACTTTTTTTTTTTTTTTTTTAAGTACAATGCCCACTATAACAATTTAGTTACTACCCAATTAAGAAAAAAATTGACCAAACTTCCAAAATCAGAAGTTTCATTTCTGAAATCAACACCACATATTTTTATTGTAAAGCTGTTTACACAACTAAATATCTACTTATTTTCATTGGTTATACCTTCATACTTCTAAAATCTGAGTATTTGCTTAAAAATCAAATAACACCACATTGTTTTAGTGTGAACATGCTTAAACAAATTAATATCCACTTATTTTCATTAGTTATACCTTTCGTTGCAAGCCCATTGTTACATCTTTTGGCACTTTGTGGCAGAGGAGAACAAAATGATCCAAGGGAAACATTGACGTTGTTACATATCATGGGGCTCAACAGTGGCGATGCATCTTTGGATTTTCCTCCCATTGGCGTGTTCTAATTAGAAAGACAGAAATACCTAGGCATTTAACACTCAATGGGAAAACTAAATGCAAATACTAAAAAAGTAACTATCTAGTAAAAGTATAGAGCTTTTCCAAAATTTACTATTTGCATAATCTCGAGAATTCATTGTCAATTGTTAATAGGGAATTCAGACATTTTGAGCCGAAGCCTAATTTAATTTAGTTTAGTTTAGAGATACAACGCGGAAACAGGCCCATCTTGCCCACAGAGTCCATGCCGACCAGCGATGCCCACACACTAACCCTATCCTACACACTAGGAACAATTTTCAATTGTACCAAGCCAATTAACCTACAAACCTGCATGTCTTTGGAGTGTAGGAAGCATGAGCACCCGGAGAGAATGAACATGGGACACGGGGAGAACATGCAAACTCCTCAGCCAGCACCCGGTCAGGATCGAACCTGGGTCTCTGGAGCTGTAAGGCGGCAACTCTACTGCTGCGCCCCTCCATTAAAAAATGAAAGCAGAATCTGAAAATGTATTTCATATTCCATTTTCACCTGTTTTAATCTTGTAAAATCTTTATATTTAAGCTACATCTGTCACTAGAGAACCACTGTTCAAGTTGCAGAAATATAACATACCATCTGCTGGTCTGTTGTAAATTACTGGTGTCTCTGTTGCATATTTCTTTTGATTGCTCTTTGCACAACTATGATTAAAGACGCTAGACATTACAAAAACCAAGACATTTCTGTCCGTTTATTTCTACGTTTCAGAAAACATATTGCTTTGGGTCATAATTAAAACGGAAAGTGCTGGAAATATTCAGTAGATCAGCATCTGCAAGAGGCGAGGAGAGTAAATATTTCAGGCCCACAATCAATCATCAAAATGATCCACTGTCAGTCACCAACTGCAAATCAATTGGTTTCTTTGCCAGATACTGCCTGACCTGCTGAATACATTTATAATCTTTTATTTTATTTCAGATTTTTAGTATCTGAATCAGTTGGCTTGTAAAACAGTAATGCCTGAAACATGGTTTGTTATTTTAGTTAAAAATCTTGTACTATGTTTCTCCTGGAAAACAAGAGAAATTTGCAAAATCACGTATTTAATACATCAAATCAAAATAATGTTTCTCCACCGCAGGCTGCCATTGGTCATTGTGTATCATTGATCTTGCAAAGTCACCAAAGGGAATTGTCGAAATTAGATCTGTGCGAAGTTGGAGCGAAGTCCGCAAGGTAAGTTCTCAAGGACAGAGAGGGACAGACAGAGAGGGTCACGGAGGCACACAGAGAGAGGGTCACGGAGGCACGACGTCGAGGCGGTGCGTAATGCGTCGAGGCAACTGCGGGCCGACAGGCCGTTGCCGTGCGGAATTTTTGAACACGGTCAGTTTTTCAGAGCCCCGCGCGATGTCGGGACCAGCTCCGCACAACTCCGGCGATCGAAGTGGGACCGGCCCCGCGAGGCCGGATGGCCCAAGCGACCACTTTAGGTCGCGCTCACCGCATGGAGTCGCATGCTGGTAGGACAGGCCCTTTATGATCATTTGTCTGTTTATGGTTAAAAAATCTTCCAAATAGCACTGGGAGGAGAAATGAAAATAACAAGTACAGGAAATGTAGTCTGGATGGCAGACTTCAAAGCCTTATCACAGAATTGCTTGGCTGCATCCTCACTGATAAAGTTGGCAGTCATGAAGAACATAGTTGCAAGAATAAGTCGAACAGACAGCAATTGTATGAACACAAGGATTGCCACAGTCTGGTAGAGACAAAATGTCATCCTCATAAGGAGGATGGCCTCCATCCATTATATTATGTGGCACTACAATTATGCTAGATGTGATATAGTTGGAACAGATCAAAATGGGGCATTGTGAGATGCTACAGGCCATCAAGAGGACCCAAATTTTAATCCACCATAATCTGTAACCTGTGAATGGTGGGTGGACAAGAAAGTGGCTGACAAGAGGACGAGCATTGTGTTAAAGAAGGAACTGCAGATGCTGGAGAATCGAGTCTGAAGAAGGGTCTCGACCCGAAACGTCGCCTATCGAGTCTGAAGAAGGGTCTCGACCCGAAACGTCGCCTATCTCCTTCGCTCCTTAGATGCTGCTGCACCCGCTGAGTTTCTCCAGCTTTTTGTGTAACCCAAGAGGAAGAGCATGATCCTCCAAGAGTATTCCCACCTTCAAAGGCAGCAAGTTGCAGTATTTATAAAGGTGCGTTATAAATAGTTATAATTATCATCAGTTGAAACTGCCAGTTGACTAATCTAGCTAGATTTTTCTGACGACCCAACTTTCACAGAAGCCACTGCAGCTAATACAATTAAGTCTATGTGATAGTAAGAAACACCAAGGAAATTGACACAAAAGGCTTTGGGACCAGACTACATCCTTGAAATAATAAAAGCATTAATTGCAGTTCAAGACAAGCTGTTTCATTGCAGCTGCAACACTGGCATCTACCTGAAAGTGTGGAAACATGCCAGCAGTGTTTTGTTTATTGAATGAAGATCAAATCCAATCCAGCTAATTAATTAGCATATAGGCAAAATTGGACTGAAAAGTGTTCTTTTTAAATGCAAAAATTCTGATATCTCACTGCGGTATTATGATTTTGCTTAAAATTGACAATTATTACAGCCATTTAATTGTACATTACCACAAACTGACAAGAATGAAAGATCAATATTTGAATACTAGAATGAAAGATCAATATTACAATGTTTGAATGAAGCGATCCTATCCGAAATCTGAACAGAAAAGAAAATGCAGAGGGCTGGAGTAACTCAGCAGGTCAGGTAGCATCTTCAGAGGACAAGGACAGATGTTATTTCAGGTCAGGACACTTTGTCAGACTCAAGAGGGATCCTGACCTTAAAACGTTGCTTGTCAACGTTCTCCAGAGATGCTGCATGACTTGATGAGTTACTCCAGCTGTGTCTTTTGTAAGTCAGCATCTGCAGTTCCTTGCATCTGAACACAAAAGGAAGTGCTAAGATGTTAACTATTTTCTTTTAGAATTCTGTCCTTTCATCTTGACACAGAAATCTGTTAAAGTATTGTCAATTAGAAAGAAACAGGAAGTAAAAAATGTGGGGAAAAATATATATTCATATATATCAATATAATTTCTTGCTTTAAATAATGACAATTAGTACTTACTAAGCCCAGAGAACTAATGAGAGACAAGATCTGACCCGGAGTACGATAGTAATCCAGTTTCGGATTAATCATGGAAGGTGTGTTCAGAATATCCATCATGTTTACTTCTTGAAACAGAAACGCAAAGTTGGAAAATATTAAGTCACTAATTTGCCCTTAATTGGAACATAACAATTTAATTTTTAAAGTTTATATAAAATCAGAAATTCGAGCACTTCAGTTCGACTCATTGCATAAGAAAATAGATGAATTTATATTACACAAATTCATTATTACCTCTGTTCAGAGCAACTCTGGAGAGACCAAAGTCAGTTAATTTGATGTGGCCCTGGTTAGAAATTAACATGTTATCAGGTTTCAGATCTCTGAAATAAACCACAAAATCAGATTAAATTGCAATTATATACAAAAATATGCCCCATTATAATCTCTCCTCAAAGGCCAATTTATGCAAACAGACACCCACAGACATACGCAGAGGGACAATAAAGGAAATTTAGTTGTTCTAATAGATAGAAGGCCAATCGAACGAAGGTAGGATTTTCTCAGTCCTCACCCTGGTTCTTGATTTCCCCAACTCTGCAGTAAACGACTGTGTGCATTTCCCCCCATCTATACTTTGAAATTAATGTTTGGCTGCTGAATTGTTAGTATGGACCCTGTAACTCTACTAAAAGCAATATAAAGCATATCAATGTCAGTATTTAGGCCTTTAACAAATATTGCTTCCAAATATTCCCTGTTGAACAGCATCTAAAACAAAACCCTTCAAGCTTTAATGATTGTCTTGTTGCAATAATTAACATATCACTTTTAAGGTATAAATATATTACACAGCACTCTGGAATGGCCTGATTAGAGAAAAGTTGATGACAATTCAAATAAGGTAAACATCGGAAGGGACATTTAAAGGGATATTTAAAGAGTTAATACGAGGCAAGACAGAGGTGGGGGGTGGCGGGACAATGGAATGATAAAGGTTATGGACATGCAAGTAGAATTGATAATAGATAACATAATTATAGAAAGAGTATATGAAAATAAATTTCTTGGTGTGATCTTAGACCACAAAATCTGCCGGAAAACACATATAAACCACGTCAAAGCAAAACTGGCAAAGTCTATAGCAATATTGGGAAAATCAAGATACATTCCGGACCACAAATTATTACATACATAATAACACTCATATTACCATATCTGAGTTACTGTGTGGAGATATGGGGAACACCTACAAAACCAACCTACAGCCGTTATGCACATTACAAAAAAGAGCAATAAGAATCATCAATAACGTTAGATATCTTGAACATGCCAATTTATTATTCTTAAAGTCACATACACTGAAGTTCACCGATCTGGTTAAATTTAAGATTGCACAAATCATGTACAAAGCAAGAAATAATTTACTTCCGGGAAACATACAAAACTGATTATTGAAAGACAGGACGGGTATAATTTGAGATGGGAACTTAATTTAAAAAAACTCAATGTTAGAACAACTCTTAAAAGTATGTGCATGGCAATCTGTGGGGTAAATTTGTGGAATGGTTTGTAACAGGAGATAAAACTTAGCATAAACATAATAAAATAATTTAAAAAGATGTACAAAAACAATTTTTTTTTAAGAATATTGGGATGAGGATAGGTGATTTTAAGTGGGATATTTGTTATACTGATTGTATTGGGAAGGGTGATAATAGGGTGTTGGTTTGTATATATGACTAAGAGATACTTTATAGTAGTCAATCAAACAAACTTTATTGTCATTTAGAAATACATTGATATATGCAGTTCCAAACGAAATTACGTTGCATTTGGCTCCCTGTGCAACACAATAAATTAACCGAAGGATAGGTATGTATGAAAAGGATAAATAGACAATAGTGGCAGCCCATTTACATGGCATTCAGGAGTCTGATGGCTCGTGGGAAGAAGCTGTTGCGGAACCTTGATGTTCTGCTCCTTATGCTGCGGTATCTTTTTCCCGAGGGCAGCAGAGTGAACAGTCCGTGATGGAGATGTGTGGGGTCCTTTATGATACTGCTGGCCTTAGACACACAGCGTTTGGTCGCAATATCCCCGATTGAGGGGAGATAGGTCCCGATGATTTTTTCCGCTGTCCTCACCACTCTCTGCACAGACTTCCAGTCGGAGGCTCTACAGTCCCCAAACCAGACAGAGATACAGCTGGTCAGAATACTCTCTATGGTGCCCCTGTAGAAAGTAGTGAGGATGGGATGGGGGAGATGAGCTCTTCTCATCCGGCGCAGAAAGTGCAACCGCTGCTGCGCTCTCTTAACAGTTGATGAGATGTTAGTCGACCAGGTCAGACTGTTAGTGATCTGCACCCCCAGGAACTTTGTGCTACTGACCACCTCCACATCGCTGTCATTGATGTGAAGTGGTGTGGGACTGTGCCGGGTTTTCCTGAAGTCGACGATAATCTCCTTTGTTTTCTCGACATTCAGGATCAGGTTGTTCGTATTGCACCAGTCCACCAGTTGTTTCACCTCCTCCCTGTAAGCCAGCTCATTGTCGTCCCTGATGAGGCCCACCACTGTTGTGTCATCTGCGTACTTCATGATGTGGTTTGTACTAAACCTGGCACAACAGTCGTGAGTCATCAGGGTGAACAGCAGTGGACTCAGGACACAGCCCTGAGGGGAGCCGGTGCTTAGAGAGATGGTATTGGAGGTGTTATTTCCAACCCTCACAGACTGAGGTCTGTCAGTGAGGAAGTCCAGTAGCCAGTTACACATGGGGGTGCCGAGGCCCAATGGAACCAGTTTGCTTATCAGGTGCTGTGGGATAATGGTGTTGAATGCTGAACTGAAATCCACGAACAGCATTCGCACATAGGTGTTTTTCTCCTCTAAATGTTCCCGGCTCAGATGGAGCACGGAGGATATAGCGTCCTCTGTGGAGCGGTTTGGCCTGTAAGCAAACTGGTATGGGTCGAGTGTGGAGGGGAGTCTGGAGGTGATGTGGTCCCTGACCAGCCTCTCGAAGCACTTCATCATTATGGGGGTGAATGCTACAGGGCGGTAGTCATTGAGACATTGTATGTTGGATTTTTTTGGCACAGGTATGATGGTGGCAGTCTTGAAACATAATGGGACCACCGCCTGGTTCAGCGAGGTGTTAAATATGGGTTACAAGGGTTACAAGTACACAAGGGTTTTTTCTGTTTCTTTTTAATTTTTTTCCTCTCTTTTTTTTGTATGGCTTTGTAAATATTTGATTAGTGTATAAATGGAAATAATTTGGTATGCATATGGAAATAGGTGTTTATAGCTGCTAAATTTGAATAAGATCATTATAAGCAGTTGAATAAGGGGTGGGAATTAATAAGCTTTGGCTTCTTCCTGCTCCTTTTCAGACACATGATTCATTTCATACATTCATACATATGGAAATAGGTGTTTATAGCTGCTAAATTTGAATAAGACCATTATAAGCAGACACATATGATTCATTTATTTATAAATATTGTTTATGACAATTTATAAATATTGTTTTGTTTTTTGTATGCTGTTACTTGCTTTTCATTTTTCATTCTGCTCGAAATAAAGAATTAAATAAATAAATATGCACGGGATTTGTGCAGTGGTCATACACGTAATGTGGGAATGTGAAACTGGAGCTAGGATAGAAGGAAAAGGACACTGGCTGGGTGGAGATGATAAAATCATGATCAAGATAGATAATGCTATTGAGATGCAAACAAGCAGTCGGTGCAATAGAATGAATAAATAGTTGGAAATTTAGTTTAGTATAAAATTAGGACAGTACAATGTGTTTAACTGGGGGATAGTGGGAATAAAGACAATTGGGATCAGTGGTGAAAATATACATTTTGCAGCAGGACCCAAAGTCAATGATTTGTTTTTTGATACTTAACTCGAGGAGATTGTGAAGCTGGCTACACTAAGCGGGTAAGCCCAAAGATCCTTTAGAGATGTCATTGATTTAATTAAGACATAGGGGAGTGATCAAGATGAGGTCCTGGGGAAAAAAGAGAAAGGGTTAAAGAAGCAGGAGGAAGATATCAAAATATTAATTGATCAGGAGTGTGCATCTAGACAGTCCAGGTAGTTTAGACGGATAAACAGTACAAAATACAGCCAAACGTTAGTGATGAGCATAATACTGCGATCTCATACCACAGAAAGAGATAAACTCTTGCCTGAATCAAATTGGCAGGGGTGCTGAGGAAGAGGATTTCCTGGAATGTATGCGGGACAGTTTTCTCAACCAACATGTGGAGGAACCAACGAGAGAGCAGGCTATTCTAGACTGGGTATTGAGTAATGAGGAAGGGTTAGTTAGCAGTCTTGTTGTGCGTGGCCCCTTGGGCAAGAGTGACCATAATATAGTTGAGTTCTTCATTAGGATGGAGAGTGACAAAATTAAGTCAGAAACAAGGGTTCTGAACTTGAACAAAGGTAACTTTGAAGGTATGAGATGTGAATTGGCCAAGATAGACTGGCAGGTGATTCTTAAAGGGTTGACAGTGGTGGTGCAATGGAAGGTATTTAAAGACTGCATGGATGAAGTACAAAAGTTGTTCATACCAGTTTGGCAAAAGAATAAATCGGGGAAGGTGGTGCATCCATGGATAACAAGGGAAATCAGGGATAGTATAAAAACAAAAGATGAGGCATACAAATTTGCCAGAAAAAGCAGCCTACCGGAGGACTGGGAGAAATTCAGAATCCAGCAGAGGAGGACAAAGAGCTTAATTAGGAAAGGGAAAATAGATTATGAAAGGAAACTGGCAGGGAACATAAAAACTGACTGCAAAAGTTTTTATAGATATGTGAAGAGAAAGAGACTAGTTAAAACAAATGTTGGTCCCTTGCAGTCAGAAACAGGTGAATTGATCATGGGGAACCAATTGAATAACTACTTTGGTTCTGTCTTCACTAAGGAAGACATAAATAATCTGCCGGAAATAGCAGTGGAACGGGGGTCAAATAAGATGGAGGAACTGAGTGAAATCCAGGTTAGCCGGGAGGTGGTGTTGGGTAAATTGAACGGATTGAAGGCCGATAAATCCCCAGGGCCAGATAGTCTGCATCCCAGAGTACTCAAGGAGGTAGCCACAGACATAGTGGATGCATTAGTGATAATTTTTCAAAATTCCTTAGATTCTGGAGTAGTTCCTGAGGATTGGAGGGTAGCTAATGTAACCCCACTTTTTAAAAAAGGAGCGAGAGAGAAAGCGGGGAATTACAGACCAGTTAGTCTAACATCGGTAGTGGGGAAACTGCTAGAGTCAGTTATTAAAGATGGGATAGCAGCGCATTTGGAAAGTGGTGAAATCATTGGACAAAGTCAGCATGGATTTACGAAAGGTAAATCGTGTCTGACAAATCTGACAGAATTTTTCGAGGATGTAACTAGTAGAGTGGATAAGGGAGAACCAGTGGATGTGTTATATCTAGACTTTCAGAAGGCTTTCGACAAGGTCCCGCATAAGAGATTAGCATACAAACTTAAAGCACACGGTATTGGGGGTTCAGTATTGATGTGGATAGAGAACTGGCTAGCAGACAGGAGGCAAAGGGTAGGAGTAAACGGGTCCTTTTCAGAATGGCAGGCAGTGACTTGTGGGGTGCCGCAAGGCTCAGTGCTGGGACCCCAGCTATTTACAATATATATTAATGATTTGGATGAGGGAATTCAATGCAACATCTCCAAATTTGCAGATGATACCAAGCTGGGGGGTATAGTTAGGTGTGAGGAGGATGCTTGGAGGCTGCAGGGGGATTTGGATAGGCTGAGTGAATGGGCAGATGCATGGCAGATGCAGTATAATGTGGATAAATGTGAGGTTATCCACTTTGGTGGCAAAAACATGAGGGTAGACTATTATCTGAATGGTGGCAGATTAGGAAAGGGGGACATGCAACGAGACCTGGGTGTCATGGTACACCAGTCATTGAAAGTAGGCATGCAGGTGCAGCAGGTAGTGAAGAAAGCAAATGGTATGTTAGCATTCATAGCGAAAGGATTTGAGTATAGGAGCAGGGAGGTACTACTGCTGTTGTACAGGGTTTTGGTGAGGCCACACCTGGAGTATTGCGTACAGTTTTGGTCTCCAAATCTGAGGAAAGACATCCTTGCCATAGAGGGGGTACAGAGAAGATTCACCAGACTGATTCCTGGGATGTCAGGACTTTCATATGAGGAAAGATTGGATAGACTCGGCTTGTACTCGCTGGAATTTAGAAGATTGAGGGGGGATCTTATAGAAACTTACAAAATTCTTAAGGGGTTGGACAAGCTAGATGCTGGAAGATTGTTCCCGATGTTGGGGGAGTCCAGAACAAGGGGTCACAGTCTAAGGATAAGGGGGAATTCCTTTAGGACCGAAATGAGGAAAACATTCTTTACACAGAGAGTGGTGAGTCTCTGGAATTCTCTGCCACAGAAGGTAGTTGAGGCCAGTTCATTGGCTATATTTAAGAGGGCGTTAGATGTGGCACTTGTGGCTAAAGGGATCAGGGGGTATGGAGAGAAGGCAGGTACGGGATACTGAGTTGGATGATCAGCCATGATCACATTGAATGGCGGTGCAGGCTCGAAGGGCCGAATGGCCTACTCCTGCACCTATTTTCTATGTTTCTATGTTTCTATTACAGAGCCTACCATACTTAAGCCATGGAAGGCAAAGTCTACGTTAGTGAGTCAATGGACATTCTACGGGGAAATGCAAAAAGCAGCAGTAATAAAAATCTATTTGATGAACAAAAATCAATCCGTAAAATGTTAATCAAAAAGAGCAAAAGAAATAAAGAACAAGATTTAATAGCATTCAGAGCTGTAAATTCATTCTTAATCTTATGTTCAGCAATTCAGATCAAAGCCAAAGGATTCTGCACCAGGTCTTAATATTTTCAAGTTAAAAAGAGAGTGAGCCATCTGGATTTCCAACTCCATCTCAATATCCAATTCCTGTTACAGCAAAAGGAGTGATATTGGATAAGAAGTAGAAAGGATTAAATAAAACTTTGTGCTGAGCTTATTATTAAATAGTCTGACAGCATCTCACCATTATGGCTTATGTCAGGAGAAAAGTTCATTCAGGCAGAGACTGTGTCCAGAAATGCAACAGAGTAATACAGATTGGAAACAGGCCCTTCAGCCCAACTTGCCCATGCAAACAAAACATGCCTCATCTACACGTCCAACCTGCCTGCATTTAGCTGTATCCCTCTAAACCTATGCTGTCCATGTACCAACAGACGATAACCAAAAAGACAATACAGGAAGAAAAGATGAGGTACGAATGTAAGCTAGCCAAGAATATAAAGCAGGATAGTAAAAGCTTATTTAGGTATGTGAAGAGGAAAAAAATGGTTAAGACAGAAGTTGGACCCTTGAGGACCGAAAAAGGTGGATTTATTATGGGGAACAAAGAAATGGCTGATGAGTTGAACAGGTATTTTGGATCTGTCTTCACTAAGGAGGACACAAACAATCTTCCTGATATAGTAGTGGCCAGAGAATCTGGGGTGACGGAGGAACTGAAGGAAATCCACATTAGGCAGGAAATGGTATTGGATAGATTGATGGGACTCAAGGCTGATAAATCCCCAGGACACGATGATCTGCATCCCAGGGCACTTAAGGAAGTGGCTCTAGAAACCGTGGATGCATTGGTGATAAATTTCCAATGTTCTATAGACTCAGGATCAGTTCCTGTGGATCGGAGGGTAGCTAATGTTATCCCACTTTTTAAGAAAGGCAAGAGAGAGAAAACAGGGAGTTATAGACCAGTTAGCCTGACATCGGTGGTGGGGAAGATGCTGGAGTCAATTATAAAAGATGAGATAGCCGAACATTTGGATAGCAGTCACAGGATCAGTCCGAGTCAGCATGGAGTTACGAAGGGGAAATCATGCTTGACTAATCTTCTGGAATTTCTTGAAGATGTAACTAGGAAAATGGACAAGGGAGAGGTAGTGGATGTAGTGTACCTGGACTTTCAGAAAGTATTTGATAAGGTCCCACATAGGAGATTAGTGGGCAAAATTAGGGCACATGGTATTGGGGGTCGACTGCTGACATAGATAGAGAAGTAGTCAGCCGACAGGAAACAAAGAGTAGGGATTAACGGGTCCCTTTCAGAATGGCAGGCAGTGACTAGTGGGGTACTGCAAGGCTCGGTGCTGGGACCGCAGCCATTCACAATATACATCAATGATTTGGATGAAGGGATTCAAAGTAATATTAGCAAATTTGCAGATGACACAAAGCTGGGTGGCAGTATGAACTGTGAGGAGGATGCTATGAGAATGCAGGGTGACTTGGACAGGTTGGGGGAGTGGGCAGATGCATGGCAGATGAAGTTTAATGCGGATAAATGTGAGGTTACCCACTTTGGTAGCAAAAACAGGAAAGCAGATTACTATCTAAATGGCATCAAGTTGGGAAAAAGAAGTACAATGGGATCTGGGGGTCCTTGTACATCAGTCTATGAAAGTAAGCATGCAGGTACCACAGGCAGTGAAGAAAGCAAATGGCATGTTAGCCTTTATAACAAGAAGAATCTAATATAGGAGCAAAGAGGTCCTTCTGCAGTTGTACAGAGCCCTAGTGAGACCACACCTGGAGTATTGTGTGCCGTTTTAGTCCCCTAATTTGAGGAAGGACATTCTTGCTATTGAGGGAGTAGGTTTATTGTAGGTTTACAAGGTTAATTCCTGGGATGGCAGGACTGTCATATGCTGAGAGAATGGAGCAGCTGGGCTTGTGCACTCTGGAGTTTAGAAGGATGAGAGGGAATTGCATTGAAACAAATAAGATTATTAACGGTTTGGACACGCTAGAGGCAGGAAACATGTTCCCGATGTTGGGGGAGTCCAGAACCAGGCGCCACAGTTTAAGACTAAGGAGTAAGCCATTTAGAACAGAGACGAGGAAACACTTTTTCTCACAGAGAGTGGCGAGTCTGTGGAATTCTCTGCCTCAGAGGGCGGGAGGCAGGTTCTCTGGATGCTTTCAAGAGAGCTATATAAAGCTCTTAAAAATAGCGGAGTCAGGGGATATGGGGAGAGACAGGAACGGGGTACTGATTGGGGATGATCAGCCATGGTCACATTGAATGGCGATGCTGGCTCGAAGAGCCGAATGGCCTATACCTGCACCTATTGTCTTACCTGTCCAAATGCTTTTTTAAATGTTGTGATAGTACATGCCCCAACTAACTACTCTGGCAGCTCGTTCCCTATACCTATCACTCATGTAAATAAAGTTGCCCTTCGGGTTCCTATTAAATCTTTCCCTCTCACCTTCAACCAATATCCACTGGTTCTTGATTCCCCTACTCTGGATAAAAGACCTCTCAACCTCTATACTCATGTAATCATGTAATAGCACATCAACCCATTACAGAAAAGTGAAATAAGAAATGAAAAATTCAACATACGATCACACTTCATGAATGTCACTTCACTTTTACTGTACCTATGAATAATTCCATGTCTGTGCAAATAGTCCAATGCTACAGCAACCTCAGAGATATATTTTACTGTCATGTCTTCATCAAAATAGCCATAAATGTGAAGGAGAGACTTGACATCCCCACCAATAAGATACTCCATAACCTAAAGGAAAAACAAAAAGTTGAGTTGTTATCTGGAAAGCATGTAACTTATACACTAAGATGAGGTCACTTATACACTTATACTAAATGTTTTGGAAACATTTAGTATAAAATCATTCAGATAACTTAAAAAGATATTAAATTAGCACATCAGGCAGCAATTTCTGCCATTTCCCCACAAGATTCTACTCCCATTACAAGTACAAGTCTGCACTAACAGCGCATTACTCAACTCTGGTTAAGCACGCATACCACACCCAGACTTGCTAATCACCAGCAACCATGTTTATAACACCTTGAAGTCAACACCCTGGATCTCCCTTCTTGAACCATCTCTCCTCCCAGTCCTCCTTCAAGATACAAAAATAAAAACAATTTTAAAAATGTAATAACCTTTCTAGGTTCTCCTCGCTTATCTTGCCATCCATTTGGAATCAAATGTCTGTCTATCACAAAAAACTCTCATCTTGTTTGTTTCTATGTCTGTCTGTGTCTGTTGAGTGATGTCCTCAAATTAAGCCAAAACGGTACATGACAGCACTACAAATGTTGGACCACCTTACTGACAAATGTCCTGTGGTGTGGTGTATCACCATTCAGATTGATGGTATAATTTACAGGTTCTTCACATTGTGAATTTTAGCGGTACATTTCGATAGCAGTAACAGGATCGGTCTCAGTCAGCATGGATTTACGAAGGGGAAATCGTGTTTGACTAATCTTCTGCAATTTTTTGAGGATGTAACTAGGGAGGATGGGACAAGGGAGAGCCAGTGGATGTAGTGTACCTGGACTTCCCTAAAACATATGATAAGGTCCCACATACCCACATAGGAGATTAGGGGGCAAAATTACAGCACATGGTGTTGGGGGTAGAGAGCTGACATGGATAGAAAATTGGTTGGCAGACAGGCAACAAAGCGTAGGGATTAATGGGTCCCTTTCAGAATGGCAGGCAGTGACTAGTGGGGTACCGCAAGGCTCGGTGCTGGGACCGCAGCTATTTACAATATATATTAATGATTTAGTTGAAGGGATTACAAGTAACATGAGCAAATTTGCAGATGATACAAAGCTGGGTGGCAGTGTGAACTAAGGAGGATGCTATGAGAATGCAGGGTGACTTGACAGGTTGGGTGATTGGGCAAATGCATGGCAGATGCAGTTTAATGTGGATAAATGTGAGGTTATCCACTTTGGTAGGAAAACCACGAAGGTAGATTATTATCTAAACGGTGTAAAGTTCAGAAAAAGGGAAGTACAACGGGATATGGAGGTCCTTGTTCATCAGTCAATGAAAGTAAACATGCAGGTACGGCAGGCAGTGAAGAAAGGAAATAGCATGTTGGCCTTCATAACAAGAGTTAAGTATAGCAGCAAATAGGTCCTTCTAGTTGTGCAGGGCCCTAATGACACCTGGAATATGGAGTGCAATTTTGGTATCCAAATTTAAGGAAGGACATTCTTGCTATTGGGGGAGTGCAGCATAGGTTCACATGGTTATTTCCGGGATGGCGGCACTGTCATATGCTGAGAAAATGGAGCGGCCCGGCTTGTATACTCTGGAATTTAGAAAGATGAGAGGGGATCTTATTGAAACATAAGATTATTAAGGGTTTGGACACGCTAGAGGAAGAAAACATGTTCCGATGTTGGGGGAGTCCAGAGCCAGGGGCCACAGTTTAAGAATAAGGGGCAAGCCATTTAGAACAGAGTTGAGGAAACACTTTTTTCACAGAGAGTTGTTCATCTGTGGAATTCTCTGCCTCAGAGGGCGGTGGAGGCCGGTTCTCTGGATACTTTCAAGAGAGAGCTAGATCGGGCTCTTGAAGATAGTGGAGTCAGGGGATACAGGGCGTCTCAACAGGAACGGGTGAGTGGTGGAATATTGCATTGGGGAAGGGGGACGGCGCTTGGTATAGTATCTCTATCTCACTAAAACTCTCATCTTTTTTGTTTGTTTGTTTGTTTGTTTCCGAAATTTAATTTACATTAAAAATAGTACAAGTTGCTGTGGCATTAAAAAAACTCCTTGAAGCACTTAATATTAAAGTATATTAAATATTACAGAAGTACAAAAGATACTTACGAGATAAACATTGTTGGTGGACTGAAGAGAGTAATACAAGTGTACAATAAAAGGGCTTTTACTGAGAGCTAGTGCAGCTCTCTCTGCCTGCAATTGGTGCACCATGTTTTTATGTATCAGATCAGCTTTCTTGACAACCTTGGGTGAAAAAAATGTAAATTTCCTGTGAATATTTTCATTTTTAATTGCATACAAAAAGGATTGTGAATTTGGTAAATATAATTCCCTACATTTTACATCAATGTATGTAGCTGCTATTTTCCAGATTAAGCTATATACACTAAACACTTTGGCTAACAAATACATTTATCTCCCTCAACTTAAAACAAATCTAATAATGGTCAATGGGAAAAATATTATTCTGAAACAGAATATTTGTGTTTGCAATTCCAGAGAAATAATGTTCAAGTCATGTAGTACATTTGATATACAAGCAACAGTTTTGCTGGACATACACTGCCCTCCATAATGCTTGGGACAAAGACACATCATATATTTGAAGAAGGGTTTCGGCCCGAAACGTTGCCTATCTCATTCGCTCCTTAGATGCTGCTGCACCCGCTGAGTTTCTCCAGCCTTTTGTGTACCCCCATCATATATTTATTTGCCTCTGTACTCTACAATTTGAGATTTTTAATAGGGAAAAAAAAAATCACACATGGTTAACGGAGGTTTTTGTCAGTCTCCCTAATGGTCGAAACTGACAAAAATCTGCGGAAACTTCCGGGAACCGCATGGAAACCTTGGGTGGGGCATAATGTCTCCAGAGGTTTCTGTTCAAGTTTCCTAAGTGGGACAGGGGCATTATTCTATGGCCTCTGGTCCTAGATTCTCCCACTAATGAAAACATCTTCATCATATCCACTCTATCCAGGCCTTTCACTATTCCTTAAGTTTCAATAAGGTCTCCTCTCATCCTTCGAAACAAGTGCAGGCCCAGTGCCGTCAAACAGTCATCATATGTTAATCCAATCATTCCTGGGGACAGATGTACTCGGACCACCAAGGTGGAGCCAAATTTCCTAGTTGCTAACTATTCTAACGCATAAATTCAGGTCAAAGGAGCAGAATTAAGCCATTCAGCCCCAAGCAAGAACCTGTCAACCTCCGCTACCCAAAGACTGGGCCTCCACATCCATCTGTGGCAATGAATTTCACATGAATATCCTGAATTGATACATTTGGAATTATCCACTAAAGAGGTGGTGCTGGTGGTCTTAAAGTTTAGAATTATCACATGTACTGAGGTAGAATAAACAGCTGTGTTTAGTATTATCCAATCAGATCCCATAACACTATACATAAATACAATCAAATCAAACTAAAGGACAATAGGTAGAGCAAAGGGAAAGATACAGTGTGCAGAATAAGGTTCTCTGCTTTGTAACACATCAGTTCCACAGACAAAGTTCAATGTCCAAAACCCGATGAAACCTGATAACAGTGGAAGAAGCTGTTCCAGAGGCTGATCATGTGTGCTTTCAAGCTTCTGTATCTTCTCCTTGACGGGAGCAGTGCGGATGAGGAATGCCAAGGTATTAAATAATCGACAATAGGTGCAGGAGTAGGCCATTTGGTCCTTCGAGCCAGCACCGCATTCAATGTGATCATGGCTGATCATCCCCAATCAGTACCCCATTCCTGCCTTCTCCCCATATACCCAGACTCCGCTATTTTTAAGAGCCATATCTAGTTATCTTGAAAGCATCCAGAGAACCTGCCTCCACCACCCTCTGAGGCAGAGGCAAAGTTAATACATTCTTGGGGCCTGATCGAGTATATCCTAGGACATTGTGGGAAAAATTGCGGAGGCCCTGACAGTGATACTATTATCATCAGTGAACCCAACATCAGTGATGGGCTAGTTGCTGGAGGGGATTCTGAGGGACAAAATCTACATCTTGGGCGGTACGGTGGCGCAGCGATAGAGTTGCAGCTTTACAGCGCTTGCAATGTTGGGAGATCCGGGTTCGATCCCGACTATGAGCGCTGTCTGCACGGAGTTTGTACGTTATCCCCATGACTGCGTGGGTTTTCTCTGAGATCTTCGTTTTCCTGCCACACTCCAAAGACATACAGGTTTGGTATAAGTGTAAAATGTCCCTAGTGTGTGTAGGATAGTGCTAATGTGTGGGGATCGCTGGTCAGTGCGAACTCAGTGGGCCGAATGGCCTGTTTCCGCGCTGTATCTCGCTAAATACTAAAGTATTTACAAGGGCAAGGACTGATTAGGGATAGTCAGCGTGCCTTGTGCATGCAAAATCCTGTTTCATAAATTTGATTTAATTTTTTGAAGAGGATTAATAAGGGCAAGGTGATAAACATTAACTTCAGTAAGGTCTTTGGCAAGATCCTACATAGTCAGCTGGTCTGGAAGGCTAGATCATATGTAATCCAGGGATCAGGCAGAAGGAGTAGCAAGATGATGGTGGAGGGTTGTCATTCAAATTGGATGCTTGTGACCAGTGGTGACCACAGGGATCGGTACAAGGTCCATTATTGTTTTTCATCTAATGATTAATGATTTAGAAGACATTGGTGTTAATATGTTAATGAGGAGACACCTAAATTGACGGTGTAGCAAAGAGTGAAAAAGTTTATCTAAGATTACAACAGGATTCAGATAAATTGGTGAAATAGACTAAGAAATGGTAAATGAAACTTAACTCAGAGGTACAAGTTGTTGTATTGTGGCAAGTTAAACTAGAGCAGGACGCACAGTAAATGGTAGTGCCTTGGAGAGAGTTGTAGGGGAGACCCATTGATGGAGGTAGATCCTTGAAAGTTGTGATACTGCTGGACAGTACAGTGAAGGTGTTTGACACGCCTGTCTTTATCAGTCATATCATTTAGTACAGGCATTGGGAGGTCATATCACAACTGTATGTCATTGGTGGGACCACACGGGTCTCCCAGCTATAGGAAGGATGTTATTAAGCCAGAAAGGAAGCCAAAAGATTCATGAAGATGTTACCAAGACCGGAGAGAGTTTGAATTATTAGAGACCAAATACACTTTGCCAGTTTCAACTGTGCCCGAGGAAGCAGAAGGGAGACCTTATAGAGGTTTATAAAACCATATGGGGCATGGGCAAGATGGACGGTCAGTTTCCCAGAGTAGGGGAGTCCAAAACTAGAGGGTATAGGTTTAAAGCGGAGGAGAATAATTTAAAGGAAACCCGAGGGGCAAGTTTTTTACCATATAGTGGGTGATGGTATATGGACTAAGGTGCTAGAAGTGTTGTGGCTGGTACCAAATACAATGTAGAAAATGCAATGTAGAAACAACATAGATAGGAATTGTTTAGAGGGATATAGGGCAAAACAATGTTTAGAGGGATATAGAACACATAAATAGGACAAATTTGCATCAAAATTTGTTTGGTATGGGCAAGCTGATCTATAGGACCTGTATCCTTGCTGTGTTACTCTATTAATCTAATATCTTTCCTTTTACAAATGCCAATCTCAAACAGTTTTTAACAATTTTGAACCTCATCCAGCTTGACTTTTCCAATCAAGGTTTTATTTCTACTACCAACATTGTGGAATAGAGTTTTGTCATATTAATGAATAGAATTAATGAAGCATTTGCTAAATTCTACGCTGAACTATACGCTTCTGATTGTCCTCCCACTGCAGATGACATGCTCCGTAGTATGACGTTTCCCTGAATTGACGATGAAGCCACGAGAGACTTGGGTAGTCCCATAACTATTGCTGAGGTCCAAGCAGCCATCACATCATTGCAAAGCGGAAAGTCACCCGGCCCTGACGGCTTCACTGTAGAATATTACAAAGCTTTCAAAGCTACATGGTAAACGGTAGGGAATTGAAGAATACAGTTGAACAGAGGGATCTGGGAATAACCGTGCATAGTTCCTTGAAGGTGGAATCTCATATAGATAGAGTGGTAAAGAAAGCTTTTGGTATGCTAGCCTTTATAAATCAGAGCATTGAGTATAGAAGCTGGGATGTAATGTTAAAATTGTACACGGCATTGGTGAGACCAAATCTGGAGTATGGTGTACAATTTTGGTCGCCCAATTATAGGAAGGATGTCAACAAAATAGAGAGGGTACAGAGGCGATTTACTAGAATGTTGCCTGGGTTTCAACAGCTAAGTTACAGAGATAGGTTGAATAAGTTAGGTTTTTATTCTCTGGAGCGCAGAAGGTTAAGGGGGGACTTGATAGAGGTCTTTAAAATGATGAGAGGGATAGACAGAGTTGATGTGGACAAGCTTTTCCCTTTGAGAATAGGGAAGATTCAAACAAGAGGACATAACTTTAGAATTAAGGGACAGAGGTTTAGGGGTAACATGAGGGGGAACTTCACTCAGAGAGCGGTAGCGGTGTGGAATGAGCTTCCAGTGGAAGTGGTGGCGGCAGGTTCGTTGGTATCTTTTAAAAATAAATTGGATAGGCATATGGATGAGAAGGGTATGGAGGGTTATGGTATGAGTGCAGGCAGGTGGGACTAAGGGGAAAAAAGTTGTTCGGCACGGACTTGAAGGGCCGAGATGGCCTGTTTCCGTGCTGTAATTGTTATATGGTTATATGGTTTCCCTGCTCTCCTCGCACCTGTCCAGAGAGATATGTACAATGAGGCGTTTCTACATCGTCGCCTACCGCCCACCTTGTCGTGGGCTACTATCTCCCCAATTCTTAAAAAGGAGAAAGATCCCCTGCTTTGTAGTAGCTACAGACCAATTTCACTCCTGAATGTGGACTTCAAAATCCTCTCTAAAGTCCTTGCGCTCCGTCTTCAACAAGTGATGTCCTCTATTATCTCGTTAGATCAAGCAGGGTTCATGCCAGGCCGACAGTCCTCCCACAATACTTATATCCTTATCATCCATTCACCAAGTAGTGAGACCCCGGAGATAGTGGTCTCCATCGACGCCGAAAAAGCTTTCGACAGGGTCGAGTGGAGGTACCTATATGAGGCGATGGACAGGTTTAGCCTCGGCAATAGTTTCATTCTTTGGGTCAGTTTGTTATACTGGTCCCCAGTGGCCTCAGTACAAACAAACGACATACTGTCGCCCACTTCCTCCTTCGGAGAGGTACCAGGCAGGGTTGCCCATTATCACCACTCCTGTTTGCTGTTGCGATAGAACCCCTGGCGGTTTGGTTACGCTCAGAGAACGGCTTTAAAGGTATTACACGATTTGATACAACTCATAAAGTCTCATTGTATGCGGATGACCTACTTCTGTACATCTTGAATCCAGTCAGCTCTCTCCCTGTGATTACGAATATTTTAGAACAGTTCGGTGCATACTCTGGTTATAAACTTAACTACCAAAAAAATGAGCTATTACCGATTAACTCATTGGCTAAGCAGCTCCCTCGCTCTTTAACCTCGTTTAAATTGGCGGAGGACGGGTTTCGCTACCTCGGCGTTTTTATCACAACACCTATATCTGATATGTTCCGCACAAACTTCCTGCCTCTGGTTGAGAAAGCTGAATGAGACTTTGACCGCTGGTCAGTTATACCATTATCCCTCGCGGCCCGGATAAATCTGGTCAAGATGGTCATCCTACCCAAATTCCTGTATCTTTTCCAGCACGTCCCTATACTTATCACTAAATCTTTTTTTGATAAATTAGAAAGGAGCATATCTAATTTTTTTTGGGGTAGTAAACCGGCTAGAATTCGAAAGAGTGACGGCGGTTTGGCACTTCCTGACTTTAGGCGATACTATTGGGCAGCTAACTTGCAAAAAATCCTGTATTGGATGAATGATGATTGCGACCACCTACCGACCTGGGTACACATGGAAAAGGCGAGTTCACGTCTCCCGTTGCGGTCTATGCTCCAAACTCCCCATTTCTACAACATCTGTGGGTGTAGGCCCAATTGCTTCCCTTTCGCTCAAGGTATGAAGTCAACTCAGGAAAAACTTTGGTTTACAAGGCCCTTCCACCTTGATCCCACTGCTTAAAAATCACATCTTTAAACCTTCAAGTACAGACTCCGCATTCAAAACCTGGTATAGCAATGGTATCAGTAGTATCAAAAACCTATACAAGGATGGCATTTTTTCGTCCTTTGAGGAGCTTTCGTCCAACTACAGCCTCCCAAACCCCCACCTTTTCCGTTTTTTCCAGATTTGGGATTTTGTGAAGACATTCCCTCACTTCCCAAATCGCCCCCCTGAAACCCTGACCGATTCCATCTTAGGTCTAGATCCCAACCGGAAGAAATGCATCTCTTTTTTGTATAACTTGTTAGGGTCGGTAATATTGAATCCTCACACCTGCATGGGAGGGCGAGCTGAATATGAAACTAACAGACCAGCATGGGACTCTGCCTTGGATTTGATCCATTCTTCCTCCATATGTGCCCATCATGGCCTAATCCAATTCAAAATCCTTCACAAAGTCCACTACACAAATGCAAGATTATCGAGAATATACCCCGCTGTCAAGGACACCTGCAACAGATGTAATCAATCCCCTGCCAACCATAGCCATATGTTTTGGTCTTGCCCTAAGCTGGCAGCCTTTTGGAGGAGTGCTTTCGACATGATAAGCAGAGCCTATGGCCAGACTATTCCTCCAAACCCACTGTCAGCTATTTTTTGGTACTCCTCCCAACACCAACCTCTCTGTTGCGTTGAAGCGGGTCCTGGCTTTTACAACCTTGTTAGCCCGGAGACTGATCTTGTTTAATTGGAGGCTTACCTGTCCCTCGACACATGCCCACTGGATCAAGGAGCTACTCTACAATTTAAAGCTTGAAAAACTTAGGTTTTCTCTCAAAGGCTCTACCAAGACATTCCTAGATACATGGAACCCTTTCCTGGAACTTGTTAACTCTCTCAACTTGTTTCCGGACTCGGAAGAGGACTGAGTGCCTTCTATCACTGCTCTGTCTTATTGCAGCTGCTCTCCCCTCACCCCCCCCCCCCCCCCCCACACACACACACATTTTTTTTAAATCTTATCATATTTGTGTGGATGTGTACGTATGTGAGTGTTGTTTGTCCCCGTTTGGTTCCGACCTGATTCGGGTGGATTGGTGGGGGGGGGGGGTAAGGGCTTTGAGGGTCGCTTCCTGACTATCACTGTCTGCTATCATTGTATGTATGCAAATTGCTGTGGAATTCAAATAAAAAGATTTAGATAACAATTTTGAACCTTATCCAGCTTGACTTTTCCAATCAAGATTTTAATTTCTACTACCAACATTGTGGAATAGAGTTTTGTCATAATCCCCTTCCATCGATCTGCAATATTTTTAAATTACTCAAAAGTAATTAAAGTAAACATAATGCATGAAAGCAAACTGTAAATTGCGCATCTGATGACCCAACGAAGAACCTTTGAAGAAGCATTAGTGTCTAAGAAAAAATAAACCCTTCCAAACACATTTGTGCCAAGTCCATGAAGCATGCCCATGTCATAAGTCTCTCTTATGGTCTAAAGATAGACACAAGATGCTGGTGTAACTCAACGGGACAGCCAGCATCTCGAGCCAGACGTTTCGGGACGAGACCCTTCTTCAGAGTCTCTATGTACTAAACAACATAAGCAAAAGCTGGAGCAACAGCCCTGGCACCAATAGTTAAGGGAAATGACAGGGGGGTGTCGGTGGTATTATGTTTTTTGTTTTTTTGCTTCGCATCTGCGGTCACTCGTGCCTCTACCCAATAACAAACCTGGTGTAAAAAAACACATTGGTGCAACTCAGCGGGTCAGGCAGCATCCGTGGAAGGGAATGGGCAAACAACGTAAATTGGCTCGTTCAGTCTGCCACCGATTCCAGTACTTGCCTTGACAGCATACATCTTATGCTCGTCCTGTTTTTTGCGAGCCAGGTACACTTTACCGAACGCCCCACGGCTGATGGGTTTGATGATAAGGAAGTCCTCGATGCTGGGGGCGGTCGGCACCTTCACCGCCTTCACGTCTCTATACGAGACGGCGGCCGGGGTTTCACCGTCACTTGGAACCTCCATCTCTCAATCGGATCAGCCACAGCGGGAGACACGGCGCGCGAACGGCCCCGACAACCGGCACCCGTTCCTGTCGCGCGGGGACAGCCCCGACAACCGGCGCCCGTTCCTGTCGCGCGGGGACAGCCCCGACAACCGGCGCCCGTTCCTGTCGCGCGGGGACAGCCCCGACAACCGGCGCCCGTTCCTGTCGCGCGCTCCCGCGCCGCTTTTCAAAACTGGTTCAAAATTCCAGCTGGGGTCCTTCGCCAAACGGTCATTTGATTCACTCAGGGCAGCAGGTTATAAAATGATAGATCTTATGTAGATTAGATACTGAATCTGAATTTAAAAAATTTCAATTCAAGAACGGTTATTGTTAATTTTTAAATCAGTCTTTTTTTTAAACGGTCGGTGTTTTCGTGAAATGTGTGACCAGGCACGGCTGAAGCTGCCCTCGTGGGTCCTGGAGGCAGTCCCATTGGCGGCGGGAGTCGCTGAGTGTTTACCAAAGATCGTAGAGCGGAGCAAGATGGTCCACTCCTGCGTAGTACGCAACGGAGCGTAACTTCCGCCATTTCAGTAAACCCGACCAGTTATGCCCAAAGATCCTATACACCTCTAGTATCTTTGATTATGCCTCTCGCAGTGTAACGAGCGTTGCGGGGGAACAGTTTGTGTGTTTTTAAATATTTTTTTAATTTTTATTTTTAAATGCAGTAAACACTCATCAATTTCCCCCATCACTGTCAGCACTGCCTTGGTCGCTACTTGCTGAAGTAAGTGTGTGTGTGGAAACTTGCGCGACTGTTATTCTGACTGGACACATGCTAATACACACAAAAACAGCACATACCTTGTACAGGGAGAAACTGCAGATGCTGGCTTAAACCGAAGACAGGCACAAAAGGCTGGAGTAAATCAGCGGATCAGGCAGCATCTCTGGAGAAAAAGAATAGGTGATACTTTGGGTCGACCTTTTCGATAGCTTCCGTGACCCGTTCTATGTCATCCTTCGTCCTGCTCCTGGTCTCGGCCCGCACCGATCTGCCAAACATGCTGTGTGTGTGTGTGTGTGTGTTTGTTTGTTTGTTTGGCAGAGTCTGAGGGGAGAAGTTTAAAAAAACCAAGGGGGAAGTTAAAAAAAAACACCGGAAGGAAATAGATGTTTAACAAAAAAAAAGGGGGGTGGGCGGCGATCGCTCCGTGTGGGAGGGAAGGGTTGGGAGATGGTTTGAGTTCCTCTTTCCCCTGACTCGGTCTGAAGACGGTTCTCGACCCGAAATGTCACCTATTCCTTTTGTCCAGAAATGCCGCCCGACCCACTGCATTTTGTGTCTATCCTTTAATCTCTCAGCCTGATATAGCAGAATCTCCCTGTATTTAGCTTGATGTCATGACGGAAGCTGATTACGGAAATGGCGCTGAAGATTACCCATCACCTACTACGGCTTTTTCACGGAGTGAACCATCTTGTTCCGCTCTATGATCTTTAGTGTTTACGCTGCCAGAAACTGCCACGTCTCAGTCTGATCAGCTTGGTGGGTTGATATCGGTGCGTTAGGCTGATAAGTTGCAGAACAGCCATACATCTGGAGCGGTGCGGCGAACCCTTCCTTCACCCAACTAACAATCATCAGAGATGCTGCCTGTCCTGTTGAGTTACTCCGGTATTTTGTCTCGATCTTCAATTATCCATTTTCCTTGTCCTGCATCCCCTTTGATGTCTCGTTTTCACACCTTGCCCTTCCATATCTCTAAACTCCCTCTCCCATAATTCTCAGTCTGAAGAAGGGTCTCGACCTGGAACGTCACCCATTCCTCCAGAAGAGATGCTGTCTGTCCCGCTGTAAATCCAGCACTTTGTGTCTATCCTCCCCTCCTGAAGCCGAGCTGAATAGATTTGCGTTTACTGCTGAATGTTCGCTGCGAAAAGAACCTTGGAATAGTTGGCCGGTTAGGCACTAGTACATTTTTAAAAATAAAATGCTAAGTCCACGAAAATATCGAAGGTAATCAACCTGTCCTGCCTTAGATGACACTTCGAAACATTCATTAGATTCTTCATCTTCAAGGTCCTTTCTTACTTTCTTTAAATTTTAAGCATTTGGTTTTCGTCATCTGGATTTGGTGAGGGTCCCAGATACCGACAACTGAGAGGTTTTTTTATTTGTCCGTGGTAGATCTTTTGCCAATTAAAAAATAATCCATATTGGTGTTTGACCGGGAAGATGTGGAGCCTTCATCATTTCCAGTCCTTCCGCCCAGCCCATATGCTGATATACCTGCTATTAAAATTGAGGTTGAAGGTGTCAAGAAGTTATTGCTCAACATTAATACCACAAAAGCAATTGGACCAGATCAGATACAAAATCAAGCCCTCAAGATCGCAGCCGAAGAACTGGCTCCAGTTTTACAGTTCATTTTTCAACAATCGCTTGACTCGGGCGATGTACCGCTGGATTGGAGGAAGGCCAACATCACTCCTCTCTTTAAGAAAGGTTCAACCACCAACCCAGTGAATTATCGTCCTGTTTCACTAACAAGTACTTGCTGCAAATTGCTGGAGCATATCATTGATAATAATCTGATGTGTCACGTGAGCAAACATAATATTCTTGCCGACAAGCAACCTGCATTTAGGAGGCATAGATCATGCGAGTCTCAGCTTATCCTGACAACAAATGACCTGGCCAAGCACCTTGACAGTAACTATCAACGCCCCACGGCTGATGGGTTTGATAATATGGATTTAGTTGTACTGGACTTTTCTAAAGCATTTGATGTCATCCCACACCAGAGACTGCTTCGGAAGCTTGACTTCTACGGTATTTGTTCCAACATGAAACGATGGATTTCCAGTTTCCTGACAAAACGTCTTCAAAAGGATCTCGATACTATGGTCGAGTGGTCACAACAATGGGGCATGCAGTTCAACCCTTCCAAAGGTGAAATCATGCGTGTCACCAGAAAGAGGAATCCAGGCATCACATCTTACAACATACTTGGTGTCACCCTTGAAGAATCCAAACAAACCAAGTATCTTGGCATCAAATTGCAGAATGATCTACGTTGGAATGGTCAGACTCATCATGTAACAGTGAAAGCAACAGGTGTCCTAAACTTCCTGAGGCGCAAATTCCATCATTGTTCAGCTTCTGTCAAGGAGAAGCTGTATTTCACCCTCGTTAGACCTCATCTGGACTACGCAGTTGCAGCTTGGGACCCATACACAGATAAAAACATTTCATCCATCGAACGTGTCCAAAGACAGGCCGCTCGATTTGTTACTAACACCTACGAGAGAGAAGCGAGTATCACCAAACTTCTGAATTCTCTGGGTGGAACCCTCTCCAAGACAGACGTGAAGCTCACCGTTTGACCTGTTTTTACAAAATGTTAAATGGTCAGCTAGACATAGATCACAAGGCCTACTCCAACCCCAAACCAATTAGGAGCAGAGGAGGGCATTCGATCCAATTTGTGGTCCCAGCCTCAAAGACAGATGTGCACAGCAATTTGTTCTTTCCACGAACTATTAAAGCATGGAATAGTCTCCACCAAGCCACGGTTGCCCAGCCAGATGCAACTAAATTTAAAGTGGCACTTTCTTCCCAATAACCCTCTCTGGCTAAACCCCTCCCTTCACCTCCAGTTTAAATTCCAGTTGGAATATTTTGGACGACCAAGTAACCAAGAACCAAGACTTTCCCTCCCTATTCCACTCGATGCAACGCTCTCACCAGAATGAACATTCTCAACAGGAATCTGAAGATTCTGGAAAAGTTCAATAGATCAAATAGCATCTGTAGAGAGATAAACAAATTTTGCTTTTCAGGTTATTGATCTGAAATGTTAACTCTCTTCACAGACTATATTTATCCTTAGCACTTAGATTACGTTGATGCTCGTTCTTATCTACAATATTGTGTAATCGTTAACGTTGATAGTTCATCTGTCGATGTGCAAGTCTATTTAGAGTATATTTAATTGCATTAAAAATTATAGTCAGCTTTTTCCATCATAAAGTCAGAGGTGGGAAGGTGGATTGATGATAGCCCACTGTTCGTTCCATTTCTGATTCCGCAGCAAAATAAGTAATCAAGTTCAAGATCACGTTACATTGATTGTCACATGCACCAATTGGTACAGTGAGATTTGAGTTACCATACAGCCATACAAATAAAAAGAACACAATACATGATAGAATTTAACAATCCAAAACATCCCCACACAACGGAATCAACGTTTTCCACTGTGAGGGAAGGCAATAAAGTTCAGTCATCTTCCTCTTGTTCACCCGTGGTCGGGGCCCTTGAGCCCTCCGCAGTCGCCACTACGGTGGCCCGATGTTCAGGACTTCTCGCCATGGCTGCATGCAGTAAAATCAGAACAACATTCAGGAATGGATAACTGGCAGGTAATATTCACAGCATAAACATGCCAGACAATGATAATCTCCAGCAAGATAGAACCTAACCTCCCAACAAACAAACTGCTGAGGGGACTCTGGCTCAGGTAGCCATAACTCTCTAAACCCGTCCTATCCATGTAACTGTCCAATTGTCTCTTAAATATCATTATAGTATCTGCCTCAACTACCCCCTCCTGCAGCTTGTTCCATATACCCACCACCCTTTGTGGAAAAAAAGTTACCTTTCAGGTTCCTATTGAATCTTTCCCTTCTCACCTTAAACATATGTCCTCTAGTTCTCGATTCCCCGACTGAACAACATCCTCCTGCATCCCAAGGAATAAACTCCTAGCCTGCTCAACCTCTCCCAATAGCTCAGGCCCTCGAGTCCTAGCAAAACCCTTGTAAATCTCTGCACCCTTTCTAGCCTAACACCATTTTTCCTATAATCTGGTGACCAAAAACTGAACATAATGCTCTAAATGTGGCCTCACTGCATGGCCTTTACACTGATTCTCTTTCTTCCACTCTTTTAGGACCAAAAATTGTTTCTACCCAAAAGGTTGACTGCCCGTAACCCCCCCCCCCCCCCCCCCCCCCCCACAGATAATGTAAGACCGTTTGAACGCTGAGTTCCTCCAGTAGATTATTTTTCTTAATTAAACTTCAACCATTGTCACAAAAAAAGATTGGACATTTTTCTATATCATTGCTGTTTTTGTACATAAAAAGGTAGTCGTGTTTCATCATGACGTGACTGAATATCAAATTTTACCTTCTTGACCAAAATATACCATATAAATGCCAATCTTTTAAGCAGTGAAAATGATTTAAAAAAATATGTGCACCCATCCCCCTTTAGAAAGGACAATTAATCTTTATTTGCAATCAAATGATTTGTAAACATGCACCAAACCTTTTCACCTCCAAATAAAAATGTCCTTCACTTGTGTACACATAACTTTGATCTTGTGTAATGGGAAAACATTCTAGATTCAATATCAGAAAATAAGTAAGTCACACCAAATAGGGACCATTCAATATATTTGAACCATGCAATGAATGAATATTATTGTGTATGTTGGATTGTAATTTTTCCATTAATATCTGTTAATGTGTGGGGGGAGGGGGTGTATGCCCAACATATGGCTACAATTTTTGTTTTTTTTTAATGAAAAAAAAATGCTGCAGGACAGCAGAGAAAACATAAAAATAAGTCAACAGAAATTACAACATGGAACAAGGTGATTTATTTAACTGAATTTGTACTGGTAATAAATCTTCAGAAGAAATCGTCCACTTTATTAAGGTTGTTTTATATACTTAATTTTCACATAAAAACCATGTTGTAGTGTCCGATTTAAAACTATTTGGGAGAATCCAAAACAAATAAAATATATACCGTAACTAAATATGAAAAGGAAGCGCTCACACAAGGAAAAATTAAAGATGTTCAAAGGAGAAAACAATTAAAATGGGAAATATTGCCTGCCATACATCACTTAGAAACATAGAAAAGCACAACCCAGGAACAGGTCCTCAGTCCACCATGTCTGTACAAACATGTACAATGATACCAAATGAAACTAATCTCATCTGCTTGAGCATGGTCTGTATCTATCTGTTCCCATTTATCTGTTGAAATGCCTCTGAAACAATGCTATTGTCTAAGTTTATTGTCATATCTAACGAGTTAAGAGTATTTAATTGCATTGAAAGGAAGGACAGGTGCTGGTTTATACCACCTAAACCTACATGATCTCCCGGTTGCTAAACACTTTAACTCCCCCTCCCTCCTCCACTGTCAGACTGAGGCCCAACCTAAATTGGAGGAGCAGCACCTCATATTTTACTTGGGCAGCTTACAACCCAGTGGTATGAATATTGACCTCTCTGTTCAAGAACAAGTAAGTAAAACTCCTACGCATGCCTGGAACCCCCGTGCATGCGTGGACTTAATAAAGTTGTTAAAGGCACATAACACATATCATAACATCCCCTATTTTTCCAAAAGAGAAAAACATACATCTGTACAATGTATATATCTGTCCAAGTGGGAAAATAACACTTTTTCTAAAGTAAAATGTCCTTACCTTCTCATTATCTTATTTACATAAACTTGTTTTATCAAGCTTGCCACCCCATACAGACATAACAATTGATAAGCACTAAATCAATGGGTCACAAAGTCTCCAAAATACTTAGGCGATGTTACAGCTCAACCCGAGAGAGTTCTCACTGTTTCATTTATGTCCATGTCCTTGGTTTTATCAGTTCGTTCAGTAGCCGTTTTCTTTTCAGTTGGTGTTGGCTGCCGTTTCAATGCCTGTGTCACGTTAGTTGTGGTCGGTGTAGTAGATAGATTTGCCCTGGTCTTTGATGGTCTGGCCATGCTTTGCGTGTTGATATGCGACTAGCTCATCTGGTGGATTTTCGCAGGTCTTTTGGAAATATATGCAATTGCGATGGTATATGCCAGATGGGCTCTGAACCACAAATGAACGCTCGTCAAGCTGGCAAGAAATAATGGCTTTCTCCCAACTCTTCTTTCCTTGTACGAGGGGTTGCATTTGCACTGTGTCACCCTTATGAAGTGTGGAAAGGTCTTTAGCTGACTTACTGTAATTGTCAGCTTTCTGCTGAATGCGCTGCTTCATACGTTCATGCTCGTATACAAGTCTGGGTTCAAGTAGTCTCCATATCGTCAGCTGAAGTGTACGTGTGCGAGAATTCATGAGGTGCTGAGCGGGACTTGTGCTCAACCCTTGTGAAGGCGTATTTCGATGATCCAACATCGCTAGGTAGGGGTGGGATTGTGATTTGTTGCTCTTTGTCATGATTCGCTTCACTGTTTTGATGGCTGATTCTGCCTTCCCATTCGTTTTGCTATTACCGGGACTGCTGCAACAGGTGCTCAAAATCCCATTTCCTCACAAACTGGCGTAATGCGATCGATGTGTATTGCGGCCAGTTATCGCTCACAACTTGTGTCGACCTGCCGTATTCCATAAAATGAGCTTTCAACTTGCGAATCACGGTTGGACTGCTCGTGTCTCTCAGCCGGTCTACTTCGACAAAGTTGCTATGGTAGTCTAAGGTGACGAGATAATCTTTCCCGTCCCATGTAAAGCGATCTCTGCCAACTTTCTCCCATGGCCTTGTCGTTAACTCATGACTCATGAGTGTCTCTTTTTGCTGGCTCACCTCATAGGTGCGGCACATATCATATGTAGCAAAATACTGCTTGATGTCGCTATTCATGCCAGGCCAGAATAGGCATTTGCGTGCTCGTCGCAGGCGGCCTTCGATGCCCAGATGTGAAGAGTGTATCTTTTCTTTCATGTCTCAGAAGCTTATCGGTATGATCACGCTCTCGCCCTTGAAGATCAAACCATCTTGGACTGGAAGCTCATCCCTATAACTGTAATAAGGCATGAGCTGCTCTGTTAGCCTATCTCATTCACTAGGCCAACCACTGATGATGACACGTTTCAGCATCTGTAGTGTGTCTTTCGCTGCTTCATCGCAAATTTGCTTGAGATGCTCATTTCGAATGGGCAAGTGTGATGTCATGTTGACCTCCTCGAATGCTTGCATGCGACAGTGTATCCGCAAGGTACATGAGCTTCCCCTGACAGTAGCTGATGTTGAAATCATAGCTCTGCAGGCATAGCATTCCTTGAAGACACTTTGGTGCTTTCACTAGTGGCTTCTTTGCTATCATTTCCAGCGGCTTGTGATCGCTGATCACGCTAGTGAAACGACGAAATGTATACTGATGGGACATATCGCGATTCGGTGTCATTTATTGCTCTGCTCGCATACACGATGGGATGTCCCTTTTGGAGCAAGGCTGCCCCCAGTCCCTTGTTGCTCGCATCACACTGAATCATCAGCTCCTCCTTGGGATTGTAGTATGCTAAGATCGGTGCTTCAGATACCATCTGTCTGATCTTGGACATCGCTTTGTCATACTCAGCAGACAAATCCCAGGTGTGGTCTCGTCAGCTGTCTGATGGGCTCATGGGTATCAGAACGGCTGGGTAGAAAGCGGCTCAGGTAGTTGACAAATCCACTAGCCTCTGCACACCTTGTACATCTGAGGGTGCTAGCATATTGACGACATCTGCGACCTTTTTGGGGCAGATTTTCTTAGGCTTAGCCCACTTGCTTTGCTTGTATGGGTATTGCGGTATTGCACAAAAGTGCCTCTATTGCCGCTCTGCTATCTGATTTTGTGGACTGCAGCAGCAGACCTACTTCCGTTGAAAGCTTGGAGATGCGACTCAGCAGTCTCGCCACTCTTGCAGATGTCGATACATCCGTTGAAAGTGAGATTCCTTTCCAGCAGCAAACGTCTCCTCGTCTGCGAGTAGCTTATGCCCAACACAATCTTGTCACGGAGCAAGCTATTCGTCATGCACTGGCAGAAATTACAGGACTTTGCTAGTTATCTCAGGCTCGCGAAGAATGATTCCAAGTTCTCACCTGCTTCTTGCTGTCTCTTGTTGAAGAAGTATCGCTCATAAGTCTCATTCTTCTCGCCAATGGTGTAGCTCTCGAACGCGCGAATGATATCAGCCAGTTCTTGGTTCTCCTTGTCGTTGGCGAACGCAAAACTGTCGTAAATCTCCAGTGCTGATGGGCCAATTGTATGGAGAAACAATGCTGTCTGGTATGCTGGTGTTTGCCTGTCTAGCTGTGTGACCACGCTGTAGTTTGCCCACATCCAACGCCATGTTTTCCAACCCTTAATCACTCCGAGGTTGATTGTTAATGAGGTCGGTGGTCGTATACTGCTCACGTGAAGCGGGCCGGGAAGTGCTACTGGTGGCCGTCTGCGTAGGCCACTGGTCGCCCGTCTCCTCATTCGCACTCGACTCAGCTTGCTGCTGAGTGGCCGTCTGCCCCACCCTTCGGGTAGCCATGTATTTTTCCGGCAGTTTTAATATTTTCCATGCCTTAAATGCTGCTCACTCACTAATCCAACGCCGCTTGTTTTATTATTCCTACCTGCTAACTGTTCCAGCCGGGAGCTTCTGGTTGTGGCAGAAAAACAATTCTTTAAGGCACCACCGCTGCCACCATGTTCAAGGACAAGCTTTTCCAGTAAGTAAAACTATTACGCATGCCTGGAACCCCCGTGGACTTTATTAAGTTGTTAAAGACACATTACACATATCATAACACTCTCTAACTTAAAGTAACCCTTATTTTCCCTCTCTCTCCATCCCTCCCCATCTTAGATCTCCAACCAGTCTGACTGTCCTCCTGATTAAAATGTTATCTTTGTATGCTTAGTCATCACCATCCCCAAGCTAACAATGATCTATTATATATTTTACTTGAGCTTCGTCCTCTTTGATATCTCATTTTCACGTTACCCTTCCATATCTCTGTGTGTTTCTCTCTCCCCTGAATCTCAGTCTGAAAAAGTGTCTCGTCCCGAAACATCACACATTCCTTCTATCCAGAGATGCAGTCTGTCCCGCTGAGTTATTGCGGCATTTCATGTCTATCTTCAGTGTAAACCAGCATCTGCAGTTTCTTCTTACACAAAGATTTGCAATAAATGGGTCCTCTTCATGATATTGCGATAAAACTAGTGGAGGAATAGGCAGGGCGAATACACAGTCTTTAACCCAAGATTGGGGAATTGAAAACCAAAGAACATAGGTTTAATGCAAGAGCGAAAAGATTTAATAGGAATCTAAGGGGAAGCGTTTTCAGAGGGTGGTCGACATATGGAAGTGATGTCCGAACAGGTAGCTGAGGCAGGTACTATAACAGCATTTAAAAGACACTGGACAGGTACACAGATAGGAAACATTTACAGGGATATGGGCCAAACGCATGTTCCATGTTTGCTAATTATACAAAATATTTCCATGTTTGCTAATTTTGGTGGAAAGGCATGGATAGATGATGTTTCTGGTTCAGACCTGGTTTATTCAGACCTGGTTTAGTGAAGGATCTCAACCTGAATCGTCACCTATCCATGTTCTCCAGAGATGCTGCTTGACCTGCTGAGTTACTCCAGCACTTTGTGCCCTTTTGTGCACCTTCAGTTGCTTGTTTCCACAGGTGGATTGGGCATATTGTGATGAAGCCATCGTAATCCTACTAGGGGATATCAGGTGAAAATCCAGCAAATTAAGTTTAATGTAAGTATGTTACAAAACTTACCTTTAGCAGCGTTGCAGTTCTGCCACTGCCCGTGTGCGCGACTTTGGCACCTATGAGAGGGGGGCGGGTTTAAAATGCCGTTTTTCTCCAGACCATTCAAATCGATTAATCTCAGGGGATTTAGTTGCTGAAGGGAAATCGCTCCATCATTTGTTTTATTAAGTTATTTTTAAACTATGCTGAATAATGTATTAGCATGAGTAATTTAAAAATCATCTTGTAAAGCCGTGAATGCTGACAAAGGGACAGATCTTACGTTGGGGACAAAAGAAGGTACACAGTTTATTTTTACATAAAAACGTGCTTCTTAGGAAGCCTTTAATCAAAATTTCATGTTGCGAAAAGGTGACTTAAAAAATATACGAACCGGCAGTATTTTTCCTGCAGTTATGGGGGTTAAATTCACTGCAATCGAAACGATCGCGTTCCACAAAAACCCACTCGCAAGTTGATTTAAATGGCCATTAATTTACGGGAATTAAACACTAAATTCCTTCAATTTGGCCTATAAATTCATAACAATGAGATTTAAAAATCATGTTATATTGTGAATTATTGTGTGAATGTTATTTGGACACTTAGGTTTTTTTTTAATGTTAACCTTTTCTTAAGAAATGGATAGATGTTTAGATCCAGTAATTGAATTTTGTAATTAGCTACAATTAGGTAACTAACTAATTATATGCTTTAATTTCAGGTCATCCAAGTAAGATTGTTTCATATTGGTTTCAGAATGCTTCAATCTATAATAACTGAACATTTCATTCAGTTCTCTAAATTTTTAAGAAAGTTATGGGCTTTTGATTGTCCTCGATCACAGCTTTTGTGTTAAGTCAATGGAACAGCAATAGGGAACAATATGCTAATTTCTGAGTATGAAAATGGCCATACCTTTTTTAATACTGAAGATGTGAAAGTGAAGTAGGTGTCAAATTAAACTTCTTTTTATGCTTTATCTGATGGGATAAATTGCAGGCTTGATTTTTTAAATCTCACAATTTTGTAACATTGCTATTTAATGTGATGAAGTGTTAGGTCATGCACTTTGGCAAGATGAATCAAACATTGAAAATTATTACCTAAATGGAGGGAGGTTGTAAATGAGTGGAGTTCACTGAAACTAGGTGTTTCAGTGTATAAATCATAAAGAGTTCGAAGGCAGATCCTACAAGTAGTAAACGGCATGCCTAGAGTCCAATATGTTCATTGGTGTCTGAAGCAGCATTCCATGTTTGGTAATGATACAATAATTGGGGGAAGGGCTTGGATAGATGACATTTTGGGTCACCTATTGGGCAATGATTGAATTGGCAAACATGAGCTCATCCAGTTCCTGAGGGGCAACTTTTTTCATTCAGAATGTGCTTGGCATATGAAAGGTAGGTGTGACTGGTATAATAACAACATTTAAAAGGTCATTGGACAGGTACATTGAGATTAGATTTAGAGTGAAATAGACCAAATGCGGGCAAATGGAGCTAGCTTAGATGGGACATTGTGGTCGGCAGGGGTGCGTTGGGTTGAAGGGTCGGTTGACTAATGACTCTAATACCTCCTATGTTCCAATGGAGATGATGCATGCTTCAGGAATAGCATCTCCTCTGAACAAATTGTGGATACTGGATATCGGAAACAAAAATACTGGAAACAGTCAAGAGATCAGGCAACATCTGTGGAAAGAGTTCATGTTTCGGTCAAAAACCCTTCATTAGAACTGGGAAAATGGGAAAACATAAAGATTTATGTTGTAAAGATGGTGGGGGAGGGATGTGTAGAACGGGAATGTAATGTTAGGATGAGTCAAAATGAATTCATGATAGCATGCAGTTATCAGCACATTAAGCTTCTTCGTCAGTACATTATGTTGATTTTCATGGTCAAGTTGCTCAGTCCTCTGACCACTGGGCTGCATCACTGTGAAAAGAAACTCTGTCCACATATGCATGTGAATAACAAATACAAAATGGACAAAGTTTAACAGTGTGAGTAAATTTCTATATTTTTAAACCTCCATTTTGGTATCCATGCAGATTACCATACTCTTCATCACTCTTGCAACCTCTTATAAGTATTTTGAATTCCTGAACTGTTACTACTCCACTTTGCATCGATTTGCTTCTCTTTCTCTGTCAGATATTTCACACAAAGTTCTACATCATTCCAATTTCACATCTTACAAAGACAATCCACCTGGAATTTAGGTCTTCCACAAATGCCATCACCTCTCTAGATAATTGATGCACATGCTGTGCAGACATTCTACTTCTACAAATCTCCGCATAAGTTCTCATGCCAGTGGCTCCTACCGGCAGCTTGAAGTTCTGAGCCCTGTATTCATAAGCAAGAGTATGCAGAGAAAATCAAGCTTTGTACCAAATTCTGGGTTTTCAATACTTTTGTGTCAGAAGTATTTTCCCTGTCTATTTCTTGGATATATGGTTTAAATACTTCCTGAGTGACTGAATGTATAAGAAGCCAATTTCATTGAGCTCTTTGAAAAGTTCACTAATTATATGGGGTGGTTTGTCCTCTGGTGAGAAGACTGACCTCAGGGTTGAAACGAATGAAGACTTGTGGTATTTAGAAGTATAAACAACATAATATGTTGTGAGATAGCAGTTTTCTGCATATAATATAAATTGCTCCTTCCAAAGTTCATTTGGACATATATATTTTAAAGTTGTATATTTGTAAATATAGTTCACAAAGTCAATGGCAGGCCAGTTATACATATGATTCAAAATGTGTCCTGTGAAACTTATGTGGATTAAGAATCATTGTGTTCTGGAATTCAATAAACTTTGATTGCAATCTACTGAATCCCCTCAAAATACTGAAATGCTAATGGTAATATTTTTATAGCAACTCAATGGCTTCTACTTATAACCACTGGCTAGTAATGCATGTTATTGACTTCCATAAATTACAGAACAATGTTAATTAAATCATGAAAAAGCACAGTTAGATAATTAATTAGATGTTCGCTTGAACCCTTAATTATCTTTGGAAATAAAATATATTTTTATTTTCAGAAAATCAAATTGCAGTTCATTAATTTGAAAACATTATTGTCATTTGAATGTGTAAAGTACTAATAGTTTTTTTCCTGCTGCAAAGACTCTTGATATGGATTAGTCATACAATTTTCATGAAAGATTCACAAAGGTTTTATAAAATGTTTTGCATTAAGTGCTCTGCTGGTATTGCCATCGTGTGATTTTCAGAAAGTACATGAACTTGTACATCAAAAACCTCTTTCTTTGCAACAGCATTCTTTCTTTGCAACACATGAATTAACTCTACACTGTTCTCTCCACATTATAATCGAAACACATATTTGGGGGATTCTAAAATACGTGTCCTTTTTTATTACAGCAATACATTTGGTCTTTAATTCTTCATCCTTATGTTTACAACAAATAAAAATATAAATTTATATTGAACTTCGTGAAATATGGCCTGCCACACACCCAACTAACCCCACTGCCGACTGCATTAATAAACTGCTTTAAGTAATAGGTGTTATTCAGTGAATATTCAAAGAAAAGTCTATAAAATACCTTTTAAAAAGCTTCCATCAAAAGGAGCACAATTAATTTAAAAATGAAAGGAATGCTGGAAATTCCAAATTAATAATCTGACCGATACTACAGCCTGAAATATTAGTTCTGTGTCTCTCCACGGAAGCTGACATGTTGATAATTTCAAGGCATCTATGTTTCCCCTGAAAATAGACACTGTAAGATATTATGCGACTAGCATGTAGATAGAAACAAACACATATGTTCAGTGCACCCTGTTGGCAGTATGGGTCTTTATTTTTACAAAATTGCATTGCACATACTCACGCATATTCATGAGACTGATAAGATATTGAATATATCACTTGACACAAATCACACCATTCTGGTACTCAGTTCTTAAAGTTACAGTTGCCATCGACTCCACAGTTAAAAAGGACCAACAGAGGATGTACTTCCTTTGGCAGCTGAGAAAACACACTCTGCCACAGGCAATGATGGTCCAGTTTTATACTGCCATCATAGTCTGTACTCACCTTTCTCATCATGGTCTGGTTTGGCTCAGCCACCAAGCACGACATCTGGAGGCTGCAGTGCATCATTCAATCAGCTGAGAAGGTTGTTGGCTGCAACCTTCCCCCCATCGATGAACTGTACACTTCAAAGGCTAGGAAGCGAGCGGGTAAGATCATCTCTGACCCCTCTCACACTGGCCGCAAACACTTTGAAGGACTTCCATCTGCAAGGCAACTACGGACTGTCAAAGCTCCCACAGCCAGACATAAAAACTAAACTCTACTCAACAACCAAAATTCTGTATCCTCCTTTGCTCCAGTATTTTATTTGATTCTTCACATGTTTAAATTTTAATGTTTTATTCTTAATTGTTTTCCGTATATTGTGTTGTTACTTGTGAGCAAAGTACCAAGGCAAATTCCTTGTATGTATACATACTTGGCTAATAAAATGTATTCAATTCAAATTTATTCAATTCAATATGCATTATTATATACACTAGACACAAAAGGCTGGAGTAACTCAGCAGGACAGGCAGCATCTCTGGAGAGAAGGAATGGGTGATGTTTCCGATCGAGACCCTTCTACAGACTGAGAGTCAGGGAAGAGGGTTTAGGGGGGGGGGGGGGGGGGAAGGGGCGGGGTTAAAATGCGGTTTTCCCCTTGCCATCCGGAGCTTTATTTTCTCAAGAGTGCGATGTATTTCTAGAGATTCGTTACGACTGCTGGTAAGTTCGTTTTTTTAAATAAATAGCCCGACTTTCAGCGCTGCAGTAAAATAAAAATTAGCTCCTAATGCCATGAACGGCGACAATGAGGACCAATTTTACATAGGGGACAGGTAAGTGAAAGCTGTTTATTTTTACATATAAACCTGCTTTTTTAGATGACTTAATCAACATTTAATGTTGCGAAACGGTGATTTAGTCCCCATACGAACCGGCAGAATTTCTCCTGCTGATATTGGGTTTATATTCACCACAACCGCAACGTTCTAATCCATCGCGTTCCAGAAAATCCCACTCGCAAGCTGTTTAAAATGCCCATTAATTTATGGGCATTAAACACTAAATTCCTTAAATTTGGCCTATAAATGAATGACAATTAGTTTTAAAAGAAATGTTATATTGTGAATTATTGTGTGAATGTAAATTGGACACTTAGGCTTTAATTTTTTTTTACATTTTTTCTTAAGAAATGGATAGATGTTTTGATCTCGTAATTGAATTTTGTAATTAGCTACAATTGGGTAACTAACTAATTATATGCTTTAATTTCAGGTCAACCAAGTAAGACTGTTTCATATTTGTTTCAGAATACTTCAATCTACAATAACTGAAAATTTCTGTCAGTTCTCTTAATTTTTAAGAAAGTTATGGGCTTTTGACTGTCCTGATCACAACTTTTCTGTTAAATCAATAGAAAAGCAATAGGAAACAAGTTGCTAATTTGCTAAGTATTTGCGAGTATGAAAATGGCCATAACTTTTTTAATACTGAAGATATGAAAGTGAATTAGGTGTCAAATTGAACTTCGTTTTATGCTTTATCTGATGGGATAAATTGCAGACTTGATTTTTAAAATCTCAACATTTTGTAACATTGCTAGTCAGTGTGGAAATGAGAGGGGGAGTGTGCAACTGGGAAATCCCGCTAAAGGTGTTTCCCCTGGTTGCATGCGCCAGTGACGTCGCTGGCGCGAGGTTCGATTGCAATCGGTCTGACGTCAGGAGGCCGACGAGTAACCCGGAAGTGGTCACCGAGGCCCGGATGGAGCCGTGGATGCGACGTCACAGAGAGAAGGCCATTTTCACCAGTGGCTGCGCTCGGCGGCTGTGGGGGAAGAGGAGTTGATTCACGAGGCCAAGACCGGGTCGGGTCGAGCCGAGCCTCCGGCCGGAGCTTGCTTCGCACAGGCTTGGAAATGTTTTCGCTCTCCACTTTCCAGCCGCAGGTAGGCAAGTGGTCGGAGGCATTGATGCGTAATTCGGGTAGGCCCTGAAAGGCAGACATATTGCGGATGTGGAGCTCGGACTACGGGTTCCGGAGCTATATTGTTGTCTGTTTAGCGTATCCATCCCAAGAATTTCATTATTTATATCGCCTCTCGTTGTTGTAAAAACTCAAAATGCCACTTGAGATGTCTTGGAATCCCGTCCGAGTATCCTGCAAACTTCGCTCAGATTCTTATATTTTCGTAAGATATCAGATTAATGCGCCAGATATTCAACTTCAATATTCTCTTCATCACTCTGTCCATTGTATCCTTCAATGGCTCTAAGTTTGTTGAGCAGAATTTTAAAAGATTGATGCCTGGTCCATTCTGCTCAATTATATATGGTCTCTTACCCCCCCCCCCCCCCCCCCCCCCCCCGTTGTCTTGTATTACCAAGTTGAACAACAACATGAACCAGAGTAACTCCGTGATGCAGGTAACATCTGCCGAGGATTGTACAGGCGATGGTTGGAGTGGGGGGTGGGACAGGCTAACAAGTGATAAGTGAATATAGTTAATTGGGATTTGATTTACAGGATGGGTGAGAAGTAAGTGACAAAGACTCGAGCTACAAAGGGTGTCAAATAAGGGGAGAAGAGAACGGAAATTGCTGGGGGGGTGATATTGGGGAAAATTGTTGTACACTGGGTTGGGGGCACAGTAAAGAGGGGGATGGGGGTTGTTTAAAATTGGAAAATGCTCTGTTGGGTTGAAAACTACTTGTGTGTAATATGAGATGCTGTTTCTACAGTTTGGCCTCTATGACAATGGAATAGAAAGGTTGGTATGGGAATGGGTTAAAATGGCTAGGAGATCCGGCAGGCTTTGGTGGATTGAGTGCAGGTGTTTGGTGAAATGATCACTTAGACCATGCTTGGTATTGCTGCTGTAAAGGAGGCTACATTGGGAGCACCAAATGGAGTAGAAGAGGTTTGAACATATGTATGTGAGCCTTGGTCATGCTTGGAGGGACTGCTGGGATCCTGTGATGGAGGTGTATGAACAAGTGTTACATCATTGTGTGGAAAACAAAATACTTATTTGTAAATTACCATTTCTCAATTGAATCTGCTCTGTAGTACTAAACTTTCCAGCAAGGGGAAACAGGCTCTTGAAAAATTATTGTCAAACTCCCTCAAATTCTGTACTTAATCATCTTATCTGTTATGACATTGTCATCATGCCAGCAATCAATCTGCTAAACTCTAAAGTCTGCTCTTTCTTAGATAAGGAATCAAACTGTACATAGTAGCATTGTTTTTTTTTTGGCTGACCACAACAATGCAAATCGAAAAAATTTGCAGTTGCCATTGCTTGTGCTGATCTTCCACGTTTTCATGCATTAATCTCCATCTGTCATCTTTTGCAATTGCTGAACTGACTTATACTTCTGTAGCTGCTAAACATTATTTTAACTTCTGTGTGGGGGGGGGGGGGGGAAGCTTGCATAAGTTTGCTTAATGTCTGATTGAAGCTCTTGATTTCATGGGATCATCCCATCCACTAGTTACCATTTTCCATCTTGTGAGAATCTGTTTATTGCTCTCTAATCAATTCTTAACTTGTTTACCTCTAATTTATTGAAGCCTGAAAAATGTGTATGGTATCCTCTGGAACTCTTTGATCTACTATGTTAGTTACATTCCGGAGAAATACTTGGATTTGTCACACATATTCCATTTATCTTTCTATAACACCTCTGCTGAATTTTGTTGATGATTTTACTAGGCGCCCTTTTGCAGCATTTCCACATTTTGTGCTGCTGCTGGGGTAATAGCTGGCTATATTGTGAGTCTGTGGAATTTGCTGCTTCAGAGGGTGGTGGAGGCTGGTTCTCTGAATACTTTCAAGAGAGAGCTAGATAGGGCTCTTAAAGATAGCGGAGTCAGGGGATATGGGGAGAAGGCAGGAACAGGGTAATGATTGGGGATGATCAGCTTGATCACATTGATAGGCCGAATGGCTGCTCCTGCACCTATTGTCTATTGATTATTGTTTATATTGAGTGTTTTCTATTTTGAAAGCGCATGTTTGCTGCGCCTCAATTCATAAAATTCTGATAGATTTCCATCGGAGCTAACATTTTTTTGCAGCTCCCTTTTGTAATCCTCGGATGTGTGCAAGATCTCGAGGAATTTGCATACTTTTGGTTTCTTGATTTTAATTGTGCTTTTTCTCTGCTGAAGTTATACTTTGTTCCTTACTCTCAGTTGACCCAAAATTTGCAATTGTGTTTGATTTGTCTTTAGTTGTGAAGCAGATGGTAATTGTTTTATCTTTCTGCCACAACCATCTTTTGCACTATTTCTCCATTCTCTACCTCTTAAAGGTCCAGATGGATTTTTCAAGTCTTGAATGACAATGAATATCGTTTGAACAGATGATGTGCTCTGAATGTGAAAGCCATTTGAGTTTAATCCCTTTGAACAATATATCCTGCTGCCATCTGTAAGCTTCTGTTTTGTTTGAGTTCCAGTTTTTTGTTACATCCTTTCAACATGCTGGATTTGAAACTGCATTCAGAGAATTTCTATGGTCGTCCTTTGTCAATGACTAACTATAGGAAAATGAACATTGATTCATTTAAGTGACTAGTCTTGTACAGTAGCTGTCTTTTTTATTGTAATATTTCTAATAGTTTTATCTTTGGAAAATGTTGATACTGTTTTGCAATATCAAAAATAGCAAAATTAGATATAAACTCGCACAAATGAGAGGGGGAAATCGGAAAATATTTCTCTGACCTCCAAGTGAAGAGACAACCAGTCCACTCATTGGACAAACTTTATACAGGTCATGGACTGAGTTGAGATATCGGATCTGTTTGATTCAGTATATTTTGTTGTCACGCGGACCGAGGTACAGTGAAAAGGTGTGTGCAAGTGAAAGGAAAAGTAAATAGTATTCCCCAGGGGCACAGATTCCTGTGAAGCATACATTGGACTCTAGTTACAGTTATTTGGCTGTTGTGCACATCAGTGTGCTTGTATGCCCAGTGCAAGATTTCTTAAGCAGATCCTTTCTCATGGGAAGTGGTTAATAGGTGGATAGAGCAAAAGCTTCAATGATGTGTTCAAAGCTACTGAAGGAATGCAGCATCGCACCAGACTTGGTGAATCTCTGGTCCCTGGCCACCTCAAAAAGGATAGTATTCAGGATGATATTAGGACCAACAATCCATGCATGAAAGCTCTGTCGAAAGAGCAAGCCACCACAAACATTATCCACTGTCCTGCCCTGACAGGCATCTCCTGCCTCATTTGTTGGTTCCTACATTTGCATCAGCCGTCGTATACAACACACAATCCCTTGAAATTTCCGCCACCTCCAATGGGATCCCACCACTTGCCACGTTTTCCCATCTCCACTCCTTTCTGCCTCCCGCTGAGACCATTTCCTCCCTGGCAACACCCTGGTTAATTCGTCCCTTACCACCCAAACCGCCCCCTCCCCTGGTACCTTCCTCTGGAACGCAAAAGGATGCCTTAATTGACAGAACATGATTCCCCTCTCTCTCCATTTAGTAATTATTGTTAAACAGTCTTGTGTGTTTTGGTGCCATCCATTACAATACTGTAGTGGTATGGTTACAGAGATGTAATTTGAGGGCAGTAATCTGAAATTTGAATCAATTGCACATACGATGGAACTAATGACACAATTTGTGTTTTACTGATCCCTTGATGGAAATTAATTCGCTATTGACACAGGTTTCAGAGCATTGGAACATCAGCGTTACTAAAATTTATTGACAGCAATAAAAATGATCATTCTCCATTATTTCTTCTTAGTTTTATTTATAATCAAGTATAACATGGAGAGTGATCTGGGTTGTGTTTTTTCTCTAAGAGCTGAAGGATTAACTTAAAATATATCCACAGCTCCTTTAAACCTGTACATAGCTCGGAAATTGAATCATAGAACTTAGAGCTCAGAAATGGGGCCTTGCCACCTACTGTGCCCATGGATTTTCCTAAACCTGTGCAGGTGCATGGTGGAGAGCATTCTGACTGGTTGCATCGGGGCCTGGTTCGGCAACTGGAACGTCCAGGAGCAGAAAAGACTACAAAAAGTTGTGACCATTGGCCAGTGCATCACCGGCTTTGACCTCCCCACTGTCGAAGGGATCTATCGTAGTCGCTGTCTCAAAGGCAGCCAAAATCATCAAAGACCCACACCATCCTGGGCACACACTCATTTCACCATTGCCATCAGGAAGAAGGTACAGGAGCCTGAAAACTGTAACCTCCAGGTTCAGGAACAGCTTCTTCCCTCCAGCCATCACGCTATTAAACACGACAATAAATAAGCTGTGAACTGCAAAATACTATATTATTATTGCTCTATATTTGTTATTTATTGAACTTTTTTTCTCTAATCCTGCCATGTACTATGTTTACATATTCTGTTGTGCTGCAGCAAGAATTTCATTGTCCCATCTGGGACATATGACAATAAAACATTGACTCTTAAATCTTGACTTAAACCTATGCCTTGACTTTAGACTCCCCTGCCCTGGGTGAAACATTGTGACATGTGTTTCTTCATAAGTTTGTAAACCTCTAAGGTTATCCCTCTGCCTCTTAATTGTAGTGGAAATAAATGTAACCTATCTAAGCTCTCATAAATACAGCCCTCCGTTTGAGATTGTGGTGAATCTATTCTGCATTCTTTCTGTGGCTATCACATCTGTTAATGTGGCAATCATAAATAAACACAATACTCTAGATTCTGCCTGATCAATGTACAACTGGAACATTACAAACCCAATTCTTGTCCTGAAGGCCTTGGCCCATGAAGGCATGCATACCAAATACCTGTTTCACTATCCTATCCGCCAGTATCTCACCTGCAGAGCCCTTTGGACTTGCACCCCAAGGTCCTTCTCCATATCAACACTCCTATGGTCTCTGTTAATTACTGCATATGAAGTTAACCTTTCAAAGTGACCTTTGCAGTTCATGCACTTTGACCTCCCAAAGTGCATGAACTCACCCTGGTCTTAAATTCCGTATATCACCACTCAACTCTCTGTATATCACCACTTAAATTCAGTATATCACCATTCAACTTTTACCATCCGATATCTGTCCCATTGTAGTTTTAAATAACCTTTGCTATAAACAACTCCACAATTTCTGATTCACCGAACACTTGAACTCTGTCCGCCAAGGACTACCAAATATCCGGGTTGCTGTCCATTTTAACTCCCCTTCCCCATTCCCACACTGATGTTTGTGTCCTGGGCTACCTTCATTGCCAGAGTAAGGCTACATGCAGAACAGGACCTCTTTTCCGCTTGGAGGAAGAGCACCTCATATTCAGCTTGGGTAGCTTCCAACCCAATAGTATGAATGTTGAATTCTCCAATTTTAGATAACCACCTCTCTAGGCCCCCCCCCCCCCCCCCCAACATCCTTTCTCCCCCGCACATCCCCTGTTTTCTGCCGTGCCCTACCTAAACTCACACCAATTGCAGTGGCCATGTGGCTTGATTTTGTGTGTCATAAATGATGGCATTTGCCTTTAAATTTTGTCTGCTTGTAATTATGTGGGTGGGATTTATTACATAGTCGGAGGTGTGTTTGCTGCTGGGATTCTTGGGCTGAAGCTTGTAGTTTTGGATGTAGTTCGGAGGAAGCATGGTGGGACATAGCTTTCGACCATGGGTCTGAGCTTCCCAACATCAAAGAAATGTTCTAATGCTTTGGAGCCATATGCGGAGCTTTCTAACATTGATCAGTCTGGATGAATATCTTACTGTTTTACTTCGACAATAAAGAAACTATTAATCAAGAATGTGTTTTGAAGATTTATCTTTCAACGGCTTTGTCTCGTGGAGAACTCCCATGCGTACAACGACACTATCTCCTTACCCCGTGTCTTCTCCTAGTGGCTAGAGGGAGCAATTCATTGAACGATATAATAATCTGTCACTATACTAATTTTATCCTCCCGATATCACATGTCAACTTATCTTGGCAAAAATATGCCTCCGTGCATATTTTTGGTACAGATTGAAGCCATTCTGCCCATTGTATCAATGACAGTTATAAGAGCAAATCAACCTAGCTGCACCTTCCAGCATCAAGTCCACAGGTCACAGCTCCAGTTTACACATCCAAGTACTGTTTAAAAGTGATGGGGGAATTGGCTGTCTTCCACCCACCCACTCATATCTTTCCATCTGCATTTTAATTCCTTTGCAAAGGAAAATAGATTTGAACTCTTTCCAGGCCCCTCAAATGTATACATTTTCATTAAATCTCCCCTCTGTCTCCCTTGCTTGAAAGAAATTGTACATTGTACAATTGTTCATTGTACATGTGTATAGTGACAATAAACGGCATTCTGATTCTGAAACTAACTAGTTCACGTATTTTTTTTTTCAAAAACTTTTTGTTCAGTTTTAACAAAAGTTGTGGAGAGATCCTGTGTGGAAATGGGGCCCTTTTAGCCAATGAATCTGTGCTGAACATTTACACTAACCTACATTAATTTGGTATTCTTTCCATATTCTAATTGGTTCATAGTGTACTGTCAGGTCGTCTTCGAGTCCGTCTTCTTCAAGTCCGTTGCAATCTCAGATGTCGTTCTGCCAGTATCTGGCGCAGGTCACAGCTGGTCGGGTCGGTTCAGCCGGGTCCTGGGGGCTGCACTGGGGGGGGCGTCGTCACACTCCAGTAGGTGGGACATTGTACTGCTCCACAGCTGCATGTGTCAGGTTGCAACACAGCTTTGTTTAGGAACAGTCTACCCAAGACCACCAGAAATCGCATAGACTTGTAGATGTAGCCCAGTTTATCTCACAGACCAGACTTTTCATAATTGACTCAATCTATACCTCATGCTGCCTCGGTAGAGCAGCCAACATAATCAAAAACTTGTCCACTCTGGTCATTCCTTGTCCCTGCTCTTGTGTGGCAGAAGTTTGACTGTTCGCATCACCAGCCTCTCCATTACCTTCTTCTCTGCCATTACCAGGCTTCCAAATGGTCCTTCAATATGCTTGGGTACTGTTTGATTCACTTGTACCCCATTGTGGACATTGGACTTTGTCTAAGAAATCTTCTGCACTCTATCTTCCCCTTTGCTTTGTCTATTGCATATGAATTTGAACATGATTTAATGTATGATAACACGCAAAACAAAACTTTTCACTGTACTTTGGTACATGTGACAATAATAAACCTAAATCTAAAATTCCCTCTAGATTCTACATTCAAAACTAGGAGCAATTTGCGATGGTCAATGATCAGGATGAGAATTGAATCTGAATCTCTGGCTCTGAGGCAATGGTTCTACTGGCAGTGTACATCCCCTTATTTAAAAAATTAAAAGCAAAAATAAAAGGCAACTCTTGAAATGTGAAATGAGAAGTGCTAGAGGTATTGAGCAGGTCAGATTGCACCTCTGGATCGAAAAACATAATTAATTTCAAGCAGAATGGATGAAAATGTTCAGTATTGTTTCTTTCTCTACAGATGTTGGCTGACCTGAATATTTCTAAAATTTTCCGTCTTCATTAAATTTGTCAGAGAACTTGAGTATTTCCTGCCTACCCCGATTCCCATACTAGTTGTCAACAATCTATAAATTTAAAATCTCAAATGTTCACATTTAACCAAAAGTAACAAAATTCAGTGGTGCAACTAGTAGTTGCCGCCTTACTGCTTCATTGGCTGGATTCAGTTCTGATCTCTGAGCATTTATACTTCTCATGATTGTGTGCCTTTCTTCTGAGTATTCCAGATTCCTTCCACTTCCCAAAAGTATAGAGATTGGTAAACACAAAAAAATGGAGTAACTCAGCGGGCCAGACAACATCTCTGGAGAAAAGGAATAGGCGATGTTTCAGGGCAAGATCCTTCTTTAGACCTGAAGATGGGTTTTGACCCGAAACGTACCTATTCCCTTTCTCCAGAACTGTTGGCTGGCATGTTGAGTTACTCTAGCTTTTTGTGTATATCTTTGATTTAAATTAGCATCTGCAGTTCCTTCTTGCACATCTACAGAATGGTAGTTGATTACAGGCCATTGTAAATAAGGTTGATGGGAAGATGGGGAAGAATACCACTGATTAGTGTATGCTGCATGTGTGCCTGAGGATTGGTAGGTACTCGGTGGGCTGATCAATGATATATAACTTAGTGACCTCCACTTAGATTTCTTGTATCCCTGAAGTCGTGGAATACTGTTCGTGCTTTTGACTAATTATCGAAGTTTGAAAAAGTTACCAGTCTCAGACTGACTTCAGTTTCAAGCATTGGGCAATAGACTGGTGCAGGCAGGTTTGATTCAGATGTGCTGAGAGCATTCATTAAAATCTGACACTCGCTCCTGTCTTTAAACAAAATCCATTTGTTTTCAGCAATTCAAATTATTAAAATTTATATTAACTTGTGTCTTGAAGTAAAATTATCATTAATAGATACATTTTAATCTTTGTTATGCTTGTTGAAAGCGTAAACATTTTTATTCTCTTTTGTAATCACAATTTTTTTTTTTAGGTAACTGTTCCCCTCAGTCAGCTGATCAGCACCTTTCATTCACTTAAAAGCTCAGCATGCTCGGTTAGTTCTGCATCCATACAGTGTCTCCAACGTGAAGTACCCCAAGAGCATGATCAAGTTAATGAGGTGATGTATATAATGAAATATAAATGTATAAATCAAATGCTGTATTCTGTAAATGTTTTATTAAATCATTCCTTTCCTAAAAGATAAACTTGTGTTGTATTATACAGCTACTTGTTCCAGGGGATGATGTTTCCACTGTGACACCAAAATATATCAATACCGTAGCAAAGATGTAAGAACAGAAAACGCTTGATTTCACAGGCATGAATTCTGCAGTGTCCCAACAGGATACAATTAAACCGTGCTTTGACTCGGAATCATAGAAATGCACAGCACAGTAATGGGCTCTTGCAGCCCACCATGATGGGCCATGCTGACAGTGATATCTCTCTTTGCAAATCCCATTGCTTGCACTATGTCTGATTCCTTCTACGCCTTTCCTATTCAAGTACTTTCCAAATGTCTTTTAAATGTTCATGTAATTTAATTATATCTGCCTCTACCACCACCTCTGCCAGCTTATTCCAAATGTGGGCAAACCTACCTCTCGGATCTCTGTAAAATTTATCCCTTTGCACCTTAAACCTGGGCGCTACAGTTCTGGACTCTCCTTCCCCTCAATTTTAAAACCTCATACATTCCAGTGAGAATAAACCCAGCCTTTCCAATCTCTCCTCATAACTTCAGACCTCCATTCTAACAACATTCTGATGATGCTCTTTGCTCTCTCTGTTTCTGTTACATTATTCCTGCAGTGTGGTGACCAGTGTACTTTTGCATTGGTAACTATATTACTGCAGTAGTCCTTCATTCTGTTCACCTTGCAACTGCAAACATGATCTCCACATAAAACACTTTCATAGTCTAAAACGCTCGCTTACGGACTTGTCTTTTCTGATTAAAATAAACTTGTTCAATATTTCCTGAAGGGTTTAGTGCCATTACTGGTTAAATTGTAGCGTTTTACCTGCATGGGTTATATATGCAAAAATATTTTCATTGTACAGTTGCATATGTGGCAAATAAAGCACCCATTGAACAGTATTCTGTTTGGTATAACTAACAGTCTGCTTTTTGGCAGTTTACTCCCATTAGAAATTAATTTGTGCTTTTTATTACCTTGATGATATATTGAGTGTTTTTATGTCCACATTTCCCCTTTTTACTTTATTCATTAAATATTTTAACCCATTCATATACTAGTAGTTTCATTTTGAATCTCATTTGTATTCCTGTGCCAAACTAATCTGGTGCCAAATCTCAACAGTTAATTCTAACTAATAGATACTTTTTTTCTTATCAGTATATAAAGCAGGTTGCATTATGTTTTTAAAGTGGGTATGTATCACTAAAAAGTGGGGTTTTAAAAGTAATTTGATCAGTGTAAGCAGGGGTGGGTTGTATCAGATTTTGTAGGTTTTAAATGATGTTGGTCTAACAGCAGTCTTAAATTTGTTTTAAGATGTTAAGACTTTTTGTTTTTGTTTTCAGCCTCTGTGTAATTTAAGGGATTTTGGGCTGTCTGATTTAAAACCCAGCCAGCTGGATGAATTGGTAGACAGATTACTTCCATGCCTGTCTCCAATTAACTCAAACTCTGGTTCATCCAGATGGCAAATATCACATGTTTCATCACAGTCCTTCTTTGAAAATAAACATGGTAAGTAACTTATTTCTCTTTATCAAGGTATGTCAATAGACAAAAGGTGCAGGAGTAGGCCATTCGGCCCTTCGAGCCAGCACCGTCATTTAATGTGATCATGGCTGATCATCCCCAATCGGTACCCTTCTTAGTAAATTGTTGGTTGAGAAAAACAGCAGTGTAGAATCTTTGTAGAATTTTTTTATCAGAATGAATTTGATAATAGACAATAGGTGCAGGAGTCGGCCCTTTGCGCCAGCACCGCCATTCACTGGGATCATGCACATTCTCCCCATATCCCCTGACTCCGCTATTTTTTAGAGCCCTATCTCTCTTGAAAGCATCCAGAGAACCTGCCTTCACCGCCCTCTGAGACACAGAATTCCACAGTAAAGAAGTAACTCTTATTAAATGCAGCACATCAAATTAACTTGCCACTTTTCATTACCACTAGAAAGGACACTGAAAAGGCAATGGAGGTTGACTTACCAAGATATCCTGTGTCTCTGTTTAATCACTGACTTCAATTGCAAGCTATTTTATGGATAATTAAGACTCCCAGCGCCAGAGATTCCAAGGAAATCTTAATGATGCTTAAACCTAAGCAGAAGTAGAATGTTTTGTATTCCATGTATAAAAATCATTCAAATGCCAATTAAATAGCATGGAATAAAGGAAGTGTAAGGATGAGATTCAAAGTTAGACATTGGATAGCAAAAACAAAATGGGAGGAAAATCCGAACAAATAAAATCAACTAAAATCCAAAGACGCAGATTTGTCAAGACAATCAGTACGGGATTTGTCCGAGTAACTTTCTGAGTAAGTTACCAAGTTGTTGGCAGTGCCTTTGATGTAGGTTTCTTGGATGTCAACAAGGTTTTTAATAATTTGTTATATGCCGCAGTACTCAAAGTTAAAGGCAATGGGAATCCAATTGAGTGACCTTTTGGTGGTCGCAAGAACGACAACTAAGTTTTGTAACTTATTTTATTCACAAAGTAGCTTCTTAGCTCACAGGTTCTTACACCACGTCTGACCACAACGGTGATCAGCGCTCAACTGCAGCGCGAAAACTAGCAACCCCTCCCGAGTCATGTGACTGCGGCTTCCGAACGCTGGGTTCAATACCTGCGTGCACCAGCAGGCGCCGCTACAACCTATTAGATCCTATATTGGTACAATGCAGAAAGCAGAAGGAATGGCTCATGGATGTTTTTGTGTTACCAGTGGAATACCACAGGATTATCTGTACTCTGTTCCCTGGTCTGAATGGTTTAGACTTGCATGTAGTAAGCTTAATACAGATTGTTAATGGTGGAAACATTTGTCTTGTGGTTGAATAGTGAGGAGGAAAGCTGTTAACTGCAAGAAGCAGTAATTAGTCAGGTTAAAGCAGAGAAGTATGAAGTAGCCCATGGGAGATATGACATGGAAAGGGGAGTATTCACTGAGATGAGTTGTGTAAGTTGCAATGTCAAGAGAATAAAATAAGTAGAGGTAAGTTTAGTATAAAATAAGAGTTATGGTTAGTGCTGTATCTCTATATCTCTCTGAGGAGGAGTTAAAGATTTTGATTGGAAAACCAGGTGGCATAGATTTAAAGTGATGGGTAGAAGATGAGGGAGGAAATGCTCTCATCGTAAGGTTTTTGGGATCTGGAGACCTTCATCACATTTTAACATTATTTAGATGTGTTCTTGCAGGGGCTGTGATCCATATAGATGTTGCCCAGTGCTGGAAGGTCGCATCAAGCTGAATAACTGATCAGTTGGATACATGGACTGAATGGTCTCCTCCCGTTTTGTGAATTTTCTGATTCTGTTTTTAGGATTTTCAAGCAATGTCTTCAAAGTGCTGCGTGCATCTCAGTTTTCTCAACAACATCCAGCGTTTCTACCAACCTTGTGTTCCAATCTTCATCTATTACCATGTATGTATGTTGGCCATTATACTCATTATAAGTTATACTTGCATAAAATAATTAGTTGTGTGAAGCAGTATTAACAAGCATAAATCTTCTTAAGTCCAAGAGCAAAGGCGAGGCTTTAAAACTCTGAAATCAAGAGCAAGGAGACCTGTAGCAACGGAGAATACGGTTGAAGCAGAAAGTATTGCTCCTTCTTTTATGAAGGTAAGCAGTTAATATTTGTATTGTGGCAGTAGCAATTGTTTGGAAATATTATTAGAGCATTAACTCATCTTTATTTGTAGGGACTTCTCTTGAGAGACCGAGGCAGAGAGGTTGAAAATTTGGACAGTTTGATTAAAACTAAGAATATTCCTGAAGTTCATCAGGATGCCTTTAAAACTGGTTTTGCAGAAGGCTTTCTAAAAGCACAAGCTCTCACACAGAGAACAAATGGTAAGTTAGTGTGAAGTATTTACAAAGTAAATTTTCATTATGTAATAATGAAGCTTTTTGAAAATGTCTATTCTCCTGCTATCTCTGGTCTTCTAGTATTGGCTGCTGCTGTTTTGTGTTCAAAGCTTCAATTGGCATTGATGTGTAGACTTGGGAATGCTATCATGTTTTTTGACCCTGGATGATGCCATAATGATGACAGCTCCGATC
>OY740782.1:122089315-122191759 GCA_963514005.1 Raja brachyura
GATTTTTAAAGTCACAGTACACTGAGTTCTGCTAGCTAGCTAGTGCAAATGCATTTTTTTTCAAGTTTAAAAATGAGGGAGGGTGCATAAGGCAAATGAGCAGCCCCTGCACATTTGTCGGCTATGGGTGAGTTATGGAATATAGCGTTGGGGAACGTGTTACGTTGGGGGACAGGCCTCCCGTGTGACAGGGATCCAACGGGTCCCACTCGGTCTAGTATATTATAACTATAAAACTCTGATCTTGGATGTGTGGGTGTCGTGAATTAATTTGTTTGTGTATAATCACAACTTCGCAAAAAAAACAACGCGCTAACGGTAAAATGTTTACATATTCCAGTAGAGATTCTCCCCCTGGAGGCCAAAATTGCCTTACCTGAAAAATTCATGCTTTATTTCTCGAATTATTTATAAAATGTTCACGTCCAATAAAAACGGAAAATAAACAAGATGGTCTCGTTGATGACGTCACAATGGGTCTGCTGCACGCGGCCTGCGCAGTGTTCCATGCGCTGCGATTGACCTCCTCCCCCCCTCCCCCCCTCCCCCCCGTGTCCAAAACACCTTATCTGAAAAATTCATGCTTTATTTCTCGAGTTATATAATCAAAATGTTAAAAAAATCTGAAAAAACTTTGAATCTAAACGAGATGTTCTCACTGATGACATCACAATGAGTCTGCGCCGTCTTGCTATGCTCTAAGAATCCTTGGTCTTGCTCGCGCTCGAGGAACTCATTCTCCCACCGAACTCGCAGTCCTTTGGATGATGCCCGCTCCCCGCACTCCCCCGCTGCCCGCCACTCTCCTCCCCCTTCCTCCCCCCCTCTCCCCCTCCTCCCCCTCTCCTCCTCTCCCCTCTCCCCCTCTCCCCCTCTCCCCCTCTCCGCCCCTCTCCCCTCTCCCCCTCTCCCCTCTCTCCCCTCTCCCCCTCTCCCCTCTCCCTCTCCCCCTCTCCCCCTCTCCCCCTCTCCCCCTCTCCCTCCCCTCTCCCCCTCTCCCCCTCTCCTTCCCCCTCTCCCCTCTCCCCCTCTCCCCCTCTCCCCCTCTCCCCCTCTCCCCCTCTCCCCTCTCCCCCTCTCCCCTCTCCCCTCCTCTCCCCCTCACCCCCTCTCCCCCTCACCCCCTCTCCTCCCCTCTCCCCCTCTCCCCTCTCCCCCTCTCCCCCTCTCCCCCTCCCTCCTCCCTCTCCCCCTCTCCCCCTCTCCCCCTCTCCCCCTCCCCCTCTCCCCCTCTCCCCCTCTCCCCCTCTCCCCCTATCCCCCCTCTCCCCCTCCCCCCTCTCCCCCTCTCCCCCTCTCCCCCTCTCCCCCTCTCCCCCTCTCCCCCTCTCCCCCTCTCCCCCTCTCCCCCCTCTCCCCCTCTCCCCTCTCCCCTCTCCCCCCTCTCCCCCTCTCCCCCTCTCCCCTCTCCCCCTCTCCCCCTCTCCTCCCCTCTCCCCTCTCCCCCTCTCCCCCTCTCCCCCTCTCCCCCCTCTCCCCTCTCCCCCTCTCCCCCTCTCCCCCTCTCCCCTCTCCCCCTCTCCCCCTCTCCCCCTCTCCCCCTCTCCCCCTCTCCCCTCTCCCCTCTCCCCCTCTCCCCCCTCTCCCCCTCTCCCCCTCTCCCCCTCTCCCCCTCTCCCCCTCTCCCCCCTCTCCCCCTCTCCCCCCTCTCCCCCTCTCCCCCTCTCCCCTCTCCCCTCTCCCCCTCTCCCCCCCTCCCCCCCCTCTCCCCCTCTCCCCTCTCCCCCTCCAAGTGGTTTAAGCGGCTTGCTGGTCTTGTCGTAAAACCGCTTTTGCGTGTCGCGTTTAAACTGCACTCCCTTTTGTATCGCGGTGGGAGAGCGGACCTGCGGCTGCAGCTATTGCTGGGAGACGGGCAGCATGGACGGGTATGGCGAGACATTAGCCACTGGGCGGTGGAGCCGAGAACGCTGTCCCTTGAAATGTTCCGCTGGTTGAGTAGGTCCAGGTAGACGTCAGATTTTGCAAGGTAGGAGCGCTCCATGAGTTGTTTAACGCTCCAAACAGCACTCTCGGCAAGTCCATATGACTGTGGGTATTCTGGGCTGCTGGTGACGTGTTGAAAGTTCCACCGTTTGGCAAAGTTCTTGAACATTTGACTGGTGAATTGCTTTCTTTGTCAGTTTGAAGGCGGACGGGGTGCCCCATGCATGGACAGGTGGATTGATAGTTTTTGGATCACTGTTTCGGAAGTGATCATCGGGAGTAGGTCAATTTCGAACCAGCTCAAGTAGGAGTCCACCAAAACAAGGTAATGTTTCCCGTGCCATTCAAAGATGTCGGCGGCCAGTGAAGACCATGGAACGGAGGGAGTCGGCTGAGGCAGGAGGGCTGCTTCAGCTGATGTGGTGTCAGGTTGTTGCAGATGGCGCACGATTCGGTCTTTTCGCGTATGTACCTTGAAATCCCGGGCCAGTAGATCATGTTCTGGGCCGTTTTAGAGTGGCCCTCCGTGCCGGGCTGGCCTCTGTGGATATCGTCATAGTACTCACTCCGTAGAGTGGAAGGGATGACTGCCTTATGGACTTTGATGATTTTTCTTCCTGTAGCACCAGTTCGTCACAAACCAGGAAGTAGGGTTGTATTTCAAACAGGGTGCTTGACTGTTTGTTCGGCCATCCGTAGCAGTTGCAAAGTTTTGTCCGCAGCTGTTTGTTCTGCAAGGCGGCGTAGACGATTGGTGGGCACAAACGAGTCCTTCAGGATTGCGAATTTGTCTTGTTCGATGGGGTGACGTTCGCTGGTAGTGCGCGGGGCTCTGGAAAGCGTGTCTGCGATATGCATGTCTTTACCTTTTTGTATACGATGCAGAAGTCTAAAAGCTGCAGCTGCATCATCATGCATTGTAGATGAGCCGGGGCAGCGTGGATGGGCTTGTTGATGATGACTAGTGGCTGGTGGTCAGTCTCAACAGTGAAAGTTTTGCCCAAAATGAAGTCCTTAAACTTTGAACAGGCAAAGACAACGACGAGCAGTTCCTTTTCAATTTTGGCATAGCGTTGTTCAGTGTCTATTAGGGTTCATGATGCATAGGAGATAGGTATCACATCACCGTCAGTGGTTGTCTGTAGGCGTGCTGTGCCTAGCCCGTACTGGGATGCATCGCAGGTGATGGTGATTGGCAACTTGAGGTTGAAATATGCAGTGTTGGTGCGCTGGCAACCTGGAGCTTGAGTGTCTCGAAGGCTCTTTGGTGTTGTGGGTACCAGGACCATGCAGTGTCCTTGTGAGTCAGTAGTCGCAGGGGGGGCAGAAAGTTTGGTGAGGTTGGGAATAAATTTGCCCAGGTAGTTCACCTTACCGAGGAATCGTTGCAAACTGGTGACGTTGGTTGGAACTGGCAGTTCGTTGATCTCTATCATAGTCTGGTTTGAAACTGGCAGTTCATTGATTCTCCATCATAGTCTGGCTTGGCTCAGCCACCAAACACCACACCTGGAGGCTGCAGCGAATCGTCCGATCAGCAGAGTAGATTATTGGCTGCAACCTTTGCTCCATTGATGAACTGTACACTGCAAGGGCCAGGAAGCGAGCGGGCAAGATCATCTCTGACCCCTCTCACCCTGGCCACAAACTCTTTGAATCACTTCCCTCTGGAAGGCGACTCTGGACTGTCAAAGCTGCCACAGCCAGACATAAAAACATTTTATCTACTCAACAGCCAAAAATCTGTGGCATTCCTTTGATTTGGTATTTTGTTGGTTCACATGCTTGATCAATGGTGTATTAATTTTATTAATATTAATGTTTAGTGTTTTCTGAATCATTCGTAACATTCACTGTATGTCATGTTGTTACTTGTGGGCGGAGCACCAAGGCAAATTCCTTGTATGTGAGTACTTGGCCAATAAACTTACTTACTTGATGGCTGCAGTCTTTAACAGATCAGGTTTTAATCCATTGCTGGTGAACACATGACCGACGTAAATAACTTCCGAAACCCGGAATCAGCACTTGAGAGAGGTTGAGTTTAACGTTGGTGTCTCTGGCATGGTTCAGTATCTTCGTCATGCTCGGCTAAATCACGGCCATAGACTAGGACATCATTAGCGATGATGGCACATGGATATTCTGCAAACAGCTGTTCCATTGCGCGTTGGAAAACTTTGCTGGCTGAGTTGATGCCGAAGGGCATTCTTATAAATCTCTAACGGCCAAACGGTGTAGCAAAAGTCGTCAGAGCAGTTGATGCACGGTCCAGTGGTATTTGCCAGAAAGAGCTTTTGGCATCAAGGACCAATAATACCGTTGCGTTTCCAATTTGCGCAGCCACGTCCTCAGTGGTTCTCATTGGGTAATGTGGGTGTTGAATTGCTGTGTTTAGGCTTCTCTTAATTGTGTGCTTGATGCAGATGCGCAACTCTTCTTTGTTTTTCTTGGTGGTTACGACCATAGTGGAGACCCAGTCAGAGGGTTCGCTGACCTCGGCAATAACTCCGATGGAGACCATACGTTTTAGTTCAGTGTGTATTCTTTCCTGCATGGCATGGGGAATACGGTGGGGTGCGCGAACCACTGGTGTAACTGTAGGATCTACAGTGAGTCTGTACGTCGTGGGAAGCTTGCCAAGTTTGGCGTCGAAAAGGTCTTTATACTGGGATAGCAGCTGCTGTGTTGGCTTCTCTGTCAGACAGAGTTTGTGGACAGCATGTCCAAAATAGACTAGTCCTAAGTCATGGCATGCACTGATGCCGAGCAGGTATTCAGAGTTAGGTTGAACGATGTAAAACATCAGGTTTTTTGTTTGTTCATTGACAGTGCATTTCAAATCAGCTTTCCCTAATGGGTGTAAAACTTTCCCACCGTAGGCATGTAGGATGGAAGAGTCATTTTTCATCTGCTCCGTACTCCTGATCTTGTTGAACTCTCTGAGCGACATTACGTTGACCTTGGCACCAGTGTCCACCTTAGCGGTCGGGGCCTTGTTGTTTATCGCCATGGTCACTGCTGGTTTCAACAGCTTGCCTGAGGAGCATAGGAGAAATAGTACTGCTGATTCGTTGTCTGTGTTATCGGAATCATTCCCGTGGGAAGCATCGTCGTGTTCATGGGAGTCGGAGTCAGACAGTTCTTGTTGAAGCAGGTGCAGATTTGTCCTTGAAGCAGTGTTCCCACGAGACCGACAACACATAGCAAAATGATTCAGCTTCTTGCAGTTGTGACAAACTTTCCCATGGGGCTATGCAGAACTGGCGCCCTCTAGAGTAGCAATGTTACAAAATTTTGAGATTTAAAAAAATCAAGTCTGCAATTCATTTTCATATCTTCAGTATTAAAAAGGTTATGGCCATTTTCATTCTCGGAAATTAGCATCTTGTTCCCTATTGCTTTTGCATTGACTTAACACAAAAGCTGTGATCGAGGACAGTCAAAAGCCCATAACTTTCTTAAAAATTAAGAGAACTGAATGAAATGTTCAGTTATTGTAGATTGAAGCATTCTGAAACAAATATAAAATATCTTACTTGGATGACCTGAAATTAAAGTATATAATTAGTTAATTACCTAATTGTAGTCAATTACAAAATTGACCGTTGTGACGGAAATAGTAATAAACATCCAGACTGCCTTGAAATTTCAAAAATGTGATATTCTCAAGAGCAGAACTTTAATATTATTGTATTATATGCTGTAAGTCTGTAACAGATAGATAAATAAATTACAATTTCTAGCAATAGACCAAGTCTTTATGGAGAAGATCAGTTGCTAGCTGGTACATTGGTTTATCATAATGAGTAGCATCATCATACTCCTCAGATTGTAACCAATAAGCAACTCTGTACACCTTGTTTTTCTTCAACCTTTCAATTTTGGCATTGTAAACTACAAGTTTTTGGTCTTCAAACCACGCATGATATGCCTTTCTGCCCACTACTTTCCCATTAAGAATGTCCTGTAGATTCCATTTCTTAAGAAAATTATATATTTTTTTAAATAGCCTAAGTATCCAAATAACAAACTAATCCCAATCACACAAGAATTCACAATATAACATGATTTTTAAATCTCACTGTCATGAATTCGTCAGATTCATAATTCATATTCATAAATCACATTTTCGCAACGTAACATTTGATTACAGCCATCCCAAAAAGCATGTTTATATGTAAAATATATGACTTACCCGTTGTTTTGTCCCATTCATGCTATCCGTCACGTTGTAGGCATTGAGGGTGTTAGAAGTTGCATTTTATTTGAATTAAATTATTAAATTCTCTCTCGATTTAAAAAATCGGGAACAGAAGTCGGATCGATTTTTCTTCAGCATCTAGCAGCCCGAGGAAGTCCGCCTCCGACAACTCCAAAAGCAGACTGGATTATCTTCGGGATATCGGAAGATAGCCCTGAATTAAATGTGTTTCAAAAGACTCTATTTGAATATGGCTTAATAACTGGAAAAAAGCTAAACTTAAAATTCTGGAAAAATTCTCCTATACCAACAGTTAATACCTGGATTTCAACTATGTTCGAAACACTGCACTTGGAACATATGAGACTCCGACTAGCAGGAAAATCAGACTGTTTCTATAAGACGTGGTCTGCATTTATAAATCTATTACAAGGATAAGGTGCAAGAATACCTCAAAAGTACCTGTGTCAGGTCTTGGTAAAGGGGGAAGAAAAACTGTTGAGTTGGTAGATTCCTTTTGCGAGATGTTTATAATACAGTAACCGGCTTTTCTTCTTTCTTCCTCCATCTTTCCCTTTTTCTTTTTCTTTCCTCTTGTTCTTAATAATGTACTTTGTACATTTCATTCTTTATGGGCCCTTTGCCTCTGGCTATTTTCTATTTTCTATTTGGCCCTGAGTGGGGTGGTGTTGTGGCCATGAGCCCCCTCCATGTTCACCTCCATGGTCCCCTCCTCCTAGACCTCAATCTGTTGAACCTGGGTCTTCTCCTGCATGGTTGGTCGGCATTGTGCCTTGCTCTTCTGATGAACCCTGTTTCTCTTGGGTGCCATTTTCTGATCGTCACCGTAAAAAAAAAGTTTTGAAAGTCAGCGCTTTATATACCCGCGCCACCGGGCGTCACCCGCAGGACAGCATACGTCAGCCTGTGACAGGGCGCACAACATGATAAGACACCCAGATGGCGCCTAAAGATTTTGAATGTTCCAAAATCCAGGGGCGGCAGGAGACGAGCGTCACTGCATGTGTCGCCCTGCATCATGCCCCGCCCACGCCACGAGAACCTCTTTTGAGGCTAAAAATGAAAGCTAGCTGCAGGAAAAATGTTCCCAATGTTGGGCGAGTCCAGAACCAGGGGCCACAGTCTTAGAATAAAGGGGAGGTCATTTAAGACTGAGGTGAGAAAAAACTTTTTCACCCAGAGAGTTGTGAATTTGTGGAATTCCCTGCCACAGAGGGCAGTGGAGGCCAAATCACTGGATGGATTTAAGAGAGAGTTAGATAGAGCTCTAGGGGCTAGTGGAATCAAGGGATATGGGGATATTTTCTATGTTTCAATATATAAGCGTGTATATATATATGTGCATATATATATGTGTATATATATATGTGTGCATATATGTGTATATATGTGTATATATATGTGTGCATATATGTATATGTATGTATATATATATGTGTGTGTGTAAATATATATATATATTTTTCGTGTGTGTATATATATATGTATGTGTGTGTATATATATGTGTGTGTATATGTGTGTGTATGTATATATATACATAATGCGCGTTGGGGGAACAGACCTAACGGGTCTGCACTTGGTCTAATATATATATATATATATATATATATATATATATATATATATATATATATATATATATATATATATATATATATATATATATATATATATATATATAGTCTGTTCCCCCAACGCGCATTTGTGGGGGGGGGGGGGGGCATGTGGCGTCACACACACTAACCACTCCCACACTAACTACCCCCTGATATTATATTAATATAATTTATTAGATCCTTTTACTCCATAACCGCCCCAGCCACTGACTTTTAGCACCCAACTCGCAGGCGTGTCTAGATAGGGAGAGGGGGGTAGAGAGTGAGGGCAGAGAGAGAATGGGGAGAGACAGTGAGAGAGGCAGAGACAGAAGGGAAAGAGACAGGGGGAGGAGGGGGGAGAGAGAGATGGGAGGAGAGAGAGAGGGGGGAGAGAGTGAGAGCAGAGAGAGAATGGGGAGAGACAAATAGAAAGGGGCAGAGACAGAAGGGCAAGAGACAGAGGGAGAGGGGATGGAGGGTGGGGGAGGAGGGAGAGAGGGGGCTGAGAGGGGGGGAAGGGGGGGAGGGGGAGGGAGGAGGAGATGGGGTAGGGAAGAGAGGGGGAGAGGGGTAGGGGAGAGAGGGGGAAGAGTGGAGAGGGAGTGAGGGGGAAAGGGGTGGGAGCAGTTCATCTATTCCCCACTCCCTAACACCCCCACTCCTCTCCCTCTATTCCCACACTCTCCCTCCTCACCTCCCCCATTCCCCCCTCTCCCTCCCTACTCTCCCACAATCCCCTGAGTCCCCCTATTCACCTCCCCAGGATCGGGCCTTACCCTGCCCACCCATCACCTTATCTCATCTCCCGATCTGCAGATCATGCTGGCGTGGGAGTGGAGCTGTGGGCTTCTGACCAAAGATCCTGCTTGTGACCAAAGAGCTATAGGATCTTTGCTTGTGACTCTCTGGAGCGCGCAGGGGACGGGAGGGGCGTGCAGGCAGGCAGGGTTTCGCGAGCTGCGCCAGCTTCGCGGAACTGACGCCTTATCTCTCCTCGCGATCGGCAGAGCATTTTGAGAATGGGGGGGGGGGGGGTTACGCGCGGGCGTTTCCAGCTGCGGGAGGCGCGGCGCAAGCATAGTTGGGGGAGGGGGGGTGTTTGGAGCGCGCAGGCAATTTCAGCTGCGGGAGGCGCGAGTGTAGTTGGAGGAGGGGGGAGCCTGGCTGGCAAATGAAGAGAGAGAAGTGGCTTGGGATTGGTCAGCATGTGGGATTGTGATGTAAGCAGCTCGTGAGGTGCCGTTTCGATTTTTAAATGAGTGAGTGTGGGGGGGAGGATTTTATTTTAAAATGTGTACGTAAAAATGTCTAAATGTAATGAGGAGTGAATTCATGAATGTAAAAGCAAAATCGCTAGTGAAATGGAAAAACTGGCGGAATTTGACCGTTTGGTTTTGGCGGACCATGGACCAGGGTGGGTGAGGGGGGCAGAGAGGGGTGGGGGAAGGGGGGTTGAGTGGTTAGGGGAAGAGGGGGAGGTGAGAGGAGAGGCGTGGGGAAGAAGAGGGGAGGAAAGGGAGGGGAGAGGAGAGGGGGAGGAAGAGGGGGAGGGGAGTGGTGGAGGTGGAGGGGGGAGAGAGGAGAGGGAGAGAGTGGAAGGGGAGAGAGAGGAGGGGAGAGAGAGGAGGGGAGAGGGGTTGGAAAAAGGGGAGAGAAGTGGAAGAGTGGTGAGGGAGGGGGAGAGGGGTAGGGGGAGTGGTGGAAGTGGGAGGGGGGAGTGGTGGAAGGGAGAGAGGGGTAGGGAAAAAGGGGTGGGGGAGAGAGGGTGGGGAGAGGGGTGGGGAGCGAGAGGGGTGGGGAGGGAGAGGGGTTGGGGGAGGGGTGGAAGGGAGAGGGGTAGGGAAAAAGGGGTGGGGGAGGGATGGGGAGGGTGAGGGGTGGGGAGGGAGAGGGGTTGGGGGAGGGGAGAGTGTAAGAGTGGGGAGGGTGGGGGAGAGGGGTAGGGGGAGTGGTGGAAGGACAGAAGGGTAGGGGGATGGGGGCGGGGGAGAAAGGGAAGGGGAAAGAGTGGGCAGGTAGAGTGGGAGGGGGAGGTGTAGGGGCAGTCCATCTATTCCCCATTCCCTATCACCCCCAATCCTCTTTCTCTATTCCCACACACGTGATCACACGCTTCGGTTTTGGGTTGAAGTGAAAAGGCACTGCAAATGGTTGTTTGGGGGGTTTTTGGTTGAAGTGAAAAGGCACTGCAAATGGTTGTTTGGGGGGTTTTGGGGTGAAATGCCAAGGCACTGCAAATGGTTGTTTGGGGGGGGGGGGGGTTTGGTTGAAGTGAAAAGGCACTGCAAATGGTTGTTTGGGGGCTTTTGGGTTGGTGAAAAGGCACTGCAAATGGTTGTTTGGGGGGTTTGGGTTGAAGTGAAAAGGTACTGCAAATGGTAGTTTGTCTTAACCTGACAACTTCCTGTTTGCACTATATTGATTTTAGATAAAACGCTACCACTTACGGTTGTGATTTTTGGCCATCTTACTCAGTCCCCCTCCGTTCATCGGGTGCAGTGGATTCTTCCCATCAATTAAAAATAAAGTGTTGTTAGTGTTTAATAAATGTTGAGAATCTCTGTCCTGCCAATCACGCCATGAAGGCCACACCTTTTCCGGTGGGAGGGGATTATAAAACCCGGAAATGTGGGTGTGGCTCAGTCTCTGCATGATGGGGGAGGGGGAGGGACAGGTCATGACTCTGTCTGAGCTGTGAATCAACTGAACACGCTGAATGTCTACTGAACTGTGAGTGTGATGTTTTGTGTAGTTTTATGGTGGTTTCGCCCTGCTTGAAGTGGTGTGAAACTGCACTTGAATTTGGTGGCCTTGCATCCTGCTAGAAGTGGTTGGAAACTGCACTTGAATTCGGTGGCCTTGCACCCTGCTTGAAGTGGTAGGAAACTGAACCTCAATTTGGTGGCCTTGCACCCTGCTCGAAGAGGTATGAAACTACACTTGAATTTGGTGGCCTTGCACCTTGCTTGAAATGGAATTTCAAGGAATAGCTGTGAGTTAACTGCCAGCCCACCAGCCGTGAGTGAGTGAGCTGCCAGCATAACAGGCTTGAGTGACTGAGCCACCAGCACAAGAATCAATTCGGCCCACAATGTCCATACTAGTCCTCTGGAAACCAGTCCCTGCAGCCCACAAAACCCATACTAGCGCTCTCTCCCCCCCTCCCCCCCCCACCCCCCAATGTCCACTTGATGTGATTACATGTGTAGATTAGACATTCTGGTCAAATTGCATGTACTGGAAAGTCAAATTATACCAGGACCACATCCCAAAATCAGTAAATTACCCGAATGAACATATGTTCATATCAAATTATGTTCTGTTTAAACACCACAGATTTTCAAATATAGTGATTTATATATTTGCATGCAATGCACAACAGACAAATATCTAAGTTCTTTAGTCACACAATTGCTTTGAATTCCTGCCCATTCTACGGTTTGCTTCCCCACATGTCACATGTCATTGATGGTTTTTTTATCTCAGTGAAACCAGAAGCAGCTGGTGCCTTTTGAGAAGGAATGATCTTCCTGCCTCGCAACATAAACAATTTAATATAAATTACTCTTGTCATATCTTGGATGTATATGTATCCTATCAGGTAGGCTTTTAACATTTTTTATTATTGTCTTCAAAGTCGCTGTAATATTGAGACCATTCCGGTAATCTGCACACATTTAAAAGATGGTTGGACAGCTTTTTTAAATTTTAGCTATGTCAATTAAACATTTTTTTCCCCCATTAAGTTTGGGTTCACCCTTGGTATTTTGGACATTACTTTTCAAAGATTATAAGCTGTTAAAAGTGTGAATGATCTGCAAATTAGTTTGCAACTGTTCTGTTTTTTATCTCATCCGTTGCGGTGTTATTTTTGAGATGACAAGCGCTAAGTGTACTAAACCACAGCCCAGGAAGACATCACGAGGAAGTCAGTCACAAATTAGCCAAATTAAGTTACTGGCAGCATGTTACTGGAGGAAAGGTATCGAGTTTCCCCTGGGAAAGATATACTACATTTTCATATTTTGTCGAGTCATTGAGAAACAGGCACTTAGGGCCAACTTGTCCCTGCCGACTATTGCACCTTCCTAAGGTAGTCTCAATTGCCTGCAATAAGCCATTTCACTTTCAACATTTACAATCTATGTCTAAATGTTTTATTACGTTGTAACATATACCTGTGGCACATCAGCGGTCACAGCTTTCCAATCAGAAAGGCAACCCTCCCCAACTACCCTTTGACGTTTTACACCAAGCCAATTTTAAATTCAGTTGGCTAGTTCACCCTGGATCACATATGACCTAACATTCTGGATGAGCCTCCCTAGCGGGACCCTATCAAAAGCGTTGTTAATATCCATATAAATAATGTCAATTGCCCTGCCCTCGTTAATCCTTTTGGTGACATCTTCGAAAAACTATGAAATCGGTGTGACATGATATCCTACACGGAAAGCTGTGCTGACGTTTCCTAAGCAGCCCTTATCTCTCCAAATGTTGGTAGATTCTGTCCGTCAGAATTTCCTCTAGTAACTCATCCACCATGACGTCAAGCTCACTGGCCTGTAGTTCCCTGGCTTCGCCTTGCAACCCTTAAATAAATGTTTGCCACTGCAATTATATCCTTTCTATAGCTTGACAAAGAGAGCTTCACACTGTTTGGGACCCTGATGGGACAGGTTGGATAAAAAGAGAGGTATTGGGAACTAAGGAAAAGCGAGGCTCATCGGGAGTACTAAATGTGTAAGGAGGTGCTAAGAAAAGAAATTAGGAAGGCTAAGAATGTCATGAAATGTCAATGGCAGACTGGATTAAGGGTAAAATGAGGTGTTCTACAAATATACTAATGACAAAAGAATAAGCATGGAAAGTGTAGGGGTCATTAGGGACAACAGAGATAATCTGTGTATGGAGCCAGAAGCTATACTTGTCTTAAATGTATATCTTCCATTGGTATTTGCAAGAGAAACAGATTTTGTAGTTGGAAAATTTAGTGAAGGGGAAGGTGAAATTCTAGAGCAGGTCTCTGCAAATAAAGAGGAGGTACTCGACACCTTAACAGACTTAAACAGAAAAAGCCAGATGGGATCTATCCCAGTATGTTGTGAGAGGCAAGGATTATTGGGACATTAACTGAGATTTTTTAAATCCTTGCTGATTACAAGTGAGGTTCATATTAACTGGAAGATAGCAAAATTCTTCCAGATTTTCAAGAAGGCAGCATGGAAAGGCTTGGTAATTATATATCTGTGAGCCTAATATCACCAGTAGGGAGGTTACTGGAGAAAATGCTGAATAATAGGATTAATAATCACTTGGAACTGCAAGGTCTGATCATTGACACACACTGTGACATTGGCAAGGGCAGATTTTGTCTGACCAATCTTATTGAATTTTTGAAGTGTGAACCAAGTATATCCATGAGGTCGGAGCAGTAGATGTTGTTTATGTGGACTTAAATAAGGCCTCTAACAAGGATGCACATGCGAGATAGTTTCATGTTTCTAACCCCGTGGGTTAGAGTCCATGGGATCCAGGGCAATTTGGCAACCTGGATCCAAAAGTGGCTCAGCAATAGAAAACAGAGGGCAATGGTGGAGGTTTGTTTTAGTTTTTCCTTGTTACTACTGATGTCCCCCGGGGATCAGTGCTGAGACATTTGTTCTTGTAATACATGTGAATGATTTGGATGTGAATGTGGGAGGCATGATCAGTAGGTTTATAGATGGCTCAAAAATAGGTAGAGTCGGTATAATATGGAAGGTATTCTCAAGCAACATGGAGATATTGATGTGATAGTGAAATGGATTGATAAATAGGTTCAAGATGAACTGGAAAAGATTCAATAGGAATCTGAATGGTCATTTTTTCACACATTCATTTAAGAAACAGTTAGACAGGTACATGGATAGGACACGTTTGGAGGGATATGGTCAACCCCAGGCAGGTGGGACTAGTGTAGCTGGGACATGTTGGCCGGTGTGGGCAAGTTGTGCCGAAGGGCTTGTTTCCACCCTGTATTACTCTATGAGTCTGAGTAGGGGAATCAAGAACCAGAGGGCATAGGTTTTAAATGAGGGGGGAATTATTTAATAGGAACCTGAGGGACAACGTTTTTGCACAAAGGGTTTTGAACATGGATAGGATAGGCTTAGCAATATATGGGCCAGGCAGGTGGGAGTAGTGTAGATGGGACACATTGGTCGTCGTGGGCAAGTTGGCCAAATGACTTGTTCCCACGCTGTATGACTCTGACTCTATTGCAGAGATATTTTCTTTGCTCTATCCATCCATCCCTCACCTTCTCAGCACGTGAAAATTAACATGTTTTCCCTTTATTCCAGTTTTGATGAAGGGTGTCCAACATGAAATGTTCACAGTTTCTCTTTCCAAGAATGCCAGACCTGTTTCCAGCATTTTCTGTTTTCATGTTCAAAAATACATTTCTGTTTCTGTCTTCGGCAGTATTAGAATCTGCATTAAAATCAATGTGATTCAAATTTCAGGTAACACATGAGTACTACCAAGTCTGTGTTACCAACATTCACAAGTTTTGGAGTGACCAAGTTATTATCTCTGGTCCATGTCATAGAAGGTTAATATTTAGCACAACAAGCTATTAGAAAGGAATTAAAGAGCAAAGTGTGATTAGGTTTGTTTATTGTCACATGTATCGAGGTAGTGAAAAGTTTTTGTTACGTGCTAACAAGTAATTACTGTAAGTACGCAGGACTTGGGGGACAAAAAAAAAATCACATTTTGGAGAAACATGTTTGACCTGAAATATTAACTCTTTTTTCTATAGATGCTGTCTGACTTGCTGTTTGTTTCCAACATTTTTGTTAGCATTGGGTCACAAGATTGATTTCTGGTAAGTGGATTTCTGGTAAGCTGACAGATTGTGGCTGGAAGTGGCAGGAACTGATAGCCATAGTGCTGGTTATAATAATATTTGGCTATATAGGACCGAGGCGAGGAGAAATGTATTGAAATGGTTGTAAATGTTTAGAGAAGTTCATTTAAATTTTGTTCATTTGGGTATATTCAGAACTGAGGCTTAGATTCTCAACAATAAAGGAAATGAGGATACATTCGGAAACTGAAACTAATGGAGACATTAATTTCAGGAAGCTTTATTCTTATATCAGAATGGTGTCGTCTCCTTTAACATATGCCTAAAATCTATTTTTTTGACATACTTTGCCCTCTTGACCTAATATCGTCTTATGTGGCTTGTTGTCAAATGTTCGAATTGTCTGGGGCATTTTATTAAAGATACTACAAACATGCACACCGTTGTTTTGTGGTTGATGTATTTGAGACAACATTTTTGCTCATTCTTATGTTGTGTTATTAGCTTAAATGAAAGTATTCAACTCAACTCAGTCATTCTAATTTAGAATTAATTAATTTATACATTTGATGCTTAATGGTATCAACCGCAAAATAAATATATTTCTATATTTTTATTACAGAAAATTGAGTGTGGCAATCTGAAAGTCTTTGGATCAAAGCTTCAATTCTGACTCGTGATGGCTCAATGTCGAACAGACTGTATTGAGAAACCTCTTTGTACAGCATTTAGGAAACTAGGATCTTGTGTTGGTCAAAACCCCTGGTGGTTCTTGCTTGTTCCTTTATTTGTTTCTGGGGGAGTAGGAGCAGGATTTTGTTTCTTCTTTCAAAATGAAAGCAATAACATAGAGGATCAGTTTACTCCTATTAAAGGACCAGCAAAATCTGAGAGAGAGTTTATTAAAGAACATTTTCCAACCAATGATTCTCAATCCTTTTCTAAACAAAGACTTTACACAGAAGGGACATTTGCTTCATTTATTGCCATTTCAAAAAATGGTAATATCCTTACAAAAGCAGCATTTGAAGAGATTTTATCACTTGACAGAAAAGTCAACGATTTCCAATTTTGTGAGAATGGCACAACCTACAATTATTCTAATCTTTGTGCAAAAGTAGGAGAAACTTGTGTCTCAAATGCACTCTTAGATTTGCTGAATTATGACCCTGATCTGATTGAGAAGGAAAAGATCTACTACCCAAAAACAAATCACACTTTTATTGGCATTGAACTGGGTGGGATTGAGTTGGATGATATTGGAGCTTTTCTTAAAAAGGCCAAAGCTATTCGGTTATGTTATCCCTTAAGAGAAGATGATGAAAAAGACAAGATACTGAGTTTACTTTGGATCCAGAAGTTTCTTCATGAATTCCCAATTGTGCATACACATTTAACACATATCCAGGTAAGAATTTTAAATGTGCATTAAACGATTTCAGAAAACTATGTCTATGTCCACCATCAGTAGATTTTGACTTCCTACTAAAGTTGGGATTAATTTGTTTGTCACTGTCCATCATTGTAATTAATAACTTGAAATATTAGGAAAATAACAATCTGTCTTTGACAACCTTAAAAATGTCCCATCCTTTTCTTGAAAGTAGTAACTACAAAATTATCTCAATGTTATTGAAAAGGTAAACAATTTGCGTGAAGATTTTAACAATTTAACTGGATTTTAACAACCAGGTTTTAACTGCATCTCTGACCAGAAATTGAATTTCATTGATTTTAATATTTTTTTTGGACATTGGATGGCCTTTGTCCAACTGCATCCAATGTTGCTTTCACTTCTCCCAAAGCAATTTTGATGACATTATTGCTAATTCCCAGAGGTTAATCTGAGAAATTGCATCATATAATGGATTTTCCTTTCAATGCTATGATTCTAAAATTCATTGGCATTTCAATGGTGCACTGTGTTTGTTACATCATTAGGCTCCTCATATTCATTGACAAATTAAATCAGACTTCAATCCTTGATACACAACTAAGCTACAGATATGCATCTAATGTACCATCGAAACCATGAACAGGATATCAGGTCTACATACCAGCATAAAACACCTTATCTATCTCTCTATATTACCATATACTATTACTCTGTATTACTATATTACTGAATCGCTCATCTTGTTTCTATCTTTCTATGCGTGTTGGCCCATGTGATCCATGGGAGCCATGAGGGGGGATCTGGCCAAATTTGACTGGAAAGATAACCTAGCAGGGATGACAGTGGGACACCAATGGCAGGTTTTCTGGGAATAATGCAGAAGGTGCTGTATCAGTTTATTCCAAAGAGGAAGAAAGATTGCAAGGGGAGTAAGGGGTGACCGTGGCTGACAAGGGAAGCAAGGGGTAGTACTAAAATAAGGAGGATAAAAAAAGGTTTTTTAGGTTTGAAGAGGGAAAAAATATTTAAGACCAAAGTTGGACCACTGAAGACTGAAAAAGTTGAATTTATTATGGGGAACAAGGAAATCGCAGATGAAATGAACAGGTACTTTGGATCCGTCTTCACTAAGGAAGACTCAAACAATCTCCTTGTTGTACTGTCTCGACAGGGCTGGCTCGAAGGGCCGAATGGCCTCCTCCTGCACCTATTTTCTATGTTTCTATCTATGTTTCTACTAGTGGCCAGAGGATCTAGGGTGACGGAGGAACTGAAGGAATTTAACATTAGGCAGGAAATGATATTGGGTAGACTGCTGGAACTGAAGGCTGATAAATATCCAAGGCCAGATGGTCCGCATGCCAGGGTACTTAGGTAAGTGGCTCTAGAAATCGTGGAAACATGGGTGATCATTTTACAGATTTCTATAGATTCAGGGTCAGTCCCTGTAAATTTGATGGTAGCTAATTGTATCCCACTTTTTAAGAAAGGCGGGAGAGAGAAAACAGGGGATTATAGACCAGTTAGCCTGCCATCGGTGGTGGGGAAGTTGCTGGGGTCAATTATAAAAGATGAAATAGCGGCACATTTGGATAGCAATAGCAGGATCGGTCTGAGTCAGCATGGACTTACGAAGGGAAAATTATGCTTGACTAATCTTCTGGAACTCTTTGAGGATGTAAATTGGAAAAAGGACAACGGAGAACCAGTGAATGTAGTGTACCTTGACTTTCAGAAAGCATTTGATAAGGGCCCACATAGGAGATAAGTGGGCAAAATTAAGGCACATGGTATTGGGGGTAGAGTGCTGACATGGATTAAAAATTGGTTGGAATACAGGAAACAATGAGTAGGGATTAACGGGTCACTTTCAGAAATGCAGGCAGTGACTGTTGGGTTACCGCAAGGCTCGGTGAAGGGACCGCAGCTATTTACGATATACATTAATGATTTAGATGAAGGGATTAAAAGTAACATTAGCAAATTTGCAGATGACACAAAGCTCTGTGGCAGTCTGAACTGTGAGGAGGATGCTATGAGAATCCAGGGCGACTTGGACAGGTTGGGGAAGTGGGTAGATGCATGGCAGATTACGTTTAATGTGGATAAATGTGAGGTTATGCATTGGTATAAAAAAAACAGGAAGGCAGAATACTATCTAAATGGCGTCAAGTTGGGAAAAGGTACAACTGGATCTGTGGGTCCTTGTTCATCAGTCTATGAAAGTAAGCATGCAGGTACAACAGGCAGTGAAGAAAGCGAATGGCATGTTGGCCTTATAACAAGAGGAGTCGAGTATAGGAGCAAAGAGGTCCTTCTGCAGTTGTACAGAGCCCTAGTGAGACCACACCTGGAGTATTGTGTGTAGTTTTGGTCCCCTAATTTATGGAAGGACATTCTTGCTATTGAGGGAGTACAGCGTAGGTTTACAAGGTTAATCCCCGGGATGGCAGGACTGTCACATGCTGAGAGAATGGAGCGGCTGGGCTTGTACACTCTGGAGTTTAGAAGGATGATAGGGGACTTATTTAAACATATAAGATTGTTAAGTTTGGACACGCTAGAGGCAGGAAACATGTTCCCGATGTTGGGGGAGTCCAGAACCAGGCGTCACAGTTTAAGAATAAGGGGTAAACCTTTTAGAACGGAGACAAGGAAACACCTTTTCTCACAGAGAGTTGTGAGTCTGTGGAATTCTCTGCCTCAGAGGGAGGTGGAGGCAGGTTCTCTGGATGCTTTCAAGAGAGAGCGAGATAGGCCTCTTAAAGATAGTGGACTCAGGGGATATGGGGAGAAGGCAGGAACGGGGTACTGATTGGGGATGATCAGCCATGATCACATTGAATGGCAGTGCTGGCTCAAAGGGCCGAATGGCCTACTCCTGCACCTATTGTCCATTGTCCATATCCTGGAACTACGCCAAAACGGTACACAATATTTTTGCACCACCTTACTCACCATTGTCCTGTGGTCATTTTGTGTCCCGTTTCGTTCAGATTGATGTTATATTTCACAAGGTATGGACACTTAAACATTTACAAATTCAAGATTACGAAAAATTTAGCAGCTATTGGGATCCAAATCCTTGCTGGCCCAGCTTGCAACTAAGTTACAATCGAGGAACACTGAGTCCTTCCAGCAAGTTTTTCGCTGTCCAGGAGGGGTAGGGGGAAATTGCATTCTTTTTTAATGTCCTTAAAGCAAGAGGAGGGGGAGGCATTGCTGGGGGATATAACCCTGCACAGTTGGGGGCTATGGGTGAGTGCTGGAATATGGGGGAATGGGTGAGTGGTGGAATATTGCATTGTGGAACAGGTTGTGTTGGGAGACCAGGCCTCCATGGCGGTATGGGTGAGTGGTCGAATATTGCGTTGGGGGAACGACTGGTGTTGGGGGAACGGGTGAGTGGTGAAATATTGTGTTGGGGGAACGGGTTGCATTAGGCAACCAGGCCTCCCGTGTGACAGGGACCCAACAGGACCCACTTTGTCTAGTATATATTACTAATACGCTCATCTTGTTTGTTTCTATGCGTGTGTGCGTGTCTATCTGTCTGTAATTATGATCCCAGAACTATGCCAAAACGTGTACTCACAATTGTCCTGTGGTGGTTTGTGTCAGGTTTTGATCAGATTGATGTTATATTTCACGTTATTGCCATTTTCTACTTAAAAAAAAAAAAACCAGCGCCCTCACTTGCCCTGCCCCTCCCATATTTCCTTGACTGGCGTCATAAAGGACACCCCACGGGACCTCCGCGCCGCCTTTGCACACTTTCAGACCGCCATCTGCTTTCCCTTCGCCTCATGACTGGCGTCTTGGCGCTGGGGCTGTGTCTGCGGCCGGCTCTGAGGGCGGAGAGAGGACATGCCGAGGATCCAGGGCCTGGGCGATGAGGCTGGGTCTGCGTCTGCAGCCCGGTGCCTTGGCACTAAGGGCTGCATCTGCAGCCGGCTCCGGGGCCAAGGAGAGGACATGCCGAGGATCCGGGACCTGGGCTCTGAGGTTGGGGCTGCGTCTGTGGCCCGGCGCTGAAGCAGGGGCAGCATGGGCTGGCGGCGGCCGGCTCTGGTGGCGGGGAGAGACCATGTCGAGGATCCGGGCGGGGCCTGGATGCTGAGGCTGGCTCTGATGGCGACGGATGCTGCTCCGGGTCCTCATGGAAGCCTGCGGGGTGGTGAGAGGCCACGCTGATGATCCGTAGCCTGGGCGCTGAGCCTGGCTCTCAGGGCGGCGGCGCTGCTGCTCTGGGCACGCAAGGAGGGAGAGGAATGGCACCTCGTGATCCTGGGGAAACAAGGAGCGAGAGTGAGGGGATTGAGGGAGAGAAGGTGGTAGGGAGGGAGAGGGGGGAATGTGGGGTGGTGAGGAGGGAGAGTGGGGAGGAGGGAGAGTGGGGAGGAGGGCGAGGGGTGGGGGAGGTAGGGAGTGGGGAATAAAGGGAGAGGAGGGTAGTGGGGGAGGTGAGGAGGGATGGTGGGGGGATAGGGGGAGGTGAGGGGTGGGGAAGTGGGAGATAGAGGGATAGGAGGGGGTAGGGAGGGGATAGGAGTTATTGAGGGAGGGAGTGACTGAAGGTCGGGGAGCGATGGGAAGGGGAGGAGAGGGGAAAGAAGAGGGAGCGTGAGGGGGAGGGAGTGCTGTGGATGAGGGGAAATAAGCAGTGGCTGCGCAGTTGTAGGGCTATGGGTGAGTGGTGAAATATTGAGTTGGGGAATGTGTTGCGTTGGGGGAACGGGCGAGTGGTGAAATATTGTGTTGGCGAACGGATTGCTTTGGGGACCAGGCCTCCCGTGTGACGAACACAGCAGGTCCCACCTGCATGTTACTAAAACTCTGTTTGTTTGTTTGTATGCGTGCGTGTGCGTGATATCCCAAATCTCTGCTAAAACGGTATACGATAGCTCTACAAATTTTGGCCCAAAACACAATTTTCATTGGGAATTTCATTTTTTTGAAAGTGCGATTTTCATTATGCGGGGTGGGATAGGGGGAAGTTTCATTTAAAAAAAAGAACATTGCTATTTTCATTGTGGCGATGGGATGGGGGGAAGGGGAGGAGTGGGGGAGCAGGGGGATAGAGGGAGAAGAGGGGGGTAGGAAGGGGAGAGGGAGGGAAAAGTGGAGGAGGGGGAGAGGGAGTGTAGGAGGTTAGGGACTGGGGATAGATGGAGAAGAGAGCAGTGGGGGAGGTGAGGAGGGAGAGGGAAGGAGTGGGATAGGGAGGAGGTGAGGAGTGGGGGAGCAGGGAGATAGAGGGAGAGGATGGGGTAGGTAGGGGAGAGGAATTATGGAGGGAGGGAGTGACTGAAGGCAGGGCAAAAGAGAGGGAGGGAGAGGAGTGGGGGGGAGGAAGAGAGGGGATAGAATGAGGGTGAAGAGGGGTGGGAGGAAGTGCTGGGGGTGAGGGGGAATGGAGGAGAAGAGGGATAGGAAGAGGGATGGTGAGATGTCGTTGATGGAGGGTTCCCATGACTCGGGTCACAACGGGAATCTCTGCCGTCACAACAGGAACCCCTCAGCTGCGCCTGCGCAGTTGGCGGCTATGGGTCAATGGTGGAATATTGCCTTGGGGGATGGCCCAAATGGGACCTCACCTGGTCTAGTCTCTTTTTAAATTGAATCTCACTCATTTATATAAATAGAGTTGGAAGAAATGGCTTTGTACTTAAAGGGGCTGAAAATTTGTAATGCAAGCATTGCTGATATTTTATGTCAAGTCTGAGGAACAGATACCCGTTGCCTCCAAAAATGTGGTATCTTTAGTTGCGGTCCTACTGCATCCTTACCACGAATGGAAAGGGGATAATGTGTCCAAAGGCAATATTTCCTTGCAATAGAAGCCAAAAAGGACAAGAATAAGAACGTGGAGATGTAAATATGTTGCTAAATCTTACCCCCCTTAGTCTAGTTCAGTGAAACACCTTGTCAAGCACTGGACCAACTAAACTTTATTTTTGAACGAACAACGAATCCCCTGTACGATACCTAAACCACCGCGGGTTTGAACCTTGTCTCTGCCTGGCTAAGCCCTTCAGCCTCGTGCAAGCAGATACTACCAAAAGGTCACGTAGTCCCAAGCACCCTTCCAGAAGATCAACAACGATTCTAGTGGGGGCTTCTTTTTATAGGTCAACGAACCCTGAGGGGCCGAACTACATAGGGGTGGCACCCCTTATAAGCCAATCACGCATATCGATTAATAACACACCACATTACAAAGAGTCCCAATGTTTCCACAGAAGCTTCTGGAAGGAAGTCAATTAATCAAATAACGCAACATTTACCCTGGCAGTACAAACAATTCAGCCCGGCCTTCACACTTCAGCCAATCATCAAACAGCAGGATAACTGTCCTGCAACATTATTAACATTATTTACAATCCCTTTGCAGCAATCCAATTTAAAAAATGCACCTACAACACCTTAGAGTTTCTCTGCAGAGTCCTCATACATTTTATCAATTGGGAGGACATCTGCACTTCACCTTACTTGATGTATTGATCTGGGACCAAGACTTCCTGGCAACAGCTCGCGGCTTGAGGCTTCTTACAAAAAAAGGCTAACAGGCCTTGTCGATGCACAAAACGATGCATTATTTTATTTTAGCTCTGTTTTGGCCAGGATTTACAGAGACACCCGAGACTGCAGATACTGGAATTTTTAGTAAAATAGAAAATGCTGGAGGAACTCAGCAGGTCAGGCAGTATCTGTGGAGGAAAGTAAACAGACAATATTTTGGATCAGATCCCTTCAATCGGAAGAAGGTACTCGATTTAAAATATTGTTTATCCATTTCCTTCCACTGATGTTGCCTGACCCATTAAATTGCTGCAGCAGTTTGATTTTATTTTATGAAAGAAAAAGTGTCTGGTCAGGAAATTTCCTCTTGCCTCCCATTTATCTCCTCCTCTGTCCCCATTCACTGTTTCATAGAAACATAGAAAATAGGTGGAGGAGAAGGCCATTTGGCCCTTTGAGCCAGCACCGCCATTCATTGTGATCATGGCTGATCATCCCCAATCAATAACCCGTGCCTGCCTGCTTACTCCCCATATCCCTCGATTCCACTAGCCCCAAGAGCTCTATCTAACTCTCTCTTAAATCCATCCATTGATTTGGCCTCCACTGCCCTCTTTTTTTCCACCTCAGTCTTAAAAGGCCTCCCCTTTATTCTAAGACTGGCCCCTGGTTCTGGACTCGACCAACATTGGGAACATTTTTCCTGCATCTAGCCTGTCCAGTCTTATTTATAATTTTATATGTTTCTATAAGATTCCCCCTCATCCTTCTAAACTCCAGTGAATACAAGCCTAGTCTTTTCAATCTTTCCCCATATGTCAGTCCTGCCATCCCAGGGATCAATCTTGTGAACCTACGCTGCACGGCCTCAATCACAAGGATGTCCTTCCTCAAATTAGGAGACCAAAACTGTATGCAATACTCCAGATGTAGTCTTACCAGAGCCCTATACAACTGCAGAAGAACCTCTCCTATACTGAAATCTTCTTGTTATGAAGGCCAGCATTCTATTAGTTTTCTTCACTGCCTGCTGTACCTGCATGTCAACTTTCAGTGACCGGTGTACAAAGATGCCCAGGTCTCGCTGTACCTCCCCCTTACCTAACCTAACCCCATTGAGATAATAATCTGCCCCCTTGTTTTTGCCGCCAAAGTTGATAACCTCACATTTATCTATATTATACTGCATCTGTCACGCATCTGCCCACTCAACCTGTCCAGGTCACCCTGCAACCTCATAACATCCTCTTCACAGTTCACACTGCTGCCCAGCTTTGTGTCATCCGCAAACTTGCTAGTGTTGCTCCTAATTCCATCTTCCAAATCAATAATATATATACAGTTGCGGCCCCAACACCAAGCCTTGTGGCACTCCACTCACCACTGCCTGCCATTCTGAAAAGGACCCGTTCACTCCTACTCTTTGCTTCCTGTCTGCCAACCAATTTTCTATCCACGTCAACACCCTATCTCTAATATGATGTGCTCTAATTTTAGTCACCAGTCTCCCGTGCACTACCTTATCAAAGGCTTTCTAAAAGTCTAGATATACTACATCCACTGGCTCCCCTTCATCCATTTTACTTGTCACATCCTCAAACAATTCCAGAAGATTAGTCAAGCATGATTTTCCTTTCATAAATCCGTGTTGATTTTCCTATCATAAATCCATGCTGACTAATCCTCTTACTGCTATCCAAATGCCCCATTATTACCTCTTTAATAATTGACTCCAGCATCTTTCCCACCACCGAAGTCAGGCTAACTGGTCTGTAATTCCCCGTTTTCTCTCTCGCTCCTTTCTTGAAAAGTGGGATAACATTATCTATCCTCCAATCCACAGTAACTGATCCTGAATCTATTGAACATTGGAAAATGATCACCAATGCGTCCACTATTTCTAGGGCCACCTCCCTGAGGACCCTGGGATGCAGCCCATCAGGCCCTGGGGATTTATCATCCTTCAGTCCCATTAGCCTACCCAATACTATTTCTCGCCTAATGAAAATTTATTTCAGTTCCTCGACCCCCTTAAATCCTCTGTCCTCCAGTACATCTGGGAGATTGTTTGTGTCTTACTTAGTGAAGACAGATCAGAAGTACCTGTTCAACTCTTCTGCCATTTCCTTGTTCCACATAATAATTTCACCCGCGTCTGCCTTCAACGGACCCACATTTGACTTTGCTATTCTTTTTCCCTTAACATATCTAAAGAAGCTTTTACTGTCCTCCTTTATATTCCTGGCCAGCTTCCCTTCGTACTTCATATTTTCAGCCTGTATGGCCCGTTTGTTTCCTTCTGTTGTCCTATGAAAGTTTCCCAATCCTCTGGTTTCCGGCTACTCTTTGCTGTGTTATACATCTTTTCTTTTAGTTTTATTCTATCCCTAACATCTCTTGTCAGCCATGGTTGCCTCCTACTCCCCTTAGAATCTTTCTTCCTTTTTGGAATGAAATGATCCTGTGTCTTCCAGATTATGCCCAGAAATACCTGCCATTGCTGTTCCACCATAATTCCTGCTAGTATCCCTTTCCAGTCTACTTTGGCCAGCTCCCCTCTCATGCCTTCATAGTCCCCTTTGTTCAACTGCATCACTGCCACTTCCGATTTAACTTTCTCCTTCTCAAATTGCAGATTAAAACTAATCATATTATGATCACTACCTCCAAGCGGTTCCTTTACCTCGAGTTCTCTTATCAAATTTGGTTCATTGGACAACACTAAATCCAGAATTGCCTTTTCTCTGGTCGGCTCCATTACAAGCTGCTCTAAGAATCCATCTCGGAGGCACTCTACAAATTCTCTTTCTTGGGGTCGTGAACCAACCTGATTTTCCCAGTCCACCTGCATATTGAAATCCCCCATCACCACAGTGGCATTACCTTTGTTACATGCCAGTTTTAACTCCTGCTGCAACTTACACCCTACATCCGGGCTACTATTTGGGGGTCTGTAGATAACACCAATTAGTGTCTTCTTGCCTTTGCAATTCCTCAACTCAATCCACAGTGACTCTACCTCGTCAGTCCCTATGGCTTCCCTCGCAAGGGACTGCATTCCATTTCTCACCAGAAGAGCTACCCACCCTCCTCTGCCCACCTGCAGATGTATAGGATGTATAAACCTGAATATTAAGTTCCCAGACCCGATCCTCCTGAAGCCATGTCTCGATAATCCCCACAATGTCATATCTACCAACCTTTATCTGAGCCTCAAGCTCATCTACTTTACTTCTTCTACTTTGTGCATTCAAAGACAATACTTTTAATTCCTTGCCGATCCCTACTACACCTGGCCATACTCTCCTATCCCTTTGTGAGCTTTCTTTCCCGTTAATTCTGGGGTCATTAACCATCCCTTTATTCCTTTTCCCTTTAACTACGTCCTTGACTATCCCATTTGACTCCCCGCTGCCCTTATTCAGTTTAAAACCACCTGTGTCACAGTGGCAAACCTGCCTGCCAGAATGCCGGTCCCCCACCTGTTAAGGTGCAATCAATCCCTTTTGTACAGTTCCCCCTTACTCCAAAACAGATCCCAGTGGTTGAAGAATCTAAATCCCTGCCCCCTGCACCAGTTTCCCAGCCACACATTCCTCCCAATCTCCCTACCCTGCCTGCCTCTAACTCTTCCCCCCCCCCCCCCCCCCCTCCTACTGCCACCATTCCTTTGGATTTCCTGTCTAACCTCAAACCTAACCATATCCTTAACTATTGCCTACTCCTGACCTCTGTCTCCTCATTTTCCTCTCTACCCTTCTCCTTTGCCTCCGCTACTTCCCCTTAGTTCCCTAAAACCAGTTCCCTCTCACATGCCCTTCAACTCTATACCGACCAACACTAGGGTTAAGTTGCAATGAATTAACCTACAAACAGGCACCTCTTTGGGATGTGAATGGAAAATTGGACAAGAGTGGGAAGCCCACATAGTCTCAGGAGGAACATGGAGATCAAATTTGAGCCTTGGTCTCTGGTGTTCTAATTACATTACTCTATGGAGAGTGCAGACAGTCACAGGAACAAGGTGTCAACTTCACAAAAACATTACCAGAAGTTAGGAATGAACCTGGATCGCTGGAGTTGAGGCAACAGCACTGCCTGCTCCACCATTGCTGACCCATGGCACCAGCTGAACCTGTAAAATGTCTTATTCTGTATTGTGATATGAAGTGAATGGGGCAAGTTTATCCAGAAGCTTTGGTGTTTTTGGTGACAGAATATCATTGACACTCATTTTCATGAATTGCAGGTTTCCCATTTTTCCTCGGTCTCGAGGCAGGAAGAATTTGAGAAAAATTCCAAAAGAATTATTCCTCTGTTTTCCGTCACGTATTTACTTTCAATATCCTTTTCCATTTTGTCTTGTATGAGGTAACGTCAATTTTTATGAAATACATAATTTTTTTATTTCATAAATAGTTCACATGAATTGTAAAAGCTTTCTATTTTACATGATAAATGTTATTTATTTTCAGGCTTGACAGCGTGAGGAATAAATTTTGGGTTGCTGTTCTGGGAGTCATATCAGCTGGACTAGCTGTATTAACTGCCTTTGGATTGCTGCTTTATTGTGGAACAACATTTGCTATCAATACTGCCAGTGCGCCCTTTTTGATTCTAGGTCAGTGCCCCTTCAACAATTTCTCTCTTGACAGGACTATGATTTGGCCTGGTTCTGATAATTTTTGTGGTTTGTGGTATGTGGTATAATTGGAATTGGCAGCTCTTAACACTGCATATGTCAACATAAAATGTTAGACAAAAACTTAGCAGCCTTAAGGTTGAACTCACAAATAATGTTTTATCATCACCATGGGTTAAGCACTACATTGTGTTTGTGTTCAATATTTTTTTTAATGGTACACAAAGCCCAGACTGGCAGTTGCTAATACTTTGGCCTTACATTGGCCATTATTACAATATTAAAAAATAGTAGTGTTTAGTATAATCTTTTTAATGCAGCAAATTATTTGGACAGAGAAACCAGAATGTTCAAGATTTCATGCTATATTCGGTAAATAGATATTAAAAAATAAGTATGAGGAAAGTGGATGGAATGGGATAAAAAATAATATATCCATATCGTTGCTGTGGATATAACAGGCCGAATGATCATAGAACAGAATATGTCAATGTAGGTCATGTGTGCAGGTGCTGGTTTACACCAAAGATAGACACAAAATGCTGGTGAAACTCAGCGGGTCAGGCAGCATCTCTGGAGAAAAGGAATAGGTGACATTTTGGGTCGAGACCCTTCTTCAGACAGTACAGTCTCGGAAGAGGCTCTGTGACCCACAATATCTTGTGCTGAACATGATGCTTACGTAAAACTCTCCCTTCTCCCTGTACATTAATCCACATTTCTCCATTCCTTGCTTATTCATATGCCTATCTAAAAACCTCTTAAATGCCGCTATTGTATCTGCTTCGATCATTTTTGACCACTATCTTCACTATCTACAATACCACAGCTCTGCCATTATCAACCTTTTTGGTCACATCTTCAAAAAACTCAATCAGATTCATGAAACACGATCTCTCATGTACAAACCCGTGCTGGCTATCCCTAATCAGCTCTTGTCCATCTAGTTGTATGCATATTTAATCCCTGCGAATACTCTCTAATAATTTTCCTACCACAGAGGTTAGGCTCACTGGCCTATGGTTCCCAAGCTTTTCTCTGCTGCCCTTCTTGAATAGAGGCACAACATTTGTCCCTCCAGTCTTCTGGCACCTGTATTTAAGGATGACTCATAGATCTCAGCCAGGGAACCTGCAATTTCCTCTCAAGATTCCCCAGGCAACTCTCACATTTCTATTAAGCAAAGGGGCAGCATTGGCCACTCTCCAGTAATCCAGGACCTTATCTGCAGCTAGGGAGGATGCAAAAATCTTCTTCAACGACCTAGAAATCTCTTGATTGAGCCTCCTCAAGACCACACTGTATGCTGTTAATTGGCTGTGTCATTAAAGAGACAATTATTTGAGAAATAATTTGAATTCATGCTTGTGCACTGCATCCATTTATAAGGTCTTCAAGTCAGTGGTTGTTTACAGGAGAAAGGACAATTGATATTTTGAATGATAGATGTTACAGTGCCATTCCAAAAAAGCTGTTGTGGACATGCAAAATGTTTTAGATTTAGGTACAGTTCTGGTCACCATATGAAAGATCGCTTGAGGTTCAGAGATGTGGATAAAATAATCCTTATACCATCATTATTTATTTCCTGTACTAATCCCATATCTCTTATTCCCTAAAGATACAAAAATCTATTGATTTCTGTCTTGAATATATTTGGAAAGCATTTCGTAAGGTATGCCTGAACAGGACTAACAGTAAATGGAACTGCCTTGGGAGTGTTATAGAACAGAGAGACCTCAGAGTACCCAGGTGAAAGAGGCGTTTGGCATGCTTGCCTTCATCAGTCAGGGCATTGAGTACAGGGTTTGTGACATTGTGTTGCAATTTTACAAATCTCTGGTGAGACCACATTTGTAGCATTGTGTACAACTCTGGTCTCCTAGCTACTGTGTAAGGAAATGTTATTAGGTTGGAAAGGTGCAGAAAAGATTCATGATGATATCAGAATTGGAGTGCTTGAGTTATAAAGGGACTGGATAGGGTGGTATTGTTTTTCCTGGAGCTCAGGAGGCTGAGGGTTGACCACATAGAGATGTATTGAGTGGAATTTGCAAGGTGGATGTTCAATCTTTTTCCCAGGATGGTGGTGTAAAATTACAGAGAATAGATTTAAGGTGAAAGTCCATGATGTTCTCAAATTAGTCACTTGAGGGACTGGCAGGTATAATCAGTGATAACTTGGTTCTCTTAAGAGAAGTGAATTTTCCAAGTTGGTGTCGACTAATCTTTAACCACTGGAGACCTCATTGCCTCCCACTCATCCTTCATAAGCCTAAATGTGTTCTCTTTTGCCTCAGTTTAAGTCCAATCATTTGTTTCAGATATTTGAATTTGTCGGTTATTAAATTTAAATAAAAATAATTAATTATTATAATTTGGCTAGTGGTGTCTTTGTGGGAATGTCCACAAAGACATCTTTCTTTTAAAAACAGACACATGAAATTGCAAATGCTAGAATCTTCAGGAAGAAAAACAGTGCTGCTGCCTTTTCTGTCCACTAAACTTTCTTTCATCACCTTCCAGATCAACTTCAAACCTCTCACCTGCCTTGGTTCTGTATAGGATTTCTCCCCTGCCAATCTAGTTCAAATCCACCCATTTATCACCAGACAACCTGGATGTCAGGATATTGGTATACCTGCAGATAAGGTGCAACCCATCCCTCGTGTACAGGTAACCCATGCCCCATGAGAGATCCCAATGGTTTAGAAATATGAATCGCTGCCAACTGCACCAACTCTTCAGCCCCACAATCATCTCCCTCAATCTTCCTGTTCCTACGCTGACTAGCACGTGGCACTGAAAACAATCCCAAGATCACTACCCAGGAGGTCCTGATCTTTAGCCTTTTACATAACTTCTTATATTCATATTGCAGAACCTCTATCCTCTTCTTACCTATAATTTGTGCCAACATGCACAACGACTTCCAGCTGATCCCCCTCCCCCCTCAGGATGTCTAGCAGCTGCTCCGAGACAACGTGGACCCTGGCATCATGGAGGCACCACGCCATCCTGGAGTCTCAACTGCTGCCGCAGAATCTTCTGTCTGCACCTCTATCTATAGAGTTACTATGGCTCTGCCCGACATCAGCCTTTCCTGCTGAGCCTCAGTGCCAGGGCTGGTGCCACAGCCCTGCCTGCTACTACTGCCCAATCTTGATTTGTCGTCCTCCCCGACAGCATTCAAGGGGGTGTACCTGTTTTGAAGAGGTACAGCCTCTGGGGTCACCTCCACTCCATGTCTAATGCCCTTCCTTGTCACCCGCCTTCTACCTTCCTGGAATCTCAGTGTGACAAACTCACTATACGTCCTGTCCAAGGAGCTCTAATTTTCCCAGATGGTCCTGAAGTCATCCAGCTGCTGCTGCAGTTTCTTAATGCAATCCTTAAGGATCTGCATCTGGACAGAATTCCCCCCGGTGTCGTTATCACGGGTCCCAACCATTCTCCTGACTTCCCACATCCTGCAGAAGGAGCATTGTACCAACTTGCCTGCCATCACCACTACAACTAAACCAATAATTAAATAACAAAACTCACAAAAAGAGTAGATTGAACTTATCCTCCTCTCCACATCTGAGATAAACTCCTCGCCAGAGCACGACTTCCCCCACATCCCCTCCCCCTCCCCCTCCCCCTCCCCCTCCCCCTCCCCCTCCCCCTCCCCCTCCCCCTCCCCCTCCCCCTCCCCCTCCCCCTCCCCCTCCCCCTCCCCCTCCCAACTTGGCCACTCCTGGTAGACCACCATGCTACATGCTTGGCTTATCTTTATTTGTTACCCAATTGATCAAATTGGATGCTGCAACCAGTATCATTGGAACTGCAACATTGGAACTCTCTGCCACAGAGGGTAGTTGAGGCCAGTTCATTGGATATATTTAAGAGGGAGTTAGATGTGGCCCTTGTGGCTAAGGGGATTAGAGGGTATGGAGAGAAGGCAGGTACGGGATACTGAGTTGGATGATCAGCCATGATCATATTGAATGGCGGTGCAGGCTCGAAGGGCCGAATGGCCTATTCCTGCACCTAATTTCTATGTTTCTATGACACCCAGGTCGCGCTGCATCTCCCCTTTTCCTAATCGGCCACCATTTAGATAATGTTTCCTGTTTTTGCCACCAAAGTGGATAACCTCACATTTATCCACATTATACTGCATCTGCCAAACATTTGCCCACTCACCCAGCCTATCGAAGTCACCTTGCATTCTCCTAGCATCCTCCTCACAGCTAACACTGCCACCCAGCTTAGTGTCATCCGCAAACTTGGAGATATTGCCTTCAATTCCCTCATCCAGATCATTTATGTATATTGTAAATAGCTGGGGTCCCAGCACTGAGCCTTGCGGTACCCCACTAGTCACTGCCTGCCATTGTGAAAACGACCTGTTAACTCCTACTCTTTGCTTCCTGTTTGCCAGCCAGTTCTCTATCCACATCAATACTGAACCCCCAATGCCATATGCTTTAAGTTTATATACTAATCGCTTATGTGGGACCTTGTTGAAAGCCTTCTGGAAGTCCAGATACAGCACATCCACTGGTTCTCCCCCATCCACGCTACTAGTTACATCCTCGAAAAATTCCACAAGATTCGTCAGACATGATTTACCTTTCGTAAATCCATGCTGACTTTGTCCAATGATTTCACCACTTTCCAAATGTGCTGCTATCCCATCTTTAATAACTGACTCTAGCAGTTTCCCCACTACCGATTGTAGACTAACTGGTCTGTAATTCCCCGTTTTCTCTCTCCCCCCCTTCTTAAAAAGAGGGGTTACGTTTGCTACCCGCCAATCCTCAGGAACTACTCCAGGATCTAAAGAGTTTTGAAAGATTATCACTAATGCATCCACTATTTCCGGAGCTACTTCCTTAAGTACTCTGGGATGCAGCCTATCTGGCCCTGGGGATTTATCGGCCTTTAATCCATTCAATTTACCCAACACCACTTCCCGACTGACCTGGATTTCACTCAAGTACTCCTTTGACCTGCGGTCCCCTGCTATTTCCGGCAGATTATTTATGTCTTCCTTAGTGAAGACGGAACCAAAGTAGTTATTCAATTGGTCCACCATATCCTTGTTCCCCATGATCAACTCACCTGTTTCTGACTGCAAGGGACCTACATTTGTTTTAACTAATCTCTTTCTCTTCACATATCTATAAAAACTTTTGCAGTCAGTTTTTATGTTCTCTGCCAGTTTTCTTTCATAATCTATTTTTCCTTTCCTAATCAAGCCCTTTGTCCTTCTCTGCTGGTCTCTGAATTTCTCCCAGTCCTCTGGTATGCTACTTTTTCTGGCTACTTTGTACGCATCATCCTTTGCTTTGATACTATCTCTGATTTCCCTTGTTATCCACGGATGCACTACCTTCCCTGATCTATTCTTTTGCCAAATTGGGATGAACAATTTTTGTAGTTTATCCATGCAGTCTTTAAATGTCTTCCATTGCGTATCCACCGTGAACCCTTTTAGAATTGATTGCCAGTCAATCTTGGCCAATTCACGTCTCATACCCTCAAAGTTACCTTTCCTTAAGTTCAGAACCATTGTTTCTGAATTAACAATGTCACTCTCCATCCTAATGAAGAACTCGACCATATTATGGTCACTCTTGCCCAAGGGGGCACGCACAATAAGACTGCTAACTAACCCTTCCTCATTACTCAATACCCAGTCTAAAATAGCCTGCTCTCTCGTTGGTTCCTCTACATGTTGATTTAGATAACTATCCCTCATACTTTCCAAAAAATCCTCTTCCTCAGCGCCCCTGCCAATTTGATTCACCCAATCTATATGTAGATTGAAGTCACCCATTATAACTGTTTTGCCTTTGTCGCACGCATTTCTAATTTCCTGTTTTATACCATCCCCAACTTCACTACTACTGTTAGGCGGCCTGTACACAACTCCCACTAGCGTTTTTTGCCCCTTAGTGTTTCGCAGCTCTACCCATACCGATTCCACATGCTCCAAGCTAATGTCCTTCCTTTCCATTGCATTAATCTCCTCTCTAACCAGCAACGCTACCCCACCTCCTTTTCCTTTCTCTCTATCCCTCCTGAATATTGAATACCCCTGGATGTTCAGCTCCCAGCCTTGGTCACCCTGGAGCCATGTCTCCGTGATCCCAACTATATCATACTCATTAATAGCTATCTGCACGTTCAACTCATCCACCTTATTACGAATACTCCTTGCATTGAGACACAAGGCCTTCAGGCTTGTTTTTACACGCTCTTACCCCTTTTACTTTTCACCTTGCTCCCTATTGCTTCCACCCTCGTTTTACACCCGCCTGCCTCTCTGCTCTTGTACCCATCCCCCTGCCACATTAGTTTAAATCCTCCCCGACAGCACTAGCAAACACTCCCCCAAGGACATTGGTTCCATTCCAGCCCAGGTACAGACCGTCCTGTTTGTACTGGTCCCACCTGGTCATGGTACACCAGTCATTGAAAGTAGGCATGCAGGTGCAGCAGGCAGTGAAGAAAGCGAATGGTATGTTAGCTTTCATAGCAAAAGGATTTGAGTATAGGAACAGGGAGGTTCTACTTCAGTTGTATAGTGTCTTGGTGAGACCACACCTGGAGTATTGTCACCAGTTCTGGTCTCCAAATCTGAGGAAGGACATTATTGCCATAGAGGGAGTGCAGAGAAGGTTCACCAGATTGATTCCTGGGATGTCAGGACTGTCTTATGAAGAAAGACTGGATAGACTTGGTTTATACTCTATAGAATTTAGGAGATTGAGAGGGGATCTTATAGAAACTTACAAAATTCTTAAGGGTTTGGACAGGCTAGATGCTGGAAGATTGTTCCCGATGTTGGGGAGGTCCAGGACAAGGGGTCGCAGCTTAAGGATAAGGGGGAAATCCTTTAGGACCGAGATGAGAAGGCCTTTTTTCACACAGAGAGTGGTGGGTCTCTGGAACTCTCTGCCACAGAGGGTAGTTGAGGCCAGTTCATTGGCTATATTTAAGAGGGAGTTAGATGTGGCCCTTGTGGCTAAGGGTATGGAGAGAAGGCAGGTACAGGATACTGAGTTGGATGATCAGCCATGATCATATTGAATGGCGGTGCAGGCTCGAAGGGCCGAATGGCCTACTCCTGCACCTAATTTCTGTGTTTCATCTAATATTTTCATTTGTGGTTATGGGAGATCTCATTAGCCTATTCTTTTATTAGAAACATAGAAACGTAGAAAATAGGTGCAGGAGGAAGCCATTCGGCCCTTCGAGCCAGCACCGCCATTCATTGTGATCATGGCTGATCGTCCCCTATCAATAACCCGTGCCTGCCTTCTCCTCATATCCCTTGACTCCACTAGCCCCTGGAGCTCTATCTAACTCTCTCTTAAATCCACCCAGTGACTTGGCCTCCACTGCCCCCTGTGGCAGGGAATTCCATAAATTCACAACTCTCTGGGTGAAAAAGTTTTTTCTCACCTCAGTCTTAAATGACCTCCCCTTTATTCTAAGACTGTGGCTCCTGGTTCTGGACTCGCCCAACATTGGGAACATTTTTCCTGCATCTAGCTTGTCCAGTCGTTTTATAATTGTATATGTTTCTATAAGATATCCCCTCATCCTTCTAAATTCCAGTGAATACAACCTTAGTCTTTTCAATCTTTCCTCATATGACAGTACCACCATCCCAGGGATCAATCTCGTGAACCTACGCTGCACTGCCTCAATCACAAGGATGTCCTTCCTCAAATTAGGAAACCAAAACTGTACACAATACTCCCGATGTGGTCTCACCAGAGCCCTATACAACTGCAGAAGAACTGCAGGTTACTCCTATACTGAAATCCTCTTGTTATGAAGGCCAACATTCCATTAGCTTTCTTCACTGCCTGCTGTAACTGTGATCCAACTTTCAGTGACCGGTGTACAAGGAAGCCCAGGGCTCGCTGCACCTCCCCCTTACCTAACCTAACCCCATTGAGATAATACTCTGCCCCCTTGTTTTTGCCGCCAAAATGGATAACCTCACATTTATCTATATTATACTGCATCTGCCAGCATCTTCCCACTCACTCAACCTGTCCAGGTCACCCTGCAACCTCCTAACACCCTATTCACAGTTCACACTGCCACCCAGATTTGTGTCATCTGCATACTTGCTAGTGTTGCTCCTAATTCCAACTTCCAAATCATTAATATATATGGTAAACAGTTGCGGCCCCAACACCAAGCCTTGTGGCACTCCACTCGCCACTGCCTGCCATTCTGAAAAGGACCCATTCACTCCTACTCTTTGCTTCCGGTCTGCAACCAATTTTCTATCCATGTCAACACCCTACCCCCAATACCATATGCTCTAATTTTAGTCACCAGTCTCCCGTGCGGGACATTATCAAAGGCTTTCTGTAAGTCTAGATACACTACATCCACTGGCACCCCTTCATCCATTTTACTTGTCATTATTCTGTTTCCCCATTCCTTTAGACTTCCTGAATCATCCTATGCTGAACAAAGTATATCCAGATTCATCTGTGGTCCCTTTTATCTGCCATAATAGTTAACTTACCCGACTGGCATCTGGAGACATTGGCTTGAATTCCTTTGCAGCACCCCCTCAATGGATACACTTAATCCCAGTTGCCTACATCTGTCCCATTCTTCCTCCTTTTTCCAAACCATTCTTCCTCCTTTTTCCAAACTCAATTTCCCTCATCATCTAGGATTCCCTACATCCACCTGCCTTGCCCTTTATTATAACAGGAACCTTCATACCCTGAACTCTCATCCTCATACTTGCAAAAGCTTCCCACTTTCCAGATGTTCCTTTGCTTACTAATCTACTCCACACAATTTTAGCAATTTATTTTATAATATCATCTAAGTTGGCCTTGCCCCAATTTAAAATTGTAACTTGTGGGCCCATCCTGTCTTTATCCATAACTAACTTAAAGAGCTATGTCGCTGGTCCCAAAAGGCTTGCCTGTTGACATTTCAGTCAATCGCCATTCCTAATTTTCTAAGAGTAGATCAACCTTTATCCCCTCCCTTGTGAGAACTCTCTACATATTGCCTGAAGAAACTTTCCTGAATACGTTTTATAAATCTCACCCCATTTATGCCCTTGGCACTATAACAATCCCAGTCTATATTTGGAACGTTAAAATCTCCTACTATGACCCTATTCAAGTCATACAGCATGGAAAAAGGCCCTTCACCCCAACTTGTCTACGCTAACCAACATGCCAACAACACTAGCTCCACCTGTCTGCATTTGGCCCATATCCCTCTGAACCTATCCTATCCATGTACCTGTCCAAATGTTTCTTATATATTGTGATAGTATCTGCCTCAACTACCTCCTCTGGCAACTCGTCCCATATACAGTGCATTCAGAAAGCATTCAGACCCCTTCACTTTTTCCACATTTTTTAATGTTATGGATTATTGATGGATCATCAATCTACACACAGTACCCCAGAATGAAGAAGCAAAAACAGGTGTTTAGAAATTTTTGCATAGTAATTAAAAAGAAATAACTGAAATATCATATTTACATATGTATTCAGACCCTTTTCTATGACACTCAAAATTGAGCTTAGGTTCATCCTGTTTCCACTGATTATCCTTGAGATGTTTCTACAACTTGATTGGAGTCCACCAGTGGTAAATTAAATTAATTGAACATGATTTGTCACCCCCCCCCCCCCCCCCCCCCCCGTCCAACCTGACGGAGCTTGAGAGGATCTGCAGAGAAGAATGGGAGAAATTACCCAAATTCAGGCGTGTCAAGTTAGTAGCGTCATACCCAAGAAGACTTGAGGCTGTAATTGCTGCCAAAGGTGCCTCAACAAAGTACTGAGTAAAGGGTTTGAATAATTATGTAAATGTGGTATTTCAGTTATTTCTTTTTAATTACTTTGCAAACATTTCTAAACACCTGTTTTCGCTTTTTTATTATGGGGTATTGTGTGTAGATCGATGATTAAAAAAATAATTTAATCTATTTTAGAATAAGGCTGTAATGTAACAAAATATGGAAAAAGTGAAGGGGTCTGAATACTTTCTGAATGCACTGTATCTACCACTGTATGTGTAAAAGGATTGTCCTTTAGGTTCCTATTAAATATTTCCTATTAAATATTTGGGCAGTTCCTATTAAATATTTGGGCAGTTCCTATTAAATATTTGGGCAGTGGGTAGGCGCTATAGACCTGCACGGGAAGGTAAACGCTCCCGGCACCACGGGTCTCATCAGCTTGGGAAGGCAGTCCATCTAGGAGAGGGAAAACTCTGATTTAAAACCTCTACTGCCTTGTGGCCATATCCAGTCATGGAAAAGGCTCCACAAAATCCGGAGTTGGAGCTCCTAAGGCACTTCGTCGTTGTCTACAACCTTGCTCTGGCAGCTCCTGCGACGGCGCTGGTGCCAAACTGTAACGGCCCTGCTGTTCCTTTGGATCGATCAGCGACGTGGAGAGGGGGGACGTGCTGCATGGGCAACAGCCCGTCCTGCATGTGACATCAAGGCTTGCATCCGACCAGGATTCATCACCCATGGTCAGTTATGACCGAGAGGGGCCTACTAAATATTTCCCCTCTAATCTTAAAGCTATATCCTCTGGCTCTTGATTTCTTTAGTCTTGCAGCCTCCTGCAATCTCCCGAAAGAAATAAGATTATCATTTCCTGGGCACTCATCAGCTTTCTATTCTTTTAAATTATTTAATACTAATATTTCACTCATGCTAATTTTTTTAAGCTCATTCACTTTTGGTCTTTTGTTCCTTACCATTTTTAGCAAGTTTTCTATGTCCTCTTACACAAAGACACACAATTGGTAAATAAGTCATATTAACTATTCTAATCTTTTCATTAGTATGTACTTATGAGAGATTTCATTCACCTATTCTTTTATTCTACTTTGCCATTCCATTACACTTCCTTAATCATCCTTTGCTGAATAGACAAAGTATATCCAGATTCATCTGTTGGCCTTTTCATCTGGCATAATAGTTATCTTACTCAACTGACATATGGAGACATTGGCTTGCAGAAACTGAAGTGATTTTACTTCAATTAATTAAATAAAGTTAAAATAAAGAAATCCTTGCGTGGTTTGGGTCTCCATGTTTAACGAAGGATAAACCTGCCGTGGAAGTCATCAGGAGAAGGCCCATTAGTTTGAATCGTGAAATGATGGGGGGAAGTTTGAGTAGATTGGGCCAATGCTCCCTCAAATCTTCCTAACCATCCTAAGAAATGGTCTAAAAAGTTCATTCAATTCAGGGGTGGCTCCTAGTTATGTCCACATTCTGTATGTTTGATACACTAAAACTCAGGGGTATCAATTTAAAAATTGGACGTCAACATGTAGGAAAACAGCTTTTGTCAACCTGTTCTCATTGGAATCAGTTATCACATAACAAGCAACATCCCAGAACAGGCTTACCCTTAGCTGCAGGCTCTGTGGTTATCTGCGATGCACACTCAACATGTCTCAGACATCTACAACTATCAGTCTAATGGGTTGAGATGGATAAAGGGGCTGGAAACATTTCACTGGGGCTGATTGGCATAACATCACTGAACCTTTGAGAAACTATGTAAAGAAAGTGATTTGCCTTTCTGATGTTTTAAATTATTTCTTGGTATTTCAACGTGTTACAGATTTTTAAAATTAATTATTTAAATATAGTTAAATACTTTTCAAACATATTTTATCATTGGTTATTGGTTTGCTGTCGTGTGTTTTTTTTATCTCGGCAAATCACACAATATATGAGTCCATCATGTAGGCCACATGAGGCAGAAAAGCCAGAAATAATTATCTAATGTTTGTTGAACACTTGCTAAAAGATGGATTGTCCTCCTGGACTGTTTGAATAAATACACAAACAATTGCAGGATTTTGAAACAATTTGAAAATTACTATATGACTACCTAGTGTGAGCTGATGTCTATTTTGAAACATAGGAACTGTGACTCAGGGACATTTCCATTATGGTGGAAAAATATATTGTTGGAAAGCTCGTTGAGGAGTAAACGGGTTAGTGGATCAAAGGAAATTTTTTATTGCTAAAGGGAATGAAAAAAATCTGAAATGTAATGCTAGCGAACGTTCACGGTAGGTACTCTCCTGACACTTTTTGTATACATTGGGTATGCCAGCAAAGAATTTCAACACTTAAAATTGAGCACTTAAATTCTCATGGCAATGAAGGCTATGAACCAGATACTGGTGAATTGCATTATTTTAGAAGATGATTGGCATGGAGATGTTGGCCAAGGTGCTTGATTCTGTACCATATGACTGACTCATTTTAAGCTAATGATAGAATTGTTTTTCGCCCCAGGTATCAGCAGACATGTCATTCACTATTAGACCTTAGGAAGGCAGCAGCAAATGTTATGAAGGCATTGGCCTCTCTGTCTTGCATTTCATGTGGCATTAGGACCACATGAAAACCGCTTGAGGTTCTTCCTGAAATATTCCCGAAGTAATCAAATTTCTCTCCCATACAACATTGTTGAATATTGTTGATTAAGTTTGCTCCACGTTTCAGTGAACAAAAGTAATTTTATTCAATCAATATTAATCTTAATATTTCATTCTTATTAATTATAATTGGGAGAGTATGAGGAAGTAAAGAAATCAAAGCAATGATTGTTGTATAGAAATAGATTTTATCCTCATTGTAAAACTGATTTGTTTGACACTCTAATACTTCATCTCTGAATAATATTATTTAACTAAATTAGGTAAAAAAACTGAAAATACAAAATATTTAACAATACACTGATTGACTTACCACATATTGCACTTCTCTTATCCCCAGGTATTGGTGTGGACGATATGTTCATTATGCTTTCTAGTTGGCAAAAGACAAAAGTTCATGCTAAAGTTGAAGATCGTTTGGCAAAGACGTACGCCGAAGCAGCTGTTTCCATTACAATCACCACTCTGACTGATGTTTTGGCCTTTTATATTGGCATTGCGACACCTTTTCGATCCGTGCAATCATTTTGTATTTACACTGGTACAGCTGTTCTGTTCTGCTTCATTTACAACATTACATTTTTTGGAGCTGTTCTTGCCCTAAATGGGCGAAGAGAAGCCAGTAACAGGCATTGGTTGACATTCAGAAAGGTTGAAATGGTTCCTAAACAAGGAAAATCTACACTCAGTGCAATGTGTTGTGTAGGTGGTGCTTATGATCAGGAATCGGGCACAGAATCAGAACATCCAGTCTACCTCTTCTTTAAGGAATATTATGGTCCATTCCTCACAAATGGATGGACCAAGGCAGCTGTGATTCTTCTGTATTTAGCATACTTATCGGGCAGTATTTATGGCTGTTTACAGATCAAAGAAGGAATCGATCTCAGAAATCTGGCCTTTGATGATTCGTATGTAATTCCATTCTATGATGCCGAACGTGATTTTTTCTCAGAGTATGGTCCACGAGTTATGGTGACTGTGACTGAATCTGTAGATTTTTGGAATGCCACCATTCAGCATGAAATAGAAACCTGTATGGGCAAGCTAGAAAACACCTCGTATGTAGATCATGAATTGTCAGAGTCCTGGCTTCGTGCATATATTGCCCTTTCTAAAAAAATGTACATAGATATAAAAGAGAAAAATGCATTCATTGGAAATTTAACCAAATTATTTAAGTTTGTTCCTGCTTTTCAACGAGACGTTGAGTTCTCAGAAGATAATATGAACATTAGAGCTTCAAGATTTTTCATTCAAATTGTAAATGCCAGTGATTCGTTAGATCAGAAAAACATGCTGATTGAATTAAGAAATTTGGCACAGGAATGTGGGATCTCTTTACTTGTATATCATTCTGCTTTCATTTACTTTGATCAATTTCTTGTGATAGTGGCTAACACAATTCAGAACATAATCATGGCAACAGTTGCTATGTTGATTATTTCTTTACTATTAATACCTAATCCAGTTTGCTCGTTATGGGTGACATTTGCGATTGTATCCGTTTTAGTGGGTGTAGCTGGTTTTATGGCTTTCTGGGGTGTCAATTTAGATTCTATATCTATGATTGACCTGGTCATTTGCATTGGTTTTTCTGTGGACTTTACAGCTCATATTTCATATGCTTTTGTTTCAAGTGATAAAACAAATGCCAATGAACGAGCTATTGATGTCCTATACACTCTTGGCTATCCTGTAATCCAGGGGGCTCTCTCAACAATATTAGGTGTTGTTGTATTGTCTGTTGCAGAAAGTTACATATTTAGAACCTTTTTTAAGATCATGTTTCTTGTAATATTTTTTGGTGCAGTTCATGGCATTGTATTTATGCCGGTGTTTCTGACCTTTTACCAAATTTGTGGCAACGAGAATAATGATATGTCAAGTGATGTTAAAGAGTGTGAAAAGAGAAGCCAGAGCAAGTATCCTCACAGCTATCAGTATGTTCATCATGGTAAAGTAAATGTAGAAACGTCGAGTGAATTAACACAGATATCATGACAGGCGCCTGTTCAGTGACATTTACTTCAGTCTTAAAGATAGAAAGAACTTAATTGAGAATTGTTTTCCCAAACTTGTGTGTTATCACAACATGTATGATTTGAGATACTGGAAAAGAAAATCAAGCCTTTGAATACACATGAATGTCAAGATTTAGCTATTGTAAAGATAATTATTGTTCATGTTGCAAATATGCCATTGTGCGAAGCTCTGCACATTGTCATTGGCTTCCAATTATAACTGTTTTTCTCTCCACTGACGATGCCCAACCTTCTGTGTATTTCTAGTGCATTCTGTTTAATACTTGAGGCATTTGCAGTTTTTTGGGGATTTTGACTGCATCATCATTTGTCTTGCATTGTTACTGTGTTGGAATCAATATTTACCATATTTATATGCAGTATTACCTTTTTACTTATATTTTGCCAGTATTTTAATACATTAGAATTCTTACTTGTCTACAGTTATGAATACTTGAAGATTGTCAATCTCTATACTATTAAAAGTCTCATCTTGTATGTATGTTTACGTATGTGTGTGTGTCGTCTGTGTCTTTCTCCCTTCGTCAAAACGGTACGTGCTAAGTGCAGAAATGTTCGCACATTAGTTGCATTAACCCCATATTAACTGCTTCACTTATTAACTTTTTAACAGCAAACCTCCTTCAACCCACTTTGAGTGACGTCACAAAGGAGTGGGCAGCCCCCAGCTTCCAGTGACGTTAGGGGGAGGGCTGCATTTAAATTAATGTTCAGCTTTTTCCTACCCGGGCTTCTAACCGCGACACCTCGGCTGGGGGTTTTTGCGGCCATCAGTAGACAATAGGTGCAGGAGTAGGCAATTCTGCCCTTCAAGCCAGCATCACCATTCAATGTGATCATGGCTGATCATCCCCAATCAGTACCCCGTTCCTGCCTCCCCATATCCCCTGACTCAGTTATCTTTAAGAGCCCTATCTAGCTCTCTAAAGTATCCAGAGAACCCGCCTCCACCGCAATCCGAAGTAGAGTATTCCACAGACTCACAACTCTCTGTGTGAAAAAGTGTTTCCTCATCGCTGTACCAAATGGCTTACCTCTTATTCTTAGCTGTTGACCCTGGTACTGGACTTCCCCAACATCGGGAACATGTTTCCTGCCTCTAGTGTGTCCAAACCCTTAATAATGTTATATAAAATACCCTCTCATCCTTCTAAATTCCAGTGTATACTGGCCCAGCCGCTCCAGTCTCTCAGCATATGACAGTCCCGCCATCCCGAGAATTAATCTTGTAAACCTACGCTGCACTCCCTCAATAGCAATAATGTACTTCCTCAAATTCGGGGAACAAAACTGCACACAACACTCCAGGTGTGGTCTCACTAGGGCCCTGTAGAAGTGCAGAAGGACCACTTTGCTCCTATACTTACCCCCCCTTGTTATGAAGGCCAACATGCCATTCGCTTTCTTCACTGCCTGCTGTACCTGCATGCTTACTTTCATTGACTGATGTACAAGGACCCCCAGATCCTGTTGTACTTCTCCTTTTCCCAACTGTACACCATTTAGATAATAATCTGCCTTCCTGTTTTTGCTACCAAAGTGCTACCTCACATTTATCCACATTAAACTGCATCTGCCATTCATCTGCCCACTCACCCAACCTGTCCAAGTCACCCTGCATTCTCATAGCATCCTCCTCACAGTTCACACTGCCACCCAGCTTTGTGTCATCTGCAAATTTGCTAATGTTACTTTGAATCGCTTCATCTAAATCATTAATGTATATAGTAAATAGCTGCGGTCCCAGCACCGAGCCTTGCCGTACCCCACTAGTCACTGCCTGCCATTCTGAAAGGGATCCGTTAATCCCTACTCTTTGTTTCCTGTCTGCCAACCAATTTTCCATCCATGTCAGCACTCTACCTCCAATGCCATGTGCCCTAATTTTGGCCACTAATCTTCTATGTGGAATCTTATTAAATGCAAGGAGGTCTCGATTTGGTGAGGCCTCGCGATGTTGGGGCCGCGGTGGTGGTGAGGCATTGTGATGGTAGGTCGTATGCTTCTGCTTCTGCTTGTTTACTGCACAACCGGCAACAGCAAGGCTATCTCTAGCAATGTTACAATGTTACAAAATTTTGAGATTTTAAAAATCAAGTCTGCAATTTATCCCATCAGATAAAGCATAAAAAGAAGTTTAATTTGACACCTAATTCAGTTTCATATCTTCAGTATTAAGAAAGTTATGGCCATTTTCATACTTGGAAATTAGCATTTGTTCCCCATTGCCTTTCAATTGACATAACTCAAAAGCTGTGATCTAGAATCGTTAAAAGCCCATAACTTTCTTAAAAATTAAGAGAACTCAATGAAATTTTCAGCTATTATAGATTGAAGCATTCTGAAACAAATATGAAACAATCTTATTTGGATGACCTGAAATTAAAGCATATAATTAGTTAGTTATCTAATTGTAGCTAATTACAAAATTCAATGAGTAGATCTAAACATCTATCCATTTCTTAAGAAAAGATAAACTTTTTTAAAATTGCCTAAGTGTCCAAATAACATTCACACAATAATCCACAATATAACATGATTTATAAATCTCATTTTCATGAATTTCTGGGCCAAATGGAAGGAATTTAGTGTTTAATGCCTGTAAATTAATGGCCATTTAAATCAACTAGCGAGTGGGTTTTAGTGGAATGCGGTGGATTGGAACATTGTGGTTTGCGGTGAAGCTGGGAGGAAAAATACTGTTGGTTCATACATTTTTTTTGGACCCCATTTCGCAACATGAAAATATTATTAAAGCCTCCATAAAAACCAACTTTTAATATAAAAATAAACTGTGTACCTTTTTTTCCTCCCCTACGCAAAATCCTTCCCGTTGTCGGCGCTCACGGCTTTTGAAGGTGATTTTTAAATTACTCTAGATAATAAATAATCTAGCGTAATTTAAAAATACGTTCATTAATGAAATGTCTGAGCGATTTTTCTTCTGCAACGAAATCGCCCGACATGGATCGATTTGCCCTGTCTGTAGAAAAACGGCACTTTAAGCCCGCCCCCTCTGAAAGGCGCCAAAGTCACGCACACGGGGAGCGGCAGAACTGCAGCGCTGCTCAAGGTAAGTTTTGTAACATACCGACTATCTCATGCAGGTTACACTCGCATGTGATGCTCGCGGTGGTGACAATGGGGCCGCGGTGGCGGTAGGGGAAAGGAGAGGAAACGAGAGGTGAAGGAGTGATTGGGGGAGGGGAGGAGGAGAGGGAAAAGATCCTGGGGAGGTGAGGCGGGAGAGTGGGGGGATTGAGGGAGAGGAAGGGGTACGGAGGGTAGTTGCCACGTCTACACTTCCTCTCTCGCCCCCTCCATCTCTACCCTCCCTCCTGTTATATTCCGGATGGCAGAATAACAAATTACACGCAGGTTGCCTGGATCACGAGAGAGAAATTTATTACCCAACATTCCCTGCTTATAATGAACACTAACTCATTAATATAAATATAAATATGTATGAATACATTACACTGCTCTCCTTTTTTAAAGTATTAAATCTAACTACTCAGTTACAATTTTGTTGTTGTGATACTTGATTTAAACCAGTATTTATGAGATCATAACTAACATGAGAATGAAGGGACAGAAGTTTAGGGGTAACATGAGGGGAAACTTCTTTACTCAGAGAGTGGTGGCTGTGTGGAATGATCTTCCAGCAGAAGTGGATAGGTATATGGACGGGAAGGGAATGGAGGGGTATGGTCTGAGTGCAGGTAAATGGTCGGCACGGACTGGAAGGGCCGAGAAGGCCTGTTTCCGTGTTGTAATTGTTATATGGTTATATATGTTATATGGTTATATATGTTATATGGTTATAAACATAATATATTTATGTTACATATATCCACATTTTAATTTTACTTATACAGTAAATTACTTAACTTACAAAACTAATTTGAGTACTGGTTTATGGATTCTGCCTGATTGTCTAACCGTAACTGGTGTAACAGGTTTAGGTGTTGACTCAACTGTAAGCTTGTTTGGCTCTATTTTAGTACCCTGACTTTGACCAGAGGAATCTGTTTCTTTGTCTGTACTAACTGAACTTTGTGTTTCAATCACAGTGGTTTCTTCCAACTCACTTTCAGATAAAAACTCGGATTAGGACTTCATGCTCAGTTTTTGGTTAATCTTTGACTGGAATCATTTGATCAACATTAACACTTCTGATCCTATCTCCAACTTCAACTAAGCATCCTTTTTTTCCACACACTTCCACTATTTTTGCAACATTCCATTTGTCTCGACTGGAAGTTGGGAGAACTGAGAACACGAATTTGCTCATCTGGATTGAAGTTCCTCTCCTTTTTGTGGGAGTCAAAATGGCGTTTTTGACAACCGCAAGAACAGGAGTACGGAGGATGCCATCTCAACGGCACTTCACTCCGCCCTCTCCCACCTCGACAACAGAGACACTTACGTGAGAATGCTGTTCATCGATTACAGCTCAGCATTCAACACCATTATACCATCAAAATTGATCGCCAAACTCGGTAATCTGTGCATCGCTCCTTCCCTCTGCAACTGGATGCTGGACTTTCTAACCAACAGACCCCAGTCTGTTAGGTTAGACAAGCACACCTCTTCAACCCTCACCCTGAACACCGGCGTTCCACAGGGCTGTGTGCTGAGCCCCCTCCTCTACTCCCTCTTCACCTATGACTGCACACCTGTACATGGTACTAACACCATCATCAAGTATGCAGATGATACAATGGTGATTGGCCTCATCAGCAACAACGATGAGTCTGCCTACAGGGAGGAGGTCCAGCACTTAGCAGCATGGTGCGCTGACAACAACCTGACCCTTAACTCCAAGAAGACCAAGGAGCTCATTGTAGACTTCAGGAAGTCCAGGGGCGGCACGCACACCCCCATCCACATTAACGGTACGGAGGTGGAACGTGTTTCTAGCTTCAGGTTCCTGGGAGTCAACCTCTCCGACGACCTCTCTTGGACCTACAATACCTCAACTCTGATCAAGAAGGCTCACCAGCGTCTCTTCTTCCTGAGGAGACTGAAGAAGGTCCATCTGTCTCCTCAGATCCTGGTGAACTTCTACCGCTGCACCATCGAGAGCATCCTTACCAACTGCATCACAGTTTGGTATGGCAACTGCTCTGTCTCCGACCGGAAGGCATTGCAGAGGGTGGTGAAAATTGCCCAACGCATCACCGGTTCCTCGCTTCCCTCCATTGAGTCTGTCCAAAGCAAGCGTTGTCTGCGGAGGGCGCTCAGCATCGCCAAGGACCTCTCTCACCCCAACCATGGACTGTTTACCCTCCTACCATCCGGGAGGCGCTACAGGTCTCTCCGTTGCCGAACCAGCAGGTCCAGGAACAGCTTCTTTCCGGCGGCTGTCACGTTACTCAACAACGTACCTCGGTGACTGCCAATCACCCCCCCCCCCCGGACACTTATTGTTATTTATTCAAATCATTTGCTGTGTCGCTCTTCCAGGGAGATGCTAAATGCATTTCGTTGTCTCTGTACTGTACACTGACAATGACAATTAAAATTGAATCTGAATCTGAATCTGAACTGTTTTTGCTCAAAGCTCAAGGCCAAATTGGGTTGAACTAGACTTAGGCGTATTCTTAGCCTTCTCTTCATCAACAGTTCTGCAGGTGAGTAACCCGTTGTGTGTGGTGTGGTTCTGTACTTCAGCAAGAAACTAGCCAAATGATGTTTCATGCTGAGCTTTGAACTACCCTGCAAAACCTGTTTCTTGAGAGCATCTTTGACAATTCTAACAGGCCTTTCCGCCATCCCGTTGGAGGCTGGATGGTATGGGGGAACAAGTGTGTGTTGTACACCATTCCACAGCATGAACTCTTTGAACCGTTCTGAACTAAACTGAGGCCCCTTATCAGAAACAAGTTCTTCTGGTAAACCATGCATGCAAAAATTGATCTCAACTCATCTATGGTACACTCAGTAGTCGTGCGTGACCCCATATGCTTAAGCTCAATCCATTTGGAATGACTATCTACTAGTACCAGAAAGTGATCATTACCCTTTTCACATAAATCTACATGAACTCTCTGAAAAGGTCTACTTGGCCATGACCAGGATTGCAGTGGTGTTTTTTGTAGTTTACTCCGGCAATTTTGGCAGACGCTACATTTGCTCACCAATGACTGTCACTGTCAATACCAGGCTAATACACAAAACTTCTGGCAATTGACTACATGATGTACTTTTATACATTACTAATTCCCAAGTTAGTATCCCAAATGTACTAAACATTATAGAACAATTTGGTGCTTTTTCAGGTTATAGAATAAATTGGAATAAAAGTGAAATTATGCCAACATAAATGATGCCAAGACCCTAAAAGCTCAAGACCCTTCCCAACTCCAAAAATTACCTTTCAGAATTGTTACCGAAAAGTTTAGATATCTTGGAATCTACGTGACTAGAAAACAATCCCCTCTATTTAAAGAAAAAGTTCCACCATTAATTACTAAACTATATGCCTACATTCAATTTTGGAAAACACTTCCTATCTCCCTTATAGGTAGAGTAATGCCATAAAGATGATCTTCCTTCCGCAACCTATATTTATTTCAATCAATACCGATATATCTCCCTAAATGTTTAAAAAAAAATTGATTCTACTATCACTAATTTTATTTGGGACTACAAAACCCATAGAATACACAAAAGAAACATGTGCAAATCCAAAGAAAATAGAGGATTAGCCCTTCCTAACTTTCTTTTTTACTACTGGGCAACTAACATTACAAACATAATCTTCTGGTTCGCCAATACATGTCGACAGGTAATTGATTAAAAATTGAGAGGGAAGACTGTTTGCCTTTTAATATAGGCTCGATTCTCCTATCTCCAATACATTTGGAGCAAAATCCGATAATACACAGCGCTCCACGTATCTGGAAACAGTTGAAATGAAGTCTTTTTAAAAAAAATTATTTTAAATTTTATTTAAACAAAACAAGACAAAAAAAGAGAAGGAAACAAACAAAAACAAAAAAAAATTAAATTTAAAAAAAAAACATCAAAGAAAAAAATAAAAATAACATAAGAGCCGCCAGACATAACAGTTTGGTGCAATCCATATGGTGCTACACAGTCAGGTATTGCAAGAGCACAAGTAAAAAGCACAGGACTACATCACTGCGAATAATATGAGCTTATGAAATTATTGGTCTTTGAGGTGGTTGACAAATGTTCCCCAAACACTTAAAAAGTTGTTCGGTATCTTGGAGTTGTAGAAGCGTACCTTTTCCATCTGTATGATTGTTATCATTTCATTGAGCCATTTTTTGAAGCAGGGGTGTGTGGGAGATTTCCAGTCTGTTAAGATCATTTTCTTGGCTGCCACCATACCAAGCATCAGTGCTTGTTGTTCTTCAGACATGAAGTACAAAGCAGTCTCTGAGCATCCAAAAAGTGCCAGTTCTGGATCAGGGGGAATATCTTTTTTTATAAACCCCAGAGAACCACGTAAATATTTCAGACCAGTATCTTTGTATATGAGGACAGAGCCAGTAAATGTGTGTTATAGAACCATCTGCACCTTTGCATCTGTCACATAGTGGAGAAATAGCTGTGTAGATTCAATGTAATTTGGTCTTTGAGTAATGAAGTCTATGGATGACTTTAAACTGGATCAGTTTATACCTGGCATTGATCGAACAAGTTTGGATTCTGGTCAAACCTTCATTCCAAATGTCGTCAGACACCTTGAAATTCAGCTCAGTAGACCAGGCATCTTTTAGATGGTTAGTGGATACAGAGGTGGTGAATAGACGCACAAAGCGAGATATTAGATTTTTGGAGTCTGGAGAAAGCTACAGGAGCTCGTAGAGTGGGCAACTGTCAGGCATGGTTTGAAAATTTGAAATTTGGTCTTTAACGTCGTGCCTAATTTGGAGATAGCGAAAAAAATGAGAGTTGGAAAGGTTAAATTTTGATTTCAGCTGACTTTTTGTCTACATATAGATCTCTTAGGGTTGCAAGGCCCTTGTCCCTCCAGACAGCAAACACCCCATCTGTCCGTGATGGCAAAAAGGAGTGGTTGTGACATATGGGGGTGTAAATAGAGACGTTTGACAGTGTACTGAAACTTCTTATCTGATTTAAAATTTCTTAACATAAAATTCTCACCAACCAACTTGTGTGGGGATTCTGTTTTGGAAAAGAGCAAAGTACAGAGGGAGGATTTTTTCACTGGTGTGCTTTCAATGTTTAGCCACAGGGGGTTATTATTGTTATTCAAAATTTCATCTGGGAATCCCCTTTGCCGGTAGATCAGGGCTCTAGCATTGGTTGCCCAATAGTAGTGCCTAAATACAGGAAGGCCCATGCCTCCCTCATTTTTTGGCTTTTGAAGATGCGCCTTTGATATACGGTGGGCTTTATGGCCCCAAATAAATGGAAGGATAATGGAGTCCAGTTTTTTAAAGAATGATGAAGTAAGAAAAATTGGAAGGTTTTGAAATAAATATAAAAATCTAGGAAGAGACACCATCTTGATAGCGTTAATACGCCCCACTATAGACAAGGGTAAAATCCTCCACTTCTCTATGTTCAGTTTTAACTGTGTAATCATATCAGCTGAGTTTGAATATAAGTTTGGGGTTTAGGGGTATTTTGAGTCCTAGATATGTAAAATGGTCATATACTATCTTAAATGGTAGAGCCTCAAGGAAATCTGAATCTATACGTCTGATAAAGGCATAAACTCGCTCTTACTCCAATTGACTGTGTATCCGGAAACCTTGCCAAATGATTTAATAAAATCTAACAAGGGAGGGACAGAGACTTCTGGATAGGAGAGATATAATAATGTGTCATCGGCGTACAGTCCCCCACGGCTTTCCACATTCCCCACCTTAATACCTCTGATGTTAGGGTGACTCCTGATACCTATTGCTAGAGGTTCCAGAGCAATATCAAAGAGTAGGGGGGACAGAGGATCTCCCTGGCTAACCCCACGTTGTAAGTCAAAAGGTTCAGATTTATCATTATTAGTGAGGAAGGCTGATGTCGGACAAAGATACACCATTTTGACCCATGCAATAAAGGAATCCCCAAACCCAAATCTTTTAAGTGCTTCTAACATATAGGGCCACTCTATCTGGTCGAACGCTTTTTCGGCATCTAAGGATAAGATGGCCACTCTGGAATCCCCCCTCTTGGTGGAACTATATAGATTATTCTGGAATCGACGCACATTACAAAATGAAAATCTACCTGGAATAAACCCTGTTTGGTCAGGGTGTATAATTAATGAAATATGCTTCCCTGGTCTATTAGCTAATATTTTTGTGATAGTCTTTTGATCGAAGTTGAGGAGAGCAATTGGCCTATAGCTGCCAGGTTCAGTTTTACCCTTGTCTTTTTTTAACAGGATGCATATATTTGCCTCATACAGGGACTTCGGAAATCTGTTATTCTTAATTGAATCATTGATCATCCTAATTAGAAGTGGGGCAAGCAACTTATGAAATGCTTTGTAGAACTCACAACCAAATCCATCCGGTCCAGCCGCTTTAGCGGAGGGAAAAAATTTAATAGCCTCACCTAGATCGCTTTCTAAGAAATTTGAGTCCAGTTCTAGCCTGGCTGATTCATCTAGTTTTGGCAAACTGAGGGAGTCAAAGATTCCTGCAAAATCTGCATTAGTGGCCCAAGTTTTAGCAGTATATAATTCTGAGTAAAATACTTTGAAGCGGTTGTTTATTTCTTTAGAATTGGTAAGCAAATCACCTGTTTTGGATTTAATTTTATGGATTGCACGACTCGCCTGTTCCCCTTTTAATTGTCTGGCCAGCAGCCTCTCTGGTTTATCGCCCAACTCAAAGTGTCTCTGTCTGAGCTTGAGTAGAAGTTTTCACTAGGAATACGATTATATTCATATTTTAAATTCAAGATTTTGTTGTAATCCTCTTGTAGGAGAGAATTCCTATAAGTTTGTTCAAGAGTTAGAAGTGCATTTTCAATTTCTACCAATAGATGACGCTGTTCCCTTCTTTTGGAGGCTATGTAGGATATAATGTGACCCCTTATTACCACCTTAAGGGTCTCCCAGAGCATAGAATCTGATACATCCCCTGTATCGTTGGTCTCAAGGAACTCTGTAAGCCTTGCAGTCAAAAAATCAATAAACATTTGGTCTGTGAGCAAATATGGGTCCAAGCGCCAACAACAGCTTTGTTTAGGCAGAGCAAGCTTCAAATCTAGGGATACACAAAAAGCTGGAGAAACTCAGCGGGTGCAGCAGCATCTAAGGAGTGAAGGAGATAGGCGACGTTTCGGGTCGAGACCCTTCTTCAGACTGGTCAGGGATCAGGGAAACGAGAGATATAAACAGTGATATGGAGAGATAAAGCAAGAACAATGAGTGAAAGATATGCAAAAAAGTATTGGTGATAAGAAAAACAGGCCATTGTAAGCTGTTTCTGGTGTGAAAATGAGAAGCTAGTGCGACTTGGGGGGGGGGGGGGGGGGGGGAGATGGTGAAGGAATGTCAGGGGCCGAGGGCTGAGGGAGAGGTGGGGGGGTGGGGGGAAAGGAGCAGTCTGGGTTAACAGAATTGAGAAAATTCAATGTTTAAGCCCAGAGGATGCAGACTCCCCAAGCGGAATATGAGATGTTGTTCCTCAAACTTGCGGTGTTGTTCACTCTGGCCATGGAGGAGGCCCAGGACCGAGAGGTCGGATACGGAGTGGGAGGGGGAGTTGAAGTGCTGAGCCACCGGGAGGTCGGGTTGGTTATTGCAGACCGAGCGGAGGTGTTCGGCGAAACGATCGCCTAGCCTCCGCTTGGTCTCACCGATGTAGATTAGCTGGCATCTGGAGCAACGGATGCAGTAGACGAGGTTGGAGGAGGTGCAGGTGAACCTCTGTCGGACTTGGAATGACTGCTTGGGTCCCTGAAAGGAGTGGATGGGGGAGGTGAAGGAACAAGTGTAGCATCTCTTGCGGTTGCAAGGGAAAGTGCCCGGGGAAGGAGTGGAGCAGGAGGGAAGGGAAGAATTGACGAGGGAGTTGCGGAGGGAGCGGTCTTTGCGGAAGGCAGATAGGGGGGGAGATGGGAAGATGTGGCGAGTGGAGGGGTCACGTTGGAGGTGGCGAAACTGGCGGAGGACTATCTGTTGTATGCGCTGGCTGGTGGGGTGAAAGGTGAGGACCAGGGGGACTCGGCCCTTGTTGTGAGTGGGGGAATGGGGAAAGAGGGCAGTGTTGCGGGGTATGGAGGAGACCCTGGTGCGAGCCTCATCGATAGTGGGGGAGGGGAAACCCCGTTCTCTGAAGAACGAGGACATTTGCGATGACCTGGTGTGGAACACGTCATCCTGGGAGCAGATGCGGCGTAGTCGGAGGAATTGGGAATAGGGGATGGAGTCCTTACAGGAAGCAGGGTGGGAGGAAGAGTAGTCCAGGTAGCTGTGGGAGTCAGTTGGTTTGTAGTGGATGTCAGTCAGGAGTGTGTCACCTGCAATAGAGATGGTGAGGTCAAGGAATGGTAGGGAAATGTCGGAAATGGTCCAAGTATATTTGAGTGCCGGATGGAAGTTGGTGGTGAAATGGATAAAGTCAGTCAGTTCTGCGTGGGTGCAGGAGGTGACACCAAAGCAGTCGTCAATGTAACGGAGGTAAAGGTCGGGGGTGGGGCCCTGGTACGTCGAGAACAAAGATTGTTCGACGTACCCGACAAAGAGGCAGGCGTAGCTAGGGCCCATGCGTGTGCCCATAGCTACGCCTTGTGTTTGGAGGAAATGGGAGGAGTCAAAAGAGAAGTTGTTTAGGGTAAGGACCAACTCCGCTAGGCGGAGGAGGGTGTCAGTGGATGGGTATGGGTTGCTCCTCTGGTCGAGGAAGTACCGGAGGGTCTCAAAGGTCTTTTGACTCCTCCCATTTCCTCCAAACACAAGGCGTAGCTATGGGCACACGCATGGGCCCTAGCTACGCCTGCCTCTTTGTCGGGTACGTCGAACAATCTTTGTTCTCGACGTACCAGGGCCCCACCCCCGACCTTTACCTCCGTTACATTGACGACTGCTTTGGTGTCACCTCCTGCACCCACGCAGAACTGACTGACTTTATCCATTTCACCACCAACTTCCATCCGGCACTCAAATATACTTGGACCATTTCCGACATTTCCCTACCATTCCTTGACCTCACCATCTCTATTGCAGGTGACACACTCCTGACTGACATCCACTACAAACCAACTGACTCCCACAGCTACCTGGACTACTCTTCCTCCCACCCTGCTTCCTGTAAGGACTCCATCCCCTATTCCCAATTCCTCCGACTACGCCGCATCTGCTCCCAGGATGACGTGTTCCACACCAGGTCATCGCAAATGTCCTCGTTCTTCAGAGAACGGGGTTTCCCCTCCCCCACTATCGATGAGGCTCGCACCAGGGTCTCCTCCATACCCCGCAACACTGCCCTCTCTCCCCATTCCCCCACTCACAACAAGGGCCGAGTCCCCCTGGTCCTCACCTTTCACCCCACCAGCCAGCGCATACAACAGATAGTCCTCCGCCAGTTTCGCCACCTCCAACGTGACCCCTCCACTCGCCACATCTTCCCATCTCCCCCCCTATCTGCCTTCCGCAAAGACCGCTCCCTCCGCAACTCCCTCGTCAATTCTTCCCTTCCCTCCTGCTCCACTCCTTCCCCGGGCACTTTCCCTTGCAACCGCAAGAGATGCTACACTTGTTCCTTCACCTCCCCCATCCACTCCTTTCAGGGACCCAAGCAGTCATTCCAAGTCCGACAGAGGTTCACCTGCACCTCCTCCAACCTCGTCTACTGCATCCGTTGCTCCAGATGCCAGCTAATCTACATCGGTGAGACCAAGCGGAGGCTAGGCGATCGTTTCGCCGAACACCTCCGCTCGGTCTGCAATAACCAACCCGACCTCCCGGTGGCTCAGCACTTCAACTCCCCCTCCCACTCCGTATCCGACCTCTCGGTCCTGGGCCTCCTCCATGGCCAGAGTGAACAACACCGCAAGTTTGAGGAACAACATCTCATATTCCGCTTGGGGAGTCTGCATCCTCTGGGCTTAAACATTGAATTTTCTCAATTCTGTTAACCCAGACTGCTCCTTTCCCCCCACCCCCCCACCTCTCCCTCAGCCCTCGGGCCCTGACATTCCTTCACCACATCCTCCCCCCCCCCCCCCCCCCCAAGTCGCACTAGCTTCTCATTTTCACACCAGAAACAGCTTACAATGGCCTGTTTTTCTTATCACCAATACTTTTTTGCATATCTTTCACTCATTGTTCTTGCTTTATCTCTCCATATCACTGTTTATATCTCTCGTTTCCCTGATCCCTGACCAGTCTGAAGAAGGGTCTCGACCCGAAACGTCGCCTATCTCCTTCACTCCTTAGATGCTGCTGCACCCGCTGAGTTTCTCCAGCTTTTTGTGTAACCCTCGATTCTCCAGCATCTGCAGTTCCTTCTTTAACACTTCAAATCTAGGGATACTGGACTGTGGTCTGGTATCAATATATTATCATATTTGGTATGTTCAATGCTCGTTATTAATTTTGCATCCACTAGGAAATAGTCAATTCTTGTGTATGATTTGTGGACATGAGAAAAGAATGAGTAGTCTTTGTCTGTTGGATGTTGTATCCTCCAGATATCGACAATATTTCTAGACTTAATCAGGTTATTTAATGTTTGAACAGATGCAATTGCAGGTGGGCTGCGGGTGGAGAGCCTGTCAAGAAATGGGTCAAGGTAACAATTAAAATCTCCGCCCATTAGCAGATTGGTGGTATTGAGGTCTGGAATTAAATCAAACACTTTACAGAAAAAATTTGGATCATCAATGTTTGGACCATATATATTCAGAAGTGTGACAGGAAGTGAATTAATATTTCCAGTAATCATAATATATCTTCCATTTGGGTCTGTAACCATTGAAACAAGTTGAAATGGAATATTCTTACGAAAAAGAATGGCTACACCTCTAGCCTTGGATCTAAAAGGCGACTGATAAACTTGTGAGATCCAATTAGCTCTCAGTCTCCTCTGCTCTGTAGGTTTGATGTGGGTCTCTTGAATGAATATTATGTCTGGCGCTAGAGATTTCAAATGCATAAACACTTGACTCTGCTTAATTGCATGCCCAAGGCCACGTACTTTCCACGAGACCAATGTTATCTTACTGATATCATCCTGTTTTACACTGTTAATTCCTGACATATTCAGCTAAGAGGAAAAAAAAGGCACACCATGGTGAAATAAAAGAATGTAAAAAAAAAAGTCTGGCAGCTCTGGAACACATTGAACATTAACAAACCCCTCCCCCCTCCCCCCTCCCCAAAGACTCTTTCCCAAACAAAGCGTCACCTTCCCCCTCATTGCTTAACGAGGACCGCCGGGCGTATGGCAAGTAAGATTGCCTCTCAGGCCCACGGCCTAACCAGTCTATAAACAAATAGACCAGCTAAGGCAAGCCAAGGGCTCCCTCCACTCATTCAAATAATGTTGAAAGTGTCAAATTATACCATCTTTGGGTGTGTTGAAACAAACTGTTCTTTGATGCTCTCAGTGACTAACTCCTCTGTCCTGCGGGATTATCCTGTCTGTTCATTTCCAGCATTGCGTCTCAAGTATACTTCCACAAATTTCTTTGCTTCTCCAGGAGAGGTGAAGACCTTCTGTTGCCCGTTGTGTTGAAGCTGGAGTTTAGCTGGGAAGCGCAGGCTGTACTTCACCTCCATCTCTCGCAGGGTCTGCATGACCTCGCGGAACCCGCGTCGCTGCTCCATTACCTCAGCTGTGTATTCCGGGAAGATAAAGACTCGCCGTCCATTGTATTCCAGAGTCTGTTGTCGACCAAGTCTTATTATCATATCTTTCTCGTGAAAGAAATGGACTCTGGCGATGAGTGTGCGAGGCCGGGCTCCCTCCGCGGGCTTCGGCTGTTGGGTGCGGTGTGCACGGTCAATAATAATTGGTTTTTGGAAGTGTAACTCACCCAGCAGTTTTGGGATGAGGGTGCTGATAAACTCTGTTGGTTTCCCCTTCTCTTCGCCTTCTGGAATACCTACGATTTTAATGTTATTTCGACGCGAGCGGCCCTCTAGGTCGTTGATTTTTGCTCGCAAGAGGGAGTTTTCCCTTTGTAATTTGCTTATATTTTTCTCCATTAACGTCAGGCGGGTGTCATGCTCTCCAGCTATGTCATCCATGGGATCCATTCGGACAGTCAGGGCATTTTGTGAGGACTGAAGAAGTGTAAATTTGGCTTCAAATTGGTCAAAGCGGTCGTTGATGGCCTTTAAAATCGCATCTGACATCTCTCTCAGCATTGCATCTGACGGTGTGGAGTGGCTGCTTGCTTCGTTGTTACTATCTTCTCCTTTGCTGGCCACGGTTGCTAGCGGTTTTTGTTTAGCTCTTCTCTTGCGTGTATCTGACATTTGCAGGTCTTTTTATGCAGGTCTGCACCACGCCGAGGTTGATAAACAGACTGTGAAAAGTGCTGAGAGCGACCTTGACTGGAAAACGGTATTTTAAAATAATTTTAAACTGAGCGGAGGAGAGCTCTTGAAAGCACGTCTTACTCCATCCGCTATACACTAGCGCCCCTCTTGACATTAAGTCTTAAACTGAGAAACCTGTCACTCCTTCTGCCTATTGCAAACAATCCCTCGTTTAAACCGTCTATTTTGGACAGAGTGTTGGTTTAATGGAAAAACCTGGGCATTGATACTGTGGGAGACCTCTATAAGAAGGGGACTCTCGCCTCTTTTCAAGAACTACAGGAAAAATACCACTTGAACGCAAACAATCTTTTAAGATACTTTCAAATCCGAGATATGTGAAAACATACACACAAGGTTGTCCTTTTATGGGTCCAGATATATTAGACGATTGTCTGAATAGACATGCCGATACAAGTAGTCAAAACAAAAGTCAAACTATCCTTTATTGTCATTGTATATGAAATTTTGTTGTCTTGCAGTCATACATATAATAAAAAACAAAACACACAATAAACACATATGTAACATCCACCACAGCGAGTTCACCAGGCACCTCCTCACTGTGATGGAAGGCAAAAGTCTTAAAGTCTTTGTCTTCTTCCCCCCTTGTTCTCCCTCTGCGCTGAGGCGATCCAGGCGTCCGATGTTGTCGTTCACCAGGCCCGTGGCCAAGCCTCCGAAGCCGGGCTGCCGCCACTGCCGTCGCTGGAACGCTGTAACCCCGCCACAGCTCTGAAACCGGGTCCGCTGCCAGAACGCTGGAATGCCACACCCACAGCTCTGAAGCCGGGTTGCCACTGGAACGCCACAGCTCTGAAGCTGGGCCCGCTGCCGGAACGCTGGAACACCACACCCACAGCTCTGAAGCCGGGTCGCCGCTGGAACGCCACAGCTCTGGAGCCGGGCCGCCGCCGCCGCTGGAACGCCACTACAGCTCCGAGGCCGCCAGCTCCGCCATTAGGTCTCAGCACAGACGGAGACGGTGACGGGGGACACAACAAGAAAAGTCGCATCCCCCCGAAGGGAGAGACTAAAACCTTGTTTCTCCCCCCCCCCACACACACACACATACACAGCCTAATAAACTAAAATTTAACTGAAACAGACACAAGAAAACAAAAAGAAAAGAAAAAACAGACGGACTGCAGGCGAGCCGCAGCTGCCAGACAGCGCCGCCACTTTCAGAAGTAAGTTGATATCTTACATTTATAATATTCTCTTAAATATTGATACCCCACCTTCTGAGAGTTATAGGCGAGCATGGGAAGACGAGTTGGGTTTACCTATTTCAAAAGATATATGGGAGGATAGCCTATTATACATACATTACTGTTTTTTAAATGTCAGGCATTGTTTGATACAATTCAAAGTATTGCATAGGTTATACTATTCAAAGACCAAATTGAATAAGATTTTTCCAACTGTCTCCCCTATCTGTGATAAATGTCACCTCCAAGAAGCTACCTTAACCCATTCCTTTGCATCCTATATAAAAATACAAAACATCTGGATGGGAATATTCGATATCATCTCTAAAACACTTAAAATTCAATTGGAGTCAGATGCAAAATTAATAATTTTAGGAATGTCAGAGGGCTGCTCTCCATTAACAACATTCCAAAAACGTTTCCTTGACTATGGCTTAATAACTACGAAGAAAACGTATACTCAAATTCTGGAAAAAGATAACAGTTCCCACACTGAAGATGTAGATCACAGAAATAACCGAGACACTGCATTTAGAAAAAAATAAGGCTTGTTTTGGCTGATAAATCGGACCATTTTTCCAAAACATGGTCTCCTTTCACTGAATTTCTTCAACAACAGAATGGTCGAACACAAATTTAAAACCGATGATTGGGATGGGTGAGCGGGGGGGAGCTTCATTGAAAATTAAGCTGTACGAAAATTGTATAATTGTTATGCCGATTGCTTTATTCTTGTACAATTGCTTCTAATAAAATAAACATATTAAAAAAAAAAAAAAAAATTGACTACATGCTTACTATGCCAGGACGTTCAGCATGAAGCTCATTCATAATTTTGTTTCTCAAAGACTCTGGTACAACCGCTCTGTAACCCCACTTAATGCATTCCTGCTCACATGATAATTCATGGCATCGATTATGGAAAGGCTTCAGCTCTGAGTTCAGAACTGAGTTCTTTCCACTATTGATTTCAGTCCAACTGTTCAATGCCTGTTCATAGACCCACTTCAGCACAGTGTCTTTCTCTGTTTCTGCTGCAATTTCTGTTGCAGTCACTGGAAAGTCTTCATCTACAACTTGCAGTGTGTAAATTGAGTTCTCACTTCCCACGTCAGAGTTCTCATGGGGCAACTGGGACAATGCACTTGGAGCTTCCGTACTCAACCTTGTAGTTATACTGGGACAGCAAAATTGCCCAGCGCTGCATCCTTGATGCCGCCATGGAAGGTATAGCTGACTTGGGACCAAGTATCACTAGTAGCGGCTTGTGATCAGTCACCAGGGTGAATGGTCTGCCGAGAGAAAACTGATGGAATTTCTTGATTCCGAACACAGTGCTGAGTGCTTCCTTTTCTATCTGTGCATAATTGTGTTCACTCGGTAATAGGGTGCGGGATGCAAAAGCAATAGGCTTTTCCTGTCCGTCATTCATTACGTGGGAGATCACTGCACCTACACCATAACTTGAAGCATCACAAGCAAGTTTCATCTCGTGTGTCGTATCGTAGTGAACAAGGAGTTTGTCACTTGTCAAGTTTTCCTTGCAGATGTCATATGCACATGGCTGTTCCTTTCCCCACATCCATTTCACTACTTTTTGTAGCAGATGATGTAGTGGCTTTAGCACAGTTGCTAAATCTGGAAGGAATCGTGCATAGAACTGCACCATCCCAAAGAATGATCGTAGCTTTGACATGTTGTTGGGTTTTGGAGCATTCACTATTGCTTCCACTTTTGCCTTCACAGGGCGAAGTCCATTGACATCTACTTTGAGTCCAAGGTAGAACACCTCTGCGCAAATGCACATTTACTTTGTCGCAGTTTGACATTGTGGCAGATCAGTCGTGTGGGAACTTGCTTGAGGATTTCCAGATGTTCTACCATGCCCTCTGTGAATATCAGTAGGTCATCCTGGTTGCACACACAGTGCGGAATGCCTTGTAACATGTTGTCCATGACAGACTGGTACATTTTTGGGAGGATTTCACACCATAGGGGAGCATTGTTTATGAATAAAAGCCCTTATGTGTGTTGATAATCAAGTACTGCTGACTTTCCTTGTCAACATTGATTTGGGCGTAAGCATTAGACAAATCCAGTTTAGTGAAGAATCTTGCTCCGCTAAGTTCTGCATACAGATCTTGCGAGGTTGGTAACAGATATTGTTCGTCATCAACGGCTTGGTTGATTGTGACTTTGTAGTCACCACATAGTCGCACAATTTTGTCGGCCTTGGGTACGGCCACAATTGGCGTTGCCCAGTTACTCTGGTCTGTCTTCACGAGTACTCCATTCCATTCTAACCTGTCGAGTTCTTCCTCCACTTGTTGCTTCAGTGCATATGGTACAGATCTTGGTCGACAATATACAGATCTCACGTCTTGCTTAAGTCGAATTTGTGCAGGGTACCCTATTATTCCCATGTAACTGTCAGCAAAAATGTTGGACAAATCGACGCTGAAAATGTTCTTCCAGTCTAACTCTATTCTACTCAGCCAATCCTTTCCAAGGAGGGTTGTTTTTTTTCTGTAGCTGGCCACTATGGTGGGCAGTGTTACTGACTGACCATTATGCTGAACTTTACAGTTCATTTGTCCACATGTCTCGAAAACTTTGCCTGAGTAGGTTCTCAGTTTGACTTTACTCTCAAACAATAGTATCTGTGGGAACTTTGTTTCATACAGGTCTTTGCTCATCACCGAACAATCTGCTGCTGTATCAATACACATATCGATTAACTGTTCATTAATCAATAGTTTAGTTTGAAAGTCATTACCTTGGTTGGTTGGTTGGTTGCATAAATGGTGTACATAAATGGTGAATTCATTCATCCACTAGACCACAAACAAATCTGTCGCATAGTGCTATTCCGAGAAAGGTTCCAAAGTTACAGTGCAAAGTTAAGTTTTTCAAGGCAACAAGTACTCATTGATTATCTCATTCCGCTTCTGATTTCTAGTGTCAAATTTGTAGCTTTCTGCAATTTCCAGAGGCTTTGGGTTGAAGTGCTCCTTCAACTTCTTCATAATGTCATTGAATGGCATGTCTTTTGCCTTTATGGGCGCAAGGAAATTCACGAGTGTGCCGTACACTTCAGGACCGATCTCCATGAGCAGAATCTCTTTCATGCGTTCACAAACGGCCTTATTTGTTTCAGTCACTATCTCTCCTTCACCACTAATCTGCATTATGTTGTTTGCCATGAAAAACATGTTTGCTCTCTCCAGGAGCTGAACAGCTCTCTACTCTTGTCAAAAGTGTCAAGGTTTCCGATGTAGCCCGTGGACGCTGCAATCGTGTCGTTCTCTTTTGGTGTTTTTTAAAGTCCATTCATAAACCCTGATTTCCTGTCTGTTCTGGTGCAACAATTAGGTGAGACCAAATCTGGAGTATGGTGTACAATTTTGGTCGCCCAATTATAGGAAGGATGTCAACAAAATAGAGAGGGTACAGAGGAGATTTACTAGAATGTTGCCTGGGTTTCAACAGCTAAGTTACAGAGATAGGTTGAATAAGTTAGGTCTTTATTCTCTGGAGCGCAGAAGGTTAAGGGGGGACTTGATAGAGGTCTTTAAAATGATGAGAGGGATAGACAGAGTTGATGTGGACAAGCTTTTCCCTATGAGAATAGGGAAGATTCAAACAAGAGGACATGACTTTAGAATTAAGGGACAGAGGTTTAGGGATAACATGAGGGGGAACTTCTTTACTCAGAGAGTGGTAGCGGTGTGGAATGAGCTTCCAGTGGAAGTGGTGGTGGCAGGTTCGTTGGTATCATTTAAAAATAAATTGGATAGGCATATGGATGAGAAGGGTATGGAGGGTTATGGTATGAGTGCAGGCAGGTGGGACTAAGGGAAAAATGATGTTCGGCATGGACTTGAAGGGCCGAGATGGCCTGTTTCCGTGCTGTAATTGTTATATGGTTAATTCACCTAAAACTTAGCTGTACAAAGGCTATTCAGTTTGAGGAACTCGACAAAAAAAATCTTATACAATTCCAAGGACGGCATCTTGCCACGTAGACACATAGAGATAGCTTGACAAACTCTCGACAATTAATACAGCTGCTGTTTTAAACTACAGTCCCCTGCATAGAAGAATCTGCGGCCTATCATGTCCAGCTCGCAAACAACTGTGACACAACTCTGTATATGCTGTTTAAAATGTTAAACAATACTGCATGTTGCAAAACAGTCCTGCACTGTATTTAAAGGATGAGTTCACAAACCCTATCCCATCCTCATTGTTAAATTTTGTTATATTCCGGACAGCAGAATGAATAACAACTTACACGCAGGTTGCCTGGATCATGAGAGAGATCTATTTATTTATTTATTTATTTATTTGTTTGTTTGTTTTATTTAAAAAATCTTTTATTAGAAGCAATTGTACAGAGAGAAATTAATCAACATAACAGTTGTACAATTTTTGTACTGCTTCAACTTTAACATTTTATAAACTAATAACTAAATTATCCGGGTCAGGAGTATTTCCACTTTTCAATGATTTAATAGTCTCTACAATGTTATTGTTGTTATCTCTGTGCCTAATTCATTCCGTTCCCCCTCATTAAGAGATGGGAGATTGCAATTCTCAAGAAAGCTTTTCATCGTTGTAGGATCGACTGTTGTTTTTGATGAATATAGTGTTTGGTAGAGTTGTAAGAATCTTTCATTGATATCTTTAGGCAAAGGCTTTAAAAGGTTCCCACAGCAAAGATGGAGAAATACCGGGGGTGTCATTTGTCTCAAAAAATGTTTTCATCTGTAGCTTCAGATAGTCACAACAACTTGCCTCAGCTAGTATTTGTGGATTAAATCTCCAAAACGGTTGTTTATTATACGTTCCTTCCAATCTTACTGAAAAACTAAGAGGACAGTGATCCGAAATAATAAAGTTGTGATATTTTGGGTTTTATGTAAAAGGGATAAGTTTGGCATCAATCATGAAATAGTCAATTTGTGTATAAATTTTATGAACACCTGAATAAAAAGAGTATTCTCTTCCAGACGGATCTCTTATGTGTGTGCTGTTTATATGTGTTTAAAAGGTCACTTGATTTTGTTGTACTTTTCATTTGAAGTGAAGATTTATCCAAGATTTATCCAAGTATTGATCTAATACACAATTTAAATCTCCCCCAATTATCAGATTATGCTGACCAGAGGCTGAAATTGTAATAAATATTTTATTAAAAAATTGGGAATTATCAAAGTTAGAAGCATAAATATTCACCATGGTCAATGGAGTTGAATATAATTCCACTGATATTATAATGTACCTGCCTTCCTTATCAGCTACAGTGGATTTATTTTTGAATGGTCTACCTTTATGAATTAGAATTGCTGTTCCTCTTGCTTTGGAAGAAAACGCAGAGTGATATAATTGTCCAATTGACCTACCCTTCTGCCTGTTGTGAACTCCATTTTTGAGATGCGTCTCCTGAAGAAATATTATATCAGCATTAATAGATTTTAAATGGGCCAACATTTTACCCCTTTTTTGTTAGAGAAACGTATGATATATAGTGTGTGAAAAGGAAAAAAGTGTGAAAGAAGAAAATTGAAAAAAAGAATGAAAAAGAGTAGAAAGTAAGAGATTAAGGAGATTGTTATCTATATTCTTGACCATCCCTCACCCAATCCTGAAACAGTTAGCATCTATGATTTTGTTGCACCACATGCTTCCAAAAAATCGACAAATGGAGACCAACTCGTTAAAAATTGGTCTGATTTATCTATTAGGAGGAATCGCATTTCCTCAAGATGTGCGGTGTCCAACATGTTTGAAATCCACATTTTAAGCGTTGGTATGGATGTATTTTTCCAAAAGTTAAGTATACGTTTTTTTTGCAGTTATTAACCCATAATGAAAAAAAAAATTTTGAGATGAGTTCAATTTATTCCCATCTTCCATTACTCCAAATATAATCATTTCAGTTTTAGGTTCCATTTTTATCTTGAATAATTTTGTAAATATTTCAAAAATATCACTCCAGAATTAATAAAGTTTTATGCAGAGACAAAAGAGAGTGTTATAGTTGCATTTTGGGATAGACATTTATCACAAATGGGGGAAGTATTTGGACAGAATTTATTCAATCTAGTTTTTGAATAATATAATCTATGTAAAATTTTAAATTAAATTAAATTATCTTACATTAATCGAACATTTGTGTATATATATCAAATACTTTTCCCACATTTCCTTCGTAATTTTTATCGTTAATTCTTGTTCCCACTCATAAGACAGTACTGGGATGACAGGACTGTCTTATGAAGAAAGACTGGATAGACTCGGTTTATACTCTCTAGAATTTAGGAGATTGAGAGAGGATCTTATAGAAACTTACAAAATTCTTAAGGGGTTGGACAGGCTAGATGCAGGAAGATTGTTCCCGATGTTGGGGAAGTCCAGGACAAGGGGTCACAGCTTAAGGATAAGGGGAAAATCCTTTAAGACCGAGATGAGAAATTATTTTTTCACACAGAGAGTGGTGAGTCTCTGGAACTCTCTGCCACAGAGGGTAGTTGAGGCCAGTTCATTGGCTATATTTAAGAGGGAGCTAGATGTGGCCCTTGTGGCTAAGGGGATAAGAGGGTATGGAGAGAAGGCAGGTACGGGATACTGAGTTGGATGATCAGCCATGATCATATTGAATGGCAGTGCAGGCTCGAAGGGCCGAATGGCCTACTCCTGCACCTAATTTCTATGTTTCTATGTTTCTCTAAGTGCCTCTGTCGATGGTAAGTCTATATTTAAAATACTATTATATAAATATGATATTAATTTCTGTGAGTCAGCCTTAATAGTCATTGCTTCTTCCAGTAGGTCTAAAGTTATGTTTTGATATCTTTGTATGTATTTCTTCATGAAGTCGCAGATCTGAAGATATTTAAAATATTGGTTATTTTTCAGTTTAAATTTAAATTGTAATTGTTTGAATGATAACAGATTTCCCATTTCATATATATCACCAATCCTTTTAATTCCCATTCTTTCCCATTGATTATATGTTTTATTAATAAGAGATAAATGATGGATTATTCACTATTGGCATTAACAATGATAGGTTTCTTAATTTTAAGGATCATTTTATTTGTTTCCAAATCCTTATTGTATCATGTATAATTGGGTTATTCTTATATATTGCGTTGTTCAGTTTTATCGGGGGAAAGAGGATCGCTCCTTTGTTACAAGGAGAACAGTTCCCTTTCTCCATTCTTATCCATTCTGTCTGTTGGGTAGAACTGTCCAACCGGTAAATTATATTCTTAATATGCACTGCCCAATAATAATACAAAAAGTTCGGAAGTGAAAGTCTCCCAACGTCTTTTGGTTTGCACAAGTGTTTTCTTTGAATTCTATGTGATCTCTGGTCCCAGATAAAATTGGCAATATTAGAGTCCAGTGTAAAAAAAGTTTTTTGGTATATATAATAGTATAGTTTGAAATAGGTACAATATTTGTGGTAAAAAGATCATTTGTATAGCGTTTATTCTGCCTATTAATGATAACGGAAGTGTTTTCCAGAATTTAATCAACGAGTTGAGTTTATTTAATAAAGGCATAAAATTAGCATTAAATAATGCTTTGTATTTTCTGGTAATTTGAATACCCAAATACTTACATTTTTCTGTTGCAATTTTAAAGGGGAATTTTAATAGGTGTGTAGATTCTTGAGGTTTTAACGTCATGATTTCACTTTTATTCCAATTTATTCTGTATCCAGAAAAACCCCCAAATTCCTCTATTAAATTTAATAAGTTTGGTATGCTCGTTTGTGAATTTGTAATGTATAAAAGTATATCGTCTGCATATAATGAAATTTTATTATTTGAGTCCCTAGTATTATATCCCTGAATATTCGGATGACTTCTTATACTTTCAGCCAGGGGCTCTATCATAAGGGCAAATAGCAGAGGTGATAAAGCACATCCCTGCCTATTGCCCCTCGATAATTGAAATTTTGGAGATAACATATTATTGGTTAATATTCTTGCTGTCGGTTTATCATATAATAATTTTACCCATACAATAAAATTCTCTCCCATATTAAATGTTTGCAGTATTTTATATAAATAATGCCACACTACCTTATCAAATGATTTTTATGCATCCAGAGAAACAATTGATATATCTTCTTCCTCCGTTTTTGTGAGTACATTATATTAAACAGGCGTCTCAAATTATTAAATGAATGTCTTTTGGGGATAAACCCCGTTTGCTCAGGATTTATCAATTTACTAATATATTTACTCAATCTTCTTGCTAAGGTCTTTGCTAAAATTTTCTTATCTGTATTTAAAAGTGATATAGCTCTATATGAGCCCGGTTCATCTAAATCTTTATCTTTTTTTGGTATAAGCGTAATAATTGATTCAGCTAATGTTTCTGGTAATTTCTTTTCTTTAAAGGCATGAGTATATAAATTAAGTAAGCGTGGAGCCGTTATCTGGTGAAATCTTTTATAAAGTTAGTTACTAAAACCATCTGGTCCAGGCGTCTTACCATTGTCCAACGATTTTATTGTTTCACCTATTTCTTCAAGTGTAATCTGAGCTAATTCCTCTTGTTCCGAAAGGTCAAGTTTTGGAAGATTACAGTTATCTACAACATTTATAATTTTACTATCTTCTATTTTAGTTTTAGATGTATACAAAGTTTGATAAAAATTGAGCAAATCTATTGTTAATATCCTTAGGTAATGTTAGTAATTCACCTTTCTCTGATTTAATTTTAGTGATAGTATTTTCCTTTTCTTGTTTTTTCTTGACGAGCTAAGAGTTTATGTGGCTTGTCACCAAATTGGAAATGTTCCTGTTTTGTGATTTGGAATAATCTTATTACTCTTGCCGATAAAATTCGTTTAAGTTTAAATTTCAATAGTATTATCTTATTATGTTTATCTGTAGTTGGATCTTTGGCATTATCTAACTCTAATTGTCTAATTTCTTGTTCTAGCATCTGTTGTTCTGTCTTATTCTTTTTATTTTGGAAAATTTGATATGAGATTATAACTCCTCTGATAAATGCCTTGAAAGTTTCCCATAATAAAGAAGGTGAAATATCTGGTGTTTCATTTGTCTCAAACAAAAATTTCATTTGTTGTTTTAAATATTTGTAACCTTGTGGGTCATTTAGAATTTGTGTGTTAAACCTCCAGAAAGATTTTTTACCTGGCATTCCCTCAAATTTTAATAGAAAAGTAAACGGAGAATGATCGGAAACAATACTGGTGTGATATGAAGGATTAGATGTGTATGGAATTAATTTTTTATCCACTAAAAAATAATCAATTCGTTAATAAGTTTTATGTACCGATGAGTAAAACGAATATTCCCTTCCAGTTGGATTAGCAGTTCTCCATACATCTATTATATTAGTATTTTTTATATATGTATTTAGAAGTTCACTAGTCTTAGATTTTAAGTTACCCCTCCTTTGTTTTATTGATTTGTCTAAATATGGATCTAAAACGCAATTGAAGTCCCCCCCCATTATTACATTTTGGTAATTAAACTCTGATATTATATCTATAATTTTATTTAAAAATTGGTGTTGTCAAAATTCGGAGCATAAATATTTATCATAGTCAGTGGGGTTGAATAAATTTCTCCCGAAACTATAATATACCGTCCCTCTTTATCTGAAATAGTATTAATTTAAATGGTATACCTTTCCGAATAATAATAGCCATACCTCTAGCTTTAGAAGTAAATGAAGAATAGTATGTTTGACCTATCCAGTTTGCCTTCAATCTCATCTGTGTTTGTTATTTCATGTGTGTTTCCTGCAAAAACATTGTCAGAATTTAATTATTTTAATTGGGCAAAAATTTTACCCCTCTTAATTGGTTCATTGGCACCCCTTATATTCCAGCTGCAGAAAGTAATTCCTCCATTCTTTATTTGTCTATCATCTTGCATTATATATCAGTTTGGTGTTTTTGACTCATATGGTGCAACCAAATACCTCAGAACTCTGGGTGCTGGGTGGACGTCCTGAACTTTTAAATTTATATTACATCTCCTTCCTGTGTGATACCTTCATAAGAAAAAAAAGAAAGAATGTGATGTGAAATGAATTTAAAAAAACTAAACAAATAAGAATCTTGATAGTGATTTTAAAAAAAAAGTGATGTTAAGGTATCTAAGAAAAGATACCTTAAAAACGCAAAAACAAACCTAAGGTGGCGAAAAATTTATGGACTTCCGTTGATGTTGTTGTACATTGAGCCCCGTCCCCTTAACAGAGTCTCGTGAAAGGCTGCGAACCGTTTCATATATTTAAAAAATAAAAATAAATTTATCAAACCAGAGCAATTAAAAACAGATAAATTTCAGATAAAGAGAAAAATAAAAAACCCAAAAATAAAACACAACGTATGTTCAGTTCTGTAAGTATATGCCTTTCCAATTTATCTCACATTAATCTATTCTAAACTTTACCATATATATCCATCCAAAATTATTACATTATATCCCATTGTTTAATACAAGCAGGTTCCTAGGGGTTAAACAAAGCCACACATCTGGATCTTTTCCAAGTGTATGATACTCCTGCCTCCTTCGCACACAGTGTTAGTTTGTTAGTATCATTATGAACATTTTAGTTAATTACTGTGTTTTAGTATATATCATCAATATTAGTTCATTTCCTTTGAACTAGTTTAAATTTATTTAGTCAATTTTATATACACTCCCATTATCTCCTTCCCAACTCCATGGGTTATTCATATTTGCAGCTTACATTAACAGATAATTAGTATTATTAATTTTTTTAGATTAATTGATTATTTATTATTAAAATATTTATATTCCAGTCCATAATGTCTTATTCCATGTCCTTCATTAATTCCCTCATTAATTCTATATCTTCAACGTCCCTTTGTTTATCTTTAAGTTTTCCATTCAAGGTGAAACATGGACTGTACACTCGAAAACACCTTCCAGACAGATAAGCATATTTGGTAAATGTCTTGAAAAGTTCCGCCATCTTAATTAGAGCAAGATCTTGTATTAAAAAGTTTAATCTTCATGCTTGTCGTCATCTTCATCCTCTATTTTCTTTACGATATCTTGTGCGTACTTACAAGCCATTTCAGGGTCCGTGAATGAGCGTTCGGTAGCCTTATAAGTAATCTTCATTTTTGCAGGATAAACCACCCCATATCTCACGTGGGATATTCCTTTCAGAATATTTCTTGTCTTTGTAAACAAGATCCTTTTTTTGGACGACTTCACGGGGATAATCACGGAAAAGTCTAATATTATCCCCAGAATATGTAAGATTCTCCCCGTGAACAATCTTATTCAGTATATTTTCCAGTGAAGAAATGTCGAGGAATTTCACAATTATCTGTCTTGGGGGAGCATTTGTCCCTTTTGGAAAGCATCCAACCTGGTGAGCAACATCAATTCTTGGATTTCCGGCAGTTAAAAAACTTCTTTAAGTAAGTCAGCAACGAAGGTACGTGTATGAGATCTACGCCCCTCTTGTCCTTCCTTTACTCCGACAATTCTTAAATTCTGCCTTCTCGATCTCACCTCCAAACACTTATCAATCATTTTAACGAGTTGCTCCCCCTCAAATTTTTGTGCCTTTTTCAGATTCAATATTTCCAAAGACATCTCTTTCATATCACCCTCCATTTCTTCCATCAGCTTATCAGACTTTTTCATGTTCTCATACATCTTATCAAATTTTTTATTATACTCTTTTTCCATTCTGGCACATTCTCCCGTTAATTTTTTATCAAGCTCCTTATACTGCTTCTTCAGCTCCTTTAACTCACCACAAGCAGTATCAATATATTTAGAAATATTAATCTCCATTTTCTCCAATGTAGTATTCATGTCTGTTAGCATTTACTTCACCTCCTTCTCCTTTATTTCTCCTATTGTAGCCATTTCAGACACAAATCCTTGGGAGTAAGACTCTTCCAGTGGTGGCCATGTGGCTGTAAAGGGCCTGTCACACTAGCGCGCGATTAGACGCGACAAGCGCGACCTACCGTGGTTGCTTTAGTCGTCCGGCCTCGCGTGACCCTGTCCCACTGCGATCGCCGGAGTCTCGTGGAGTTGCGCGGACTCGTGTGGAGCTGGTGTCGACATCGCGCGTAGTGTCCAAAAACCGACACTGCTTAAAAATTACGCGCGGCAAAATCCTGTCGCGCAGAACGTGATGACGTTTTGACGTTGTGCGTCTTCAGCGTGGCGTTGCGTGATGACGTCACTGCCCGACGTCGTGCAACGCGCATGCTCATGCGCATCGTCACGTGATGAAAAATAACGTCCTTCCTTCGGACGTCGCGCGTGTAATCGCGCGCTAGTGGGACAGGCCCTTCACTCGCACCGGGATCGCCTGACCCCCACGCGACCCCCGCGTCCGAATTTGTCGCGCTTGTCGCGTCTAATCGCGCGCTAGTGTGACAGGCCCTTAAGGGCGCAGCATTGAGCTCCTCTCCCGTTTTTTTTTTTGTTTGTTTTTTCTGTTTATTTTTGTTAGAAGTAAGTACAATAGTGTGGTACTTGAGTACCTAATACATACATACATATTTCCATTCTTGTACAACTTCGTATTTTTGATTTAATAATAAAAGAACAGTGGAAGAAAAAAGAAATAAAGAGTGTCAGAATAGATAGACAAGCGAGTAGAAACAGATAGCAAAAGAAATAAAGGACATAGAAAAGAAGCTGAAAAGATTGAAATAGAAGGAGAAAGTAAAGAAAAGAGAGATTAGGAGAGATCTATCTATTTTGTATTTTTTCCTCTCCCGTTAAAATCGCAAAAAAGCCGTTTTGAGAGACAGGACCGATTTTTAAAAACTCACCAGAGCTGGTTGGCATCGCGTAAGTGACGTCATCAGAAATTGACGCGAAAAATTGGGAGTTTAATGGGAGTTTTAAATGAGCAAGGAGAAACGCTCACAAGGGCCTAAGAAAGCTACTATCAAGCTTCAGGAAGTTTTGGAAACTCTGCAAACGGCAGCAGAAAGCTCAGAAGAAGAGTCATATTTTACCCCTTTTAATTGGCTCATTAACGCCCCTAACGTTCGAACAACAAAATGTGATTCCTCCTATTTTCCTAGCTACATCATCTTGCATTTTAAAGCTTACATGGTCTCTTGACTATCTTAAAGATGGCGCCTGCCGGCGGCGACTTTTGCGGAGCACCAGAACAGAAAAGATTTAACTACAACTTCTATCAACTTACCTGCATCAGGGAAACGGCAGTAATTGGTGCCGTTTCTGACAGGCTGCTTGTGCAGCTGAAAGCGCTGGAAATTTTGTGATCTCCCACAGCTGCGGGAGCACCGGACTTTAAACTTTCCCACGCTGGCGGTGGAACTCCCGACCCGACTGAAGAACCCAGGTATGGCACCTGGAAACCCCGGGATGACCCCCAGAGCCGACGGGCTGGATATCCCAGACGAAATGAAGCTGGAGCTGCTGATTCTGAGGGAACCCCCGTTCATTAGTGTAAATAAGCAATTTACAAACTCTAAGAGTGTTCAACACATTTTAATGATAGCACAAGGTATTACATACATCCTCAAGTACTGGCTACATTCTTCTAGTGAACCGTACCCAGGAAGGGGAGGGCGTTATGATTGATGTTGACTAGGCGGGGTTAATGGTACTGAGGTAACTATGTTATTGGTTGCATGCAAAACCATCTACATCCTTCCCCTTCGAAAATAAAAAAAAACAGACCGTTGTCACTACAACAGAATTAAACAGAATTAAACAGAATCGCCATAATAAACAGGTGGCTTGCTGATCCGGCCCGAGCGCGTACGGATGCCTCCCCCTTCCCCCGGAGGAGCAGAAAAAACAGGGGAACCCGAGACAGTAGGGGAACCAGGGAAGGGCGGTGGGGTTGGAGGAACAGCAGAGGGAGAACCGCGACCGGCAACAGGTGACCCGCGCAGAGGGGAACCGGGTGCTCGATATGGGGAACGAGGCATGCAGGGAACGCTGGCTGGGACAGGAGCCGGCTGCTGGTATGAGAGCGGCGGGGCATAGGGGCCCGGGGCCTGCGGCTTCGGCTCATTAACCGCAAGCAGGTGTTGACGGCTCCTACGGTAGATGGTTCCCTCATAGTCGACCAGATACGAACGAGGTGAGTCGGCCACCCCAACCACGGTAGCCAGACGGGAGTGACCACTGGCGGTTTGCAATCGAACAACCTGTCCAGGCAACAGAGGATCGAGTGGTCTGCACGACCGATCGTGGGAACGCCGCTGGCTGTCATGTTTCTCTTGAATGCGCCTCTGCACGGAGGCAGGCTCCAGCACCCGAGGTTTCAGCTGCCGCTGGGCAATCGGGATGGTAGATCTGGTTGTTCTGGACATTAGACGCTGAGCAGGGGACCCCATGGCCGGATCCCTGGAAACATTCCTGAGGTTCAGGAGATCCAAATACAAATCAGAGTTAGACAGCCTCGCCTGTTCCATCAGAAGCTTGGCGCTGCGGACGGCCGGTTCAGCAAGGCCGTTGCTCTGTGGGTACTCCGGGCTGCTGGTGAAATGCACAAAATTCCATTTGTCGGCAAAACTCTTGAACTCTCGGCTGGTAAACTGCCTGCCATTGTCAGTCTGCAGCCTGACAGGGGACCCAAACGTGGAGAAGTGTTTCCGCAGCTTCCGGATCACCATCTCCGACGTGAGGGATGTCAGCAAATCCACCTCGAACCAGTTTGAGTACGAGTCGACCAGGACAAGGTAGTGGTTACCACGCCACTCGAAGATGTCGGCAGCCAGCGAGGACCAGGCCAAGGCAGGAGCGGGCTGTTGCAGCAGGGGCTGTCGCTGCTGGTGTGGAGCAAGACTGTTGCACGTGGAGCAGGCAGAAACACGGTCTCGAATATATTTGGCCATTCCAGGCCAGTAGAATTGGCACTGAGCGTGGGCGAGTGTTGCATCGAACCCAGGGTGTCCGCTGTGGGCTGCGCAGTAGTAAGAATCGAACAGGGAGGACGGGACCACCACTTTATGTCCCTTAACGATAACGCCATTCTGGAGCACCAGTTCGTCACGGACCAGGAAGAAAGGCTGTGTTTCAGACGGCGCAGCGGAGCGCTTTGTTGGCCACCCTGATTTAATCACAGACGCAAGCCGCTGCAAGACTGGATCAGCAGCGGTGTGCTCGGCCAAAAGCTGCAGCTGCTTGGTGCGAATAAAATTGACGCCCAGTACGAGCAAGTCCTCTGTTTCGTAGGGGTGGCGAGCACAGGAGGCCCGCGGGGCGCGCGATAAGGTGTCCGCAATGTGCATCTCGGTGCCTTTCTTGTAGACGACGTCGAAATCAAAGCGCTGGAGCTGCAGCATCATACGCTGCAGCCTGGCAGGGGCAGCGTGAATCGGCTTGTTCAGGATTGTCACCAGTGGCTGGTGGTCGGTTTCGACTGTAAATCTGCTGCCAAACAGGAAGTCTCTGAACTTGGAGCAGGCAAACACCACCGCGAGCAGCTCCTTCTCGATTTGAGCATACCGCTGCTCGGTGTCCGTCATGGTGCGGGAGGCATAGGAGACAGGATGTAACGATCCATCGACAGATTGGAGGCAGGCCGCGCCCAGACCGAACCTAGAAGCGTCACAGGTGACGGTGATGGGGCGACTCGCATCAAAGAATCGCAACGTCGGAGTGTCAATCAGTTTCGACTTGAGACAGTCAAACGCTTGCTGGTGCTGTGGGAGCCAGACCCAGGCGATATCCTTTTTTGTTAGCTGCCGCAGGGGAGCACTCAGCTCACTGAGATTTGGTACAAACTTCCCAAGGTAGTTCACCATGCCCAAGAATCGTTGTAGACCTGGCACGTCGGTGGGGGCTGCCATCTCGGAGATGGCAGCTGCCTTCAAAGGGTCGGGTTTTAGTCCGTTGGAGGTGAAAACGTGTCCAACATACGTGACTTCTGAGACACGAAACCGGCACTTCTTTGGATTCAGCTTCAGGTTGGCCTTTCGCGCCCGATCCAGGACGCGGCGGAGGTTCTGGTCGTGTTCGGCAATGTCCTTCCCATAGACCATTATATCATCCACGATGATGGCACATGGCAAGTCCGAGAATATCTGCTCCATCGTTCGCTGAAACACCTCGCTAGCGGAATTGATGCCGAATGGCATTCGCAGGAATTTGAATCTGCCGAATGGTGTGGCGAAGGTTGTCAGGTCAGAAGATGCTTTGTCCAGCGGGATCTGCCAGAACGAGTTCTTGGCGTCTAGGACCGAAAAGATGGTGGCTTGCCCGACCTGAGCCGCCACATCCTCAACAGACCGCATGGGGTAGTGTGGTCGCCTGATGGCAAGGTTTAAGTCCTTGGGGTTGATACACACACGTATTTCATTCTTGTCTTTCTTTATCGTGGCAACCATGGTGGAGACCCAATCGGCGGGCTCGCTGACCGCTTCTAGCACCCCCTTGTCGACCATGTTGTTAAGCATCGCCTCGACCCTGTCTTTCATGGCGTGGGACACCCTGTGAGGTGCGCGGACCACGGGTTGTACATTTGGGTCAATGGAAATATGGTATGTCAGTGGTAACTTTCCCAGGTCATCGTTGAACAGGTCTTGGTATTCTGCAAGCGGGTTAAACGACAGTTGCACTTTGTGGACCGTGCGGTCGAAGGACACCAGGCCAAGATCTTGGCACGCACGGTTTCCCAGCAGGGTAACACAGTCAGAGTTCAAAACATAGAAAACTAGGTTTCTTGTGGCCTTTTGCAGCATGCAAGTTAAAGTGGCCCTCCCCACAGGCCTGAGAATTTCTCCACCATAGGCGTGCAGAGTAGCATTGTCAGCGACCAAGGCCTCATCATTCCTTATCTTGTTGAACAGATTTATTGACAAAACGTTGACCTTTGCCCCCATATCTAACTTAGCAAGGAAGGTTACATTGTTGACAGTCACAGACACGGAGGGATCGAGACGTTGGCCAGGTGCCTGGAGGAGGGTAAACACATTTGAATCCTCGGGAGAATTAATTGGATCTGCATCATAGGATTCAGCAACGTTGGGCTGTGGGTTGTAACAGCTATCAGATTGCTTAAGCATGTTTAGACTGGGTCTGGAAATCTGTACCTGTCTCCCACAAGAACGGAATGATCGGCAGGCGGCAGTGAAATGATTCAGTTTTTTACAAAAATTACAGGCCTTGCCATAGGCAGGGCACGTCGACAGTCTGTGATGCATGTAGTTACAGTTTGGGCACCTTTTTGGGAGCACATCATCCGGACCAGGGTTGGCACGCGGCAGAAAAGCATTGTTTCCTTTCCGAGGCTGTGGCCTAAACTCAGCCAGGTTGACAGATTTATCACCCGAGTTCCGGTGATCATCTGGCAATACAACGACCTTAGACAATCTGCAGGCATGCATGGCTTTTTCTAACGTTAGATCCGGATCCCTAAGAAGCTCACATCGCAGCTTCTGGTCACGCATGCCAGTTACTAAAATGTCTCTAGTGAGCTGGTCTGTCATGTCACCGAAACGGCACCGCTGGGCGAGATAACGCAAATCGGCAATAAAACATTCAACAGGTTCCTCCGGCAGCTGTCTCCTTGTAAAGAACCGTGCCCTCTCTAGAATGCGGTTCGAGGGCAGGTCACAAATCTCCCTGAACTTACGTAGCAGGCAAGCGGGGTCACTGGCAGATTCTGCAGGGGTAACCATCACGTTGTTGTCGTCCAAGACCGCTGGAGCGTAGACGAATGTTCTGGCTCTCTTCATGGCATCAGGTCCGACAAGGTTGAGTAGGAGGGAGGCTTTGAGGGAATCAGGATCATTGCGGTGAGCGACGTTGACAAAGTGGGTGAAGTCAATTTGAAACGTAGCCCAGCGCTCAGAAATATCAGCATCAAAGACAAGCTGCGCGGGCTTTCTGCACGAGGATGCCATGGTCAGAGAGATAAAGCACAAAAGGCACAAATCAAAAAAAAGAAATAAAACCCGATAGACAGGTAGGCGCAAGTATCTTCCAGCTCCGACACCATGTAAATAAGCAGTTTACAAACTCTAAGAGTGTTCAACACATTTTAATGATAGCACAAGGTATTACATACATCCTCAAGTACTGACTACATTCTTCTAGTGAACCGTACCCAGGAAGGGGAGGGCGTTATGATTGATGTTGACTAGGCGGGGTTAATGGTACTGAGGTAACTATGTTATTGGTTGCATGCAAAACCATCTACAATTAGGGAGCTGGAGCTGCCGTCTGTGAGGGAATTCCCGTTCCAGCGCTGGTCCGCAGAAACAACAGGCACAGGAAACACAGTACCTGGAAACAAAGGGGAAGCCTCCATTTTGTCCGGAAACGTGGCCGACGGGCAGGACTTCAGGTCAGACTGAAGCGCAGGGGACTTCGGCCCCCGCTCCCTACTATCCTACTGGCAAATGTACAGTCCCTTGAAAATAAAGTGGAGGACTTAAGGGCAAGGCTGCTTTATCAAAGGGAGCTGAGGGAATGCTCTGTGTTCTGTTTCACAGAGACATGGCTCACCCCCAGCTCCCCAGACTCAGCAGTCCAGCCTGAAGGGTTCTCCATCCACCGCATGGACCGTACACTGGCATCAGGGAAAGGGAGAGGAGGGGGTGTCTGCCTCATGGTCAACTCTGCGTGGTGCTCAGACGTAGTAGTCCTGTCCAACTCCTGCTCTCCACACTTCGAACATCTGGCGGTGAAGTGCCGTCCCTTCTACCTACCGAGGGAATTCACCTCCATCATACTGACCGCGGTCTACATCCCACCCCAGGCAGACGTTCGTCTGGCACTGGAGGAGCTGCACGCCGTGGTCAACAAACACCAGACGTCTTACCCCGAGGCATTTACCACCATTGCTGGGGACTTCAATAAGGCAAACCTAAAGAAGTCACTCCCCAACTTCCACCAACATGTCTCCTGCTGCACTAGAGGACCAAACACCCTCGACCACTGCTACACCACCATCAAGGATGCATACCGCTCTATCCCTCGCCCTCACTTCGGTAAATCCGACCATACTGCGGTGCTGCTTCTTCCTGCCTACAGGCAGCAATTAAAGAGTGCACCCCCAGAGGTGAGGACAGTACAGAGCTGGTCGGCGGGGGCAGAAGAACAACTACAAGACTGTTTGGAGTCTGTAGACTGGGCTATGTTCAAGGACTCGGCAACAGACTTGAATGAATACGCCACAGTCGTTACAGACTTCATAAAGAAATGTGTGGAGGACTGCATCCCTATAAAAACCTTCCGAGTGTTTCCCAATCAGAAACCTTGGATGAACTGTGAGATCCGCACTCTTCTGAAGGCCAGACACCGGGCATTCATGTCTGATGACACAGTGGTCTATAAGAAGCCCAGATACGACCTCGGTAAGGCCATCAAAAAGGCCAAAAGGGAGTTCTGCTCCAAGCTGGAGGATGAGACAGATGTTCGGCAGCTGTGGCGGGGACTGAATGCAATCACCTCTTACAAGGCGAAACCAGGAGGCAGCTCGGATGTCGGCGATACATCACTCCCTGATGAGCTCAATGCATTTTACGCACGCTTTGATAGGGAGAACACGGATGTGCCTTTCCGAGCCCCTATTCGCTGTGATGGTATTGCAGTCTCAGTCACAGAGGCCGACGTCAGGAAATCCTTCAGGGGGGTGAACCCTCGAAAAGCGTCTGGACCTGATGGCATACCTGGTCGTGTCCTAAAAACCTGTGCAGACCAACTGGCTGGAGTTTTTACGGACATTTTCAACCTGTCACTTCTGAGGTCTGAGGTTCCCACCTGCTTCAAAAGGGCATCAATAATACCGGTGCCCAAGAAGAGCAAGGTGACATGCCTCAATGACTATCGACCTGTGGCACTAACGCCTGTGGTGATGAAGTGCTTCGAGAAGTTGATCATGGCGCAAATCAACTCCTACCTCAACAAAAACCTGGACCCACTGCAGTTCGCTTACCGCCACAACAGATCAACGGTGGACGCGATCTCACTGGCCCTCCACTCCGCTCTGGACCACTTGGACAACAAAAACTCATATGTCAGGCTGCTATTTATTGACTACAGCTCGGCATTTAACACAATCATCCCCTCCAAGCTGGTTACCAAACTCACAGAACTGGGTCTTTGCGCATCCCTCTGCAATTGGATCCTCGACTTCCTCACCCACAGACCACAGTCTGTTCGTATTGGTGGAAATGTGTCAGACTCGATAACAATCAGTACGGGAGCACCTCAGGGCTGCGTGCTCAGCCCCCTGCTGTACTCACTCTATACTCATGACTGCGTAGCCGGTCATAGCGCGAACTCCATCATCAAGTTCGCTGACGACACCACTATTGTGGGACGTATCACTGATGGGGATGAGTCCGAGTATAGGAGAGAGATCGAGCGACTGTCCATATGGTGCCAGCACAACAACCTGGCCCTCAACACCAGCAAAACCAAGGAACTGATTGTGGACTTTGGAAGGAGTAGGATGGGGACCCACAGTCCTGTTTATATCAACGGGTCGATGGTTGAAAGGGTCAAGAGCTTCAAATTCCTGGGCGTGCACATCTGTGAAGATCTTTCCTGGTCCGAGAACACAGATGCAATTATTAAGAAAGCTCATCAGCGCCTCTACTTCCTGAGAAGATTACGGAGAGTTGGTCTGTCAAAGAGGACTCTCTCTAACTTCTACAGGTGTACAGTAGAGAGCTTGCTGACTGGTTGCATCGTGGCTTGGTTCGGCAACTTGAGCGCCCCGGAGAGGAAAAGACTCCAAAAAGTGGTAAACACTGCCCAGTCCATCATCGGCTCTGATCTTCCTTCCATCGAGGGGATTTATCACAGTCGCTGCCTCAAAAAGGCTGGCAGCATCATCAAGGACCCACACCACCCTAGCCACACACTCATCTCCCTGCTACCTTCGGGTAGAAGGTACAGGAGCCTGAAGACTGCAACAACCCGGTTTAAGAATAGCTACTTCCCCACAGCCATCAGGCTATTAAACCTGGCTCGGAACTCTAATCATTAATATCCCTCCATCTGTTATTTGCACTTTATGAATTTATTAAGTCATGGGTGTATTTATGTATAGAATTGTAGTCAATGCCTTCTATGTTCTGTTGTGCTATGCAAAGAAAGATTTTCATTGTCCTGTCAGGGACACATGACAATAAACTCTTTTGACTTTGACTTTTGACTTTGATTTAAATGGTCCAGCACATTATGTGAGATATTCCCTTTAAGTGCTGGGTGGGTGAGCCCTACCCCCATTTCCCCTATCCCCCACAGATATCTCCAAGAAAAATGTGCATTAGTAAAGATAGATGAGATATTTAGTAAAGAAATAAGAAAGTGAAAAAGCGAAACAAAAATTACAGCATATAAGAATGCTGCTAGTGAATACTGGTTGTTACTAGAAGTTTCCATAAGATAGATAATATTAGATAACTCCACACCTTAAGGAGTTAATAAAAACTAAACAGCACAAACCTTAAAAATATTTTTAAAATTTTAAATCCGTCAGGGAATCAACATTCCCAAGAAGTTAAGTAGCTTAGTGGGATCTAACTAAGTAGTTGAATATTGAGAAATTTAACTCACATACGGCACTTATTACTTAACTTTCTATTAATACTGTTTTAACATATTAACCGACTCTTAAGTCTGTAGATTTATAACAACTTATTGATTATAAACACAGTATAAACTTATTGCTTATCATCACAGTATAAACTCAGTAAGTATTACTTATCCCTTGACGGATCCCACGGTGTCCTGGGCAAACTTGAATGCTTTATCAGGATCAGTAAAGAAGGATTCAACCCCTTTATAAGTAACTCACAATTTGGCAGGATATAATAGGCCAAATCGGAGATCAGGTATGCCCCTCGGAATAGCTCTTGACTTGGAGAAGAGTGCTCTTTTCTTAACGACTGGCAGGAAAGTCTCTAAAGATTCGTATGTTTTCACCTTGAAAAGTTAGGTTTCTGTTGTTGGCAACTTTCTGCAGAATATCCTCTAGAACATGGCAGTGGTGCACCCTCAGGATCCAATGTCTTGGTGGGGGCTGTGATGTCTGACCGGGCTCTCAGAGCTCTGTGAGCCTGGTCAAGTTTAGGTTTTTCATCCAAAGAGAGTACGTCTTGAAGTAGTTGAGCCGTAAATTCTCGTAGATTTTGACCAAGTTCTTTGCCTTCTTTCACTCCAACAATCCTTAGGTTCTGATGTTTAGAGCGTCCTTCCAAATCTAGACATTTTATTGTTACTTTAGCTAGTAACCCGGAGTTACGTTCCACCTTAGCCGTCACCTTGGCTCAGAGAAAAATTTATTACCCAACATTCTCTGCTTATATTGAACACCAACTCATTAACATATACGTGAATATGTATGAATACATTAGACCTCCCCCTCTCTCCCCCTCCTGATAACCCACCCTCTCTAACCCCTGCCTCTCCCTCCTTTGCCCTCTCCCTCTCTATCCTCCCCTTACTCCCTCTCCCTCTACCCCTCCCTCTTTGCCCCACTCCCTCTCTAACGCTGCTCCCTCCTTCTCTACCCCTTCCCTCTCTACTTTCTCCCTCTCTACCTCCCTCCCTTTCTAACCCCCCCCCATCCCTCTCTACCTACCTCTCTACCCCCTCAATCTATAGAGATTGAAGAGGGAGGGTGAAGAGGAGGAGGAGGGTGTGCTGGGGGATGATGATCATATGGGCGGGGGAGGGGGGCATGCGGGCATGTAGGGGGTAGGGGGGCATGTGGGCAGGTGGGGTTGTGGGAAGAGGGGGGTTTTTGTGGGTGAGGGGCGAAGAGAACTCGGAGAAAAGACGGGGGTTGTTGGGGAAAGGGAGGTATCATGGGGGAGGGGGGCAGGTGCCAGAGGGGAAGGGGCTGGAGCTGACGGTGCAATGGGGACTCACAGCGGTCGCTGGCCACTGGTCGCTGGTCATTCTCCTCCGCCGGGATCAGATTCTCCGCTTTCCGTTTGGCGACATTTCCCAAGCCGGGCCGGGTCATTTCCGGTCCCTCTGAAAATTGTGTCTGGTTGGAAACCTCCGCCGGCCATCCTCATCTCCAGCAAAAACGTGATGGCGCAGGAAGGGGCGGACCGTCCCGCGGAGTGACAGGAGAAAAGACCAATCCATGTGGCGCTGAACGGCAGGAGACGAGATCAATCTGCGCATGCATTGTTTTTAAGATTTTTCAAACCGCGCTAATTTTTACATTAGACCTGCGATCGGAACGAAACTTGTTGCAATCGCAGCACAGGAGAACGGCGAGTAAGTTGGCATAAAATCCTAGCGCTATCGCGTACTTTTTTGTGCAAATAGAATGGCCGCGCAAATGGAAGATAACAAGATCAGAGCTTTAGTGATAGACAGACAGACAGACAGACAGACAGACAGACAGACAGACAGACAGACAGACAGACAGACAGACAGACAGATTCTTATTCATCATTAAAGTGATAGAAACAATGCCATCAAGCACTGGACCAAACATGGGTAAATAGCTGAATTCCAGCTGTGAGATAGAAGTGATTACCCTTGACAATAAAACAACATTTGATTTGAGTGTGGCATCAAGGAATTCTTGTAAAACTGGGTAACAAAGTGAAAACACTCCAGTGACAAGAATCATGGTTTTGATGGTTCGGTGGGTCCAGTGCGACGGCAATGTTAGATGGGCCCGGTGCAGCGGCGGTGTTCGATGGGCATAGTGAGGCGGTGAGGGGGAGATAGTCCGAGTTACCCGTGTGGCAGAGAGGTGCTGCGTCATCGGTAGGCAGGTGAAGGTCGGCAGCAGCATCGACGTGGAAGTTGGCGAAGACAGCATCCTGGTGAGTACTGGCACAACCAATGTTGATCCCTTGTCCCGTCTCCAACGGACCCCTTCCTCGTGGACCCACCCCCCCCCCCCCCCCCATGGCCTTCCGGCTTGAGAGCTTTTTATTCAAAACTGCCGGCGGGACATCAACCGCCTCAACTTCTCCACTCCCCTGTCTCACTCTAACTTCTTCCCCCCCCGAACGTACTGCCATCGACTCACTCTGCAACAACCAAGACTGGGTTATCAAACCCGCCGACAAGGGAGGGGCGTAGAAGTCTGGCGCGCTGATCTCTACAAAGCTGAGGCCACGCGCAAACTTTCGGACACCCCCTCCTACTTATCCCTGGACCATGACCCCATTGACGAGCACCAGGCCACTATCTCTAGCACCATCACTGACTTCATCAACTCCGGCTCCCTGCCCCCCCAAGCCTCTAACCTCATCGTTCCCCAGCCCCATACGGCCCGATTTTACCTTCTCCCAAAAATCCACAAACCTGACTGTCCTGGTAGACCCATTGTCTCTGCCTGTTCGTGCCCGACCAAACTTATTTCCACATACCTCGACTCCATCCTATCCCCCCTGGTTAAATTCCTCCCGACCTATGTTCAAGACACCTCAGACACTCTCCATCGTCTCTGGGCATTCTCTAGGCCCCCAGCTCTCATCTTCACCATGGATGTCCAGTCACTCTATACCTCCGTCCCCCACCAGGATAGTCTCAAAACCCTCCGGTTCTTCCTCGACCTGAGAACCAACCAATGGTCCACTGACACTCTCCTCCGCCTAGCGGAGTTGGTCCTTACCCTTAATAACTTTTCGTTTGACTCCTCCCATTTCCTCCAAACACAAGGCGTAGCTATGGGCACGTACATGGGCCCCATCCCCAACCTCTACCTCCACTATATCGACAGTTGCATTGGTGCTACCTCCTGTACCCACACACAACTCACTAACTCCATCAACTTTGCCACTAACTTCCATCCGGCACTCAAATACACCTGGACCATTTCTGACACTTCCCTATCACTTTAAGAAAAGGAGTAAGCCATAAGAACAGAGACGAGGAAAATCTTTTTCTCACAGAGGGTGGTGAGTCTGTGGAATTCTCTGCCTCAGAGGGTGGTGGAGGAAGGTTCTCTGGATGCTTCCAAGAGAGAGTTAGATAGGGCTCTTAAAACTAGCGGAGTCAGGGGATATGGGGAGAAGACAGGAACGGGGTACTGATTGGGGATGATCAGCCATGATCACATTGAATTGCGGTGCTGGCTCAAAGGGTCAAATGGCCTACTCCTGCACCTATTGTCTATTGTTTATTGTCATTTCTTGACCTCATTATCTCCATTGCAGGTGATAGACTTTTGACCGACATCCACTATAAACCCACTGACTCCCATGGCTATCTAGACTACACTTCTTCCCACCCTGCTTCGTGTAAGGACTCCATCCGCTACTCCCAATTCCTCCGGCTACGCCGCATCTGCTCCCAGGATGAGGTGTTCCACACCAGGGCATCGGAAATGTCCTCATTCTTCAGGGAACAGGGGTTCCCCTCCCCTACCATAGATGAGGCTCTCACCAGAGTCTCTTCAATACCCCGCAACACTGCTCTCTCTCCCCATCCCCCCACTCGGAACGAAGGCAGAGTCCCCCTAGTCCTCACCTTCCACCCCACTAGCCGTCACATACAACAAATAGTCCTCCGTCATTTTCGCTACCTCCAACGTGACCCCAATAGTCGCCACATCTTTCCATCTCCCCCCCTGTCTACTTTCCACAAAGACCGCTCCCTCCGTATCTCCCTGGTCAATTCTTTCCTTCCCACCCACACCACCCCCTCCCCGGGCACTTTCCCTTGCAACCGCAGGAGATGCTACATATGTCGCTTTACTTCCCCCCTCGATTCCATTCAAGGACCTAAGCAGTCGTTCCAGGTGCGACAGAGGTTCACCTGCACCTCCTCCAACCTCATCTATTACATCCGCTGCTCTAGATGTCAGCTGATCTACATCGGTTAGACCAAGTATAGGCTTGCTGATCGTTTCGCCGAACACCTCCGCTTGGTCCGCATTAACCAACGTGTCTCCCTGTGCCTCGGTGCTTCAGCTCCTCCTTCCATTCTGAATCCGGCCTTTCTGATCTGGGCCTCCTCCATGGCCAGAGTGAGCAACACCGGAAATTGGAGGAGCATCACCTCATATTCCGCTTGGGCAGTCTGCACCCAAGCGGCTTGAACATTGACTTCTCCAATTTCCGTTAGCCCTTGCTGTCTCCTCCCTTCTCAGCTCTCCCTCAGCCCTCTGGCTCCTCCTCTTCCTTTCGTCTTCCCGCCCCCCCCCCCCAGCCCTCTGGCTCCTCCTCTTCCTTTCGTCTTCCCGCCCCCCCCCCCCATTCCTGCATCAGGTCTGAAGAAGGGTTTTGGCCCGAAACGTTGCGTATTTCCTTCGCTCCATCGATGCTGCCGCACCTGCTGATTTTCTCCAGAATATTTGTCTACCTTCGATTTTCCAGCATCTGCAGTTCCAACTTGAGCAACATTAAAGAGACTAGACATTGTTGGACAAAGGGCCTGGTGCTGTGCTGTACTATATCAAATTCTGTCCTTTGCAGCAGTTCCTCAAGGTGGAGCAGTGGTGCAGTAATAGGTGCTCGTGTCTCACTGCTCTGGCAACCTGAATTTAATCCTGACCTTGCGTGCTCGCTGTGTGGAGTTTGTGTATTCCTTCACAGGATGCACAATGTCTGTAAGCTCTGGAGCAGTAGGTGATTACAAGGAATGTAATAATACGTCTCCCTCATTTAAACGGGCAAGCAGAAAGTCCTTCAGACATTGCTCTAGGTGGTAGTCAAAAACATCACAGAGTGCTTAATACCAAGAGCATTTCTCTGAGCCATATCTATTGTAACTCAATTACTACAGTTAATGCACTGCAATTCACTATCCTTCTGATTCAAATTCACCATGTTTCTGCCTCCTGTAATGCCAAACAATGCATCTGAACTATCCTAATGTAATGTACCATTCTTCTACACAGAGCCATGTGATTGTGCATGTGTATCTGTTTGCCATTCAAGCCTATTTGACATTAACTCCTTGAATTCCTAAATTTCAACAATGATTTTAACTTCAAATAGCTGTCGACGGTCCTTTTGGCTCATTCACCTGAACCTGTAAAATTGGCTTTTCCTAATTTAGAGCTTCTACTTCAGTTTATCACTGGCATTACCTTAACTATGTTAAATGTTACTGAATGATGATTATTGCCCCCCAGTATTCTCAATGTTACCTTTTCCACTTTCCCAGGGTCTTTCCTAAAAAGTAAGTCAAGATAATCATCTTCCTGCATGATACACATATTGTTGGGGATATAAAAAAGGCATTACTCTTGCCAGACTATGTCCATATGGTATTGAGCACACACCTGGTTTCAAAATACCAATCAACCAAGATCTATTTTCTTGGTGTCAATGCTGCAGCCAAGATCTTTGTTGAAGTCCTCATAATGTTCAGAACAGGCTTTGCTGTTTTGCCACTTGAATACCCCATCCCACTCCTACTCTGAACTATCTGCCTGTGGCCTGTTGCACTGTAAAGAGGTCCAATAGAAGCTTGAAGAATTGCACCTCTTCTGCCTGGGCATATTGCAGCCTTCATGCTTCAATGTTGATTTCTCCAACTTTTCTGTTTGTATCAGAAGTGACCATTTCTGCCTGCCATCATTTTGGCTGTTTTTCTTGTTGTATTATTATTGTCCAAATGCTGGGCAAGTACCATATTCTTACTGGTAGCCGCACATAAGTCAGACAAAGCAACATAATGTTTACTAACTGCCACATTAAGTCAATAGTGATATTTCCCATTAAGTCAATAGAGATATTTCCCATTTATTTTCCACCAGGAAGAGAAAGTGTCTGAGGAGTCAGGTGGGGAAGCATTTTGGGAACAGTGGCCGTAGTTCTATAAGTTGTAGCAGTTTGTCCAGTGATATTACTCCTATTAATATCACAACACATGCTTAGTTCAACTTTTTATATGCTGCACACTATAAAAAATTATAAATATTATACAGTGGTATGGTGAAGTTTCCAGTCAACCATTGAATTTACTGGAATCTTGGGAAACAGGCACTGTTGTGTTTAATGGAAGTGCGAGAAATGGGGTGCCAGTGAGTTTAAAGCAAGCATGGGAAACAGAGTCCAGGAGAGAGTAAAATGAATGTGGGGTTGATGTGGTATTGAATGAGCTCTCCTAAAGTCTACAATCAATTCCACTGTCTTAAGAGCATTGAGCTCTAGGTTGTTGCTACGGCAGCAGGACGCCAGCTGTGACACTTCCTGTCTGTAGGCAGATTCCTCCCAATCCTGGATCAGTCCAATCAGGGTTGTGTCGTCCGCAAACTTGAGAAGCTTGACTGAGGTGTCTGTGGAGATGCAATCATTGGTGTAGAGAGAGTAGAGGACAGGAGAGAGTACGCAGACTTGCGGTGCTCATATGCTGAGCGTTTGCGGGTCCGAGATGAGCTTTCCCAGCCTCACATGCTGCTTCCTGTCTGTCAGGAAGTTGGTGATCCACTGACAGAGGGGTTCGGGCACAGTCAACTGGGAGAGTTTGGAGTGTAGTAGCTCCGCACAATGGTGTTAAATGCAGAGCTAAAATCAACAAACAAGATCCTCGCATGGGTCCCCTGGCGGTCTAGGTGCTGTAGGATGAAGTGCAGGCCCAGGTTGACTGCATCATCCACAGATCTATTGGCCCGATATGCAAACTGCAGAGGGTCCAGCAGAGAGTTTGTGATATATTTCAGCTTGGCCAGCACAAGCCTTTCGAGTGTCTTCATGACTACGGAGGTAAGTGCGACAGGCCTGTAGTCATTAGGATAAGTAATCCTTGCCTTTTTGGGTATAGGGACAATAGTAGAGACTTTGAATCAGGCAGGGACAGTACATGTTTGCAGGGACTGGTTAAAAATGTCTGTATGGACCGGTGAAGACTGGTTAAGCACAGAGCTTAAGAGTAGAGTGGGAAACATTGTCAGGTCCTGGAGATTAGGTGTAGGTGTGAAGTGGTGAATGGGAAGGAGAGGGCGCAGGGTCCATTCTTTGTAGACTGGAGTCTGGCTGTGTTGGTTGGGGAGGGGGGGAGGGGGTACCAGGGTTATGTTTCTGATTTTCAAACCTGCAGTAAAACTCATTCAGGTCGTTGGTCAGCTGGCGATTGTCCAAAGAGCAGGGGGCTTTCCTCTTGTAGCTGGTAATTTCTTGCAAGCCCTTCCAAACTGAAGAAGAGTCACTAGCTGAAAACTTGCTCCTCAACTTCTCAGCGTACCTTTCCTTGACAGCTCTGATTCCTCTTCTCAGCCTGTACCCGACCTGCCTGTCGAGGTCTGCATCCCCGCTCCAGTAGGCCTCCTCTTTAGACCGTCGGAGCTGTCTGAGTTCTGCAGTAAACCAGGGCTTGTTGTTGTTGAATCATGTCCGGGTCTTATTTTGGGCACCATATATGACAAAGGATATGCTGGCTCTGGAGAGGGTCCAGAGGAGGTTTGCAAGAATGATTCCAGGAATGAGTAGGTTAACGTATGATGAGCGTTTGTCGGCACTGGGCCTGTACTCGCTGGAGTTTCGAAGAATGAGGGACCTCATTGAAACATACAGCATAGTGAAAGGCTTGGATAGAGTGGAGATGTATTTCGGTGCTCACAATCACGACGCCAGAGACAAAGTCGTGGAAACACGAAATGCGTTTATTTACGAGTCTGCAGAGCCGGGTGCCTCGCCAAACCGAGACACCCCGAGCCCAAGGAATACCCTCCCCTTATGTAACACAATTTCGCTGAATCATCCTCCCCTTCTGGTTCCTTCCAACCAGAGCACTGAGGTACTCAATCTTCCTGTAACGCCCAGGGTGCTTCCCAGATCATACATCGCATGTTCACGGTAATTAGCAGTTTCCCGATCAGGGGCGTATATGCAAAATTCACTCACCTCATTAAACAAGCACAGTATTTATCCACATGACTCATTATTCCCCCTTAGCCTAGTAGCCAGTTTCTTGAGGTTACAGCTGCCTGTGCAATCTCCTCCTGTCTTTGTGCACTGCGTTATCAGTGCTTTCTCAAGGACAGTGGTGGTTTAATCATCCGGTCCTTCACAATCCACCCTTTTTCTTTTGCTACGCATTCCCTGATTAAACTCCATTTTTAAACCCCTTCTGCTCCAATTGATGTAACATTCTCCTTATTTCCTCTCTCTGTGGATCCAGAACCTCCCCGGTCGCATTATCATTATTTTCTGTACCTCCCCTTTTGTTCCAATGAGCATCGCTACAGCCTGCATCTGGCTTATGCTCCTGGTTATATTCCTTCACCACCTGGGTCCCATCCCCCATTGCCTGGCTTTCCGTAAGCAAAGCAATCTCTCTCCTCTGGGGCAAGTTCTATACATCCTCATTCCTGAGTACCCCAAATTCTGCACTAAGTAATATTCTACTCCCCCCTCCTTACAACTGGTTCTGGTTCTATGAGTATAACAGGAGTCATGCACATAAGAATGATAGGTAAAGGACCTTCTGGTTTATCCGCCATTACTGATGGGGCGGTAACATTTATCACAATCGTCCATACATTTACTTACAGTGACGACCATCATTAGTACAAGTGCCCAGCACTGCATTTTAATCTTTTAGTTCAATCGTTCTTTCTCAAAGATCAGGGTCAGTGGTTTCTTTCCTTGTCTCACTGTCCAATCCTCCTCAGCCGGAGGTTCCACTGGTCCCTTTATTCGCACTGCGTGTGTCCACCCTTTTTCTTTCGTCCGCACTGCTGTTTCCGTGGTCAATAGTACCAAATATGGACCAGTCCAACGGGGTTGCAACTTTTCTTCCTTCCACGATTTTACAAGAACCCAGTCTCCCGCTTTCACAGAATGGATTGGAAAGTCGAGAGGGGGACTCTGTGCCAACAGCCCCTTGGCTTTTAATTCTGTAAGAGAACGAGATACTGCCAGTAAATAGTTCCTCAGGAATACATTACTGCCCTCTATGGTGGGTATTCCTTCTATCTGTCCCAAATAAGGTAACCCAAACAACATTTTGTAGGGGGATACTGCTATATCCTTCCGTGGAGCAGTTCGAATTCTAAGCAAGGCTATTGGCAAGCACTTAGTCCAGGGCAGTCTAGTCTCCTCCATTAATTTGGAAATTTGCGTCTTCAAGGTGGCATTCATCCTCTCCACCATTGCGGAGCTCTGTGGATGCCAGGGAGTATGCAACTTCCATTTTATCCCTAGGGTATCGCAGATGAGCAAATGGACCTTTGTGGTGAAATGGGTTCCTCGATTCCTTGAGAGATTCGATGATTCCATAACGCGGGATTATTTGTTCCAACAGAATTTTGGCTACTACCTGAGAAGTGGCATTTACTGGCGGGAACACTTCCACCCAACGGGTAATGTGGTCCACCACCACTAGGAGGTATTTCCATTTCTGTATCCTGGGAAGTTTGGTAAAATCTACCTGTATTCTCTGGAATGGCCTGATGGCTAACTGCTGCCCTCCTCCTGGCGCTGCCCTCACCACTTTCTTATTTACCTTCTGACAGATCACACAGCTTGATACTGCTTGTTTAGCCAAAGTGTATATCCCTCTACAAGCATACGTACCTAAAAGAGTATCACATAACGCCTGAGCCCCCCAGTGTGAATGGGAATGTAATCTTCCCAATAATTCTCTGATAACCTCCTTATTTAGCCGTTGCTTCCCATCCGGTGTCCACCATCGTCCATCTTCTGTCATTTTAGCTCCCACCTCGTTCATCCTATCTATCTCGAATTTGGAGAACACGGGTATCAGGTGAAATCTGGGACGCATTGGTGATAATTTTCGTGTTGATCAGGTGAACACGAAAATCAGAAGTGTCGGTATTACAGTATTACAGTTGAGCAAAGGGGACTATGGAGGCATGAGGGAGGAGCTGGCCAAAGTTGACTGGAAAGAGACCCGAGCAGGGATGACCGTGGAACAACAATGGCAGGTATTTTGAGGAATAATGCAGGATCAGTTCATTCCAAAGAGGAACAAAGATTCTAAGGGGTGTAAGAGGCGACCGTGGCTGACAAGGGAAGTCAAGGACAGTATAAAAATAAAACATAACAAGTATAACATAGCAAAGATGAGCGGGAAACCAGAGGATTGGGTAACTTTTAAAGAACAACAGAAGATAACTATAAAGGCAATATGGGGAGAAAAAATGAGGTACGAAGGTAAGCCAGACCAAGAATATAAAGGAGGATAGTAAAAGCTTCCTTAGGTATGTGAAGAGGAAACAATTAGTTCAGTCAAATGTGGGTCCCTTGAAGACAGAAACAGATGAATTTATTATGGGGAACAAGAAGATGGCAGACAAGTTGAACAGGTACTTTGGATCTGTCTTCACTAAGGAAGACACAAACAATCTCCCAGATGTACTAGTGGCCAGAGGCCCTAGGGTGATGGAGGAACTGTAAGAATTTCACGTTAGGCAGGAAATTGTGTTGGGTAGACTGATGGGACAGAAGGCTGATAAATCCCCGGGGCCTGATGGTGTGCATCGCAGGGTACTTAAGGAAGTGGCTCTTGAAATCTGGGACGCATTGGTGATAATTTTCCAATGTTCTATAGATTCAGGATCAGTTCCTGTAGATTGGTGGATAGCTAATGTTATCCCACTTTTTAAGAAAGGAGGGAGACAGAAAATAGGGAATTATCGACCAGTTAGCCTGACGTCGGTGGTGGGGAAGATGCTGGAGTCAATTATAAAAGATGAAATAGCGGCACATTTGGATAGCAGTAACAGGATTGGGCTGAGTCAGTATGGATTTACGAAGGGGAAATCATGTTCTAGAATTTTTTAAGGATGTAATGAGGAAAATGGACAAGGGAGAGCCAGTAGATGTAGTGTACCTGGACTTTCAGAAAGCCATTGATAATGTCCCACATAGGAGATTAATGTGCAAAATTAGAGCACATGGTATTGGGGCTAGGATACTGACATCGACAGAGAAGGGTCTCAACCCGAAACATCACCTATCCCTTCATTCCATAGATGCTGCCTCACCAGCTGAGTTACTGTAACACTTTTGTCTACCTTGGACAGAGAATTGGTCAGCAGACAGGGAACAAAGAGTAGGGATTAGCAGGTCCCTTTCAGAATGCCAGGCAGTGACTAGTGGGGTACCACAAGGCTCGGTGCTAGGACCGCAGCTATTTACAATATACAAAATGATTTGCATGAAGGGATTAAAAGTAGCAAATTTGCAGATGACACAAAGCAGGGTGCCAGTGTGAACTGTGAGGAGGATGCTCTGAGGATGCAGGGTGACTTGGACAGGTTGGGTGAGTGGTCAGATGCATGGCAAATGCAGTTTAATGTGGTTAAATGTGAGGTTATCCACTTCGGTGGCAAGAACAGAAAGGCAGATCATTATCTGAATGGTGTCAAGCTAGGAAAAGGGGAAGTACAATGAGATCTGGGTGTTCTCACTGAAAGTAAATATGCAGGTACAGCAGGCCAGGGCCAGCCTTAAGCCGATTGGAATAACTTCTCCCAATAGGGTCCCGCGCCTAAGGGGGCCCCGCGCTAATTTCTGTATTTCGTACGAAATACGAACTTGCGTTGTTAAATACAGATTAAAAAAAACACATTTGCCTTGTTAAAAACGAACATGGATAAAAACTGCTGCACCGGCCATCAGACAAAAATGATTTGTTAACTACCACTGTTAGTACTTGTTAACAGCCAGTAGTTAACATGTAGTTATACAATGTGTGATCAATGCATCAATCCACATTCCTCAGTAATTGTGTTTTGACCAAGTATTAATGACGCCGCGTTCCTTTGAATAAAACTCAAGGGAGTTCCTCACATTTACTGAGGAATGTAGATCGATGTATTGATGACACATTGACAATTTCTTAAAACTCACTTCATGAATGAGGGCTCTGGACCGCGAGCACAGGCTTCTTCTTGGTGTTCAGGTAAAGTCATTCACCAACCGGCCCATGTTGTGTCTCTCTGTCTTTCACTCTCTCCCTCCCTCTCTCTCTCTCGTGCACTCTCTCTCTCATTCCCCATCTTGTCTCTCCCTTGCTCTCTCACTTCCTCTCTCTCACCCTGTTGTCTCGGCATTCCCGGAATCATTTGACCTTTTGCGGTGACAGCTGCAACTGTTGGGGTGGGGGGGGGGGGGGGTGGTGGGTGGGTGGGGGGGAAAGACTCCTGGCCCATGGTGGACGAGAGTTCAGTTCAGTCTAAAGAAGGATCTTCTCTCCGGAGTCGCTGTGCTGCCTGTCCTGCTGAGTTATTCCTGCTTTATGTCTATCTTCAATTTCAGAGAAATAAAATTTCTCACGGGGGGCTTAGAAACATAGAAAATAGGTGCAGGAGTAGGCCATTCGGCCCTTCGAGCCTGCACCGCCATTCAATGTGATCATGGCTGATCATCCAACTCAGTATCCCATACCTGCCTTCTCTCCATACCCCCTGATCCCTTTAGCCACAAGGGCCACATCTAACGCCCTCTTAAATATAGCCAATGAACTGGCCTCAACTACCTTCTGTGGCAGAGAATTCCAGAGACTCACCACTCTCTGCGTAAAGAATGTTTTCCTCATTTCGGTCCTAAAGGAATTCCCCCTTATCCTTAGACTTGACCCCTTGCTCTGGACTCCCCCAACAAATACCGTCTTATACCGTCTACCCCCCTTCCTTCCCAACCTCAGCCTCACAGACCTTAGAGCACCCCTAGTTCCTTAAACTCATTTCCATCACTGTTCATGTTGCACTTATAATGCAGAGACCAGGCTTGAAGTGATTTTGTGATAATGGGTGCTATGGAAAATGGCCCGATTCCATGGCAGAATTGTTTCCACAGCAGCCTGAAGCACTTCAGCCTCTTAGCTCTGTGATCAGTTGTTTCAAGATTTATACTGCTGTTGGACTGAAACCAGCTCTTTATCTTTTTATTTCACGTTGTCTGCAGCTTTGGTGGCATTACCAGTTAACCACTGATTTATTTTCAAATGGTCAGTGCAAAGTCTGCCTTCTTAAAAACTGATATTGCTGCCAAAAGTGACTTGCTGCGTGAAAATGGGCATTTGTAAAAATTAACCCCAGTGTCTTCTGAGCTACTTGTTACTGTATTATTCAATATTCTTGCTAATTGTCGTATTAGCATTTCAATGCTGCGTGTGCTTCAGCATCTGACCATCCATTAGTTAGATCGCAGTGGAACATAGTATTAAAACACAAGCAACTGCAGATGCTGCAGATCTTGAGCAAAATAAACAAACTGCTGGAGGAATATTGAGTCACACCATTTAGTGAAACTACCTAACAAAGGGATGCTCTTTGGAGGCGAATAGTCACTTCCTGACTAACTGCTGACTTTTTTTAACGCGCAGAGTGCAATGGTTATTGCAATCGCTGCTGGTTCGTTGATCGTATTGCTAGATATGAACTGTTTTGGGAGAGAAAAATGTCCTGGTCTGCCCGTGGCAGACTAAACATGTTAAACAGAGATTGGTCAGATACTGAGCTTTACTCATTGAGAAATCATGTGAAATAATCACTAAATTTTATTTTAAATGAATGTACCTGCATGTTATACTGTTTAGTTTGGAGATACAGCGCAGATAGTCCACTGAGTTCGCACCGACCAACGAGCCCCACACATTAACGCTATCCGACACACCCTGAGGATAATTTACAATTTTACCAGAGCCAATCGGCCTACAAACCTGGATGTTTTTGAAGTGTGGGGAGGAAACCGGAGATCCCGGAGAAAACCCGCATCAGTCACGGGGAGAATGTACAAACTCCGTGCACTCAGCACCCATAGTCATGATTGAACCCGGGTCTCTGGCCCCATGAGGCAGCAACTCTACCGCTGCGCCACCATACTGCCCGCACTGTTGAAGTGGCTTGTTACTTGTGTGTGACAACCTTGCTGCAAGATTCAGTGGGTTCATCCATTACAATGCAGGTACTACTTCTGTTCAAGTGGTACTTTCTGAATGAGTCCAGGAACAACGACGGTGGCCATGGTTAAGTGTAACTGAAGTAGCGCTACTCCCTCTTCACTTCCTGGAGTGCACCACTGGCTCACTATTGGTTGTGATGTTTGCTTTTCAAATATATTCAAGTATTCTGCCTGTCTTCCTCTTGCAAAAACGGAATGCATTAATAACATGTCTCAATCTCGTCGGGTTAGTTCACCTCATCAACTGCAACTGTCCAGAATGCAGCTTTCTTTCCTCCAGAATTTAGCGTCTACCTTTAAAATAAATCTGTGGTCCGCTGAAGAAACAACACGATAGACCACTCTGGAAGTGCAAGTTTTGCTGTACACTTCATACTGTAGAACACATCATAATACACTTTGAGTGAATTAATGGGGTTATATATATTTTTTAAATCTGTTGTCTAGAATTAATCGATACCCACCGTATATACCTTATATCAGATTTAAATCGGAATTCAGATTTTTTTGTTTTCCTATTTGTCAATTTTTTGTGCCCGATTATTTGGTGGCCAATCAACCGCTGTCTCTAAGGGGGTTGCGTCCAATCACATAATGCAGTTTAATGGTAATTAGCAGCTACGGTAAAGGTTGGAAGCCAGCGGAGGTACTGACAGACAGATGGGAGCAGGAGATATTAAGACAGTGTATAATTCATAGCACCTCAGTGTACAATTTCATAATATATACTAAATAACAGGGCTGACAGACCTTGGTTGGGAACCTCCGGCTCACCAAAATTGTTCCCAATTGGGCCCCACACCTCCTAAGGCCGGCCCTGCAGCAGTCAATGAAGAAATCTAATGGCATGTTGGCCTTCATAACAAGAGGAGTTGAGTATAACAGCTAAGAGCTCCTTCTGCAGTTGTACGGGGCCCTAGTGAGATCACACCTGGAGTATTGTGTGTAGTTTTGGTCTCCAAATTTGTGGAAGGACATTCTTGTTATTGAGGGAGTGCAGCGTAGGTTCACGAGGTTAATGCCCGGGATGGCGAGACTGTTATATATTGAAAGAACGGAGCGACTGGGCTTGTATACTGTAGAATTTAGAAGGATGAGAGGATATCTTATTGAAACATATAAGATTATTAAGGGAGTGGACACGCTAGAGGCAGGAAACATGTTCCCGATGTTGAGGGAGTCCAGAACCAGGGGCCACAGATTAAGAATAAGGGGTAGGCCATTTAAAACGGTGATGAGGAAAAACTTTTTCACACAGAGTTGTGAATCTGTGGAATTCTTTGCCTCAGAAGGCAGTGGAGGCCAATTTTCTGGATACTTTCAAGAGAGAGTTAGAGAGAGCTCTTAAAGATAGCGGATTCAAGGGATATGGGGAGATGGCAGGAACGGGGAACTGATTGTGGATGATCAGCCATAATCACAGTGAATGGTTCAAAGGGCCGAATGGCCTAGTCCTGCACCTTTTGTCTATTAACCTCAGTGGCATTTAAATTAAATGCCACTGAGGAATTTAAATTAAAGTGGTGTTCAGCCCAACCACTTGGAATCTCCCTATCTGATTGCATTATAAAACTATTTACTTCCTCTTTTGAAACACTATATATGGTATAAGAAGTCATAACAAGGTTTTCAAAATGAACAAGAGAAAGCAGAAAGCATGAGGTAAAAACCATATTTTCTGATGAAATTCTCTGTAAACACAGTTCTTATTTGAAGATTATCTGCTAATTTCCATAAACTAATGCCTGTTTCTTCAACAGTCAAGTTTTCGAATTAAGTAGATTATTAAAGATCTCTAAATGTTATAAAGTTTAGGATGTAACAAAGTATAGTTTAATTTTCACTACTTGTATTCTAAACTACGAATCTGTCAAAACGTACCCGAAATCTTTCCGTTATTTACTCTATAAAGGAAATAAAGGGGGTGGCAAAATGTCATAGGGATAGAGCTGCTTCCTGACAGCGCGGTTTGTACCTTTGGTACGGAGTTTGTAGTGTTTCCCTGTGATCGCGTGGATTTTCTCCAGGTGCTCCTGTTTCTTCCCATACTCCAGAGTGTACAGGTTGGTTGGTTAACATGAATTGGTGACCTTTCTCCAGAGATGCTGTCTGACATGCTGAGTCACTCCAAGCTGTTGTGTCCATCTTCGATTTGAACCAGCATCTGCAGTTACTCTTCCCACACAGGTAAATTGGCTTCAGTAAAATTGTAAATTGTCCCTAGTGTTGGTGTATCCTGGTCGCTGCGGACTGAGTGGGCCGAAGGGCCTGTTTCTGCGCTGTATCTCTAAAATCTAAAGATCAGCAGGGCTTTACACCGGTCAATGCTTTTGCTTCATTACTGTCCATGTTAGGCAACATATATATATATATATTGTAATTTCTATCATTGGCTTGATTAAGAGATTTAGTGTGACATAATGACATGCTGTACTCGAGAAAAGGGAAAAAAATTGAATTCCAAGATCATTTCAATGGATCGATCAATAGTGTTATTTGTCACATGTGCAATTGCACAGTTGAAAATATTTTTTGCACAGGCATTTTTGGCGCTGTAGTTCAGTCCGCTCTGCCGAGTGTGCTTCGAGTACTGGAGCAGTTCCCGCAAACCGACGGACATCTATTTTCCTCGCCCCGTTAACCAAAGATTATGCCGTTAACTTTATGACCTGGGACGCCTCCCGCAGCCGACCTTGAAGGGCCCCACTCCTTGAGCCTGCCGTCTCCGGCTCCCTCCCGGTCCAAACGAGCCTTCGGGCGGGCAAGATATTTTTAACATTCATGTTGGAAAATATGATATCCCTTTTAGTAAGCAAAACCAACTATGTTTGAGGGCAAAGATCCATGGATTCTTAATTACATCTATCCATTCACTTCAGTCTGTACTACATTTTAGCACTTTAAGTGGAAGTCAACAAAACATCGAGAACGTCAGTGCTTTACATTTATTTGTTTCAAATATTTAAACTCGTATTAATCTTTGATATCAATTTAGAGCAAAGTTTTGTAACTTAAAATGCATGACCAAGTAGGATCCCATTGTTCAAGATTTTCAAATGGAGTCTTTAAAAATGAAAGTGGCAGAACCTCTGTCAAACGATCTTTTCCAACATGAGTGTTCGAATTATTTTTGATTTATTGCTAATGTTCTTTCCAGTAAGTACATAGAGAATAAATATAATTCTATTTTTATGGCATAAAATATGTAACATTGATTTTAAATGTAACTGGACCAAGTGGGACCCGTTGGTTGGGTGGGGGTCTGCGGCGTCATACACACACTGACAACCCTCCACACACACTAACCACCTCCCCGTGATATTATACAAATATTATTAATTTGCTCCTTTTACCCCATTCCCCGTCCTATTCACTCACGCAAAGCCCCCAACTCGCATGGGCGGCGGGAGAGAGGGAGAGAGGGGGAGCGAGAGAGAGAGAGAGAGGGAGGGAGAGGGAGGGGTCAGAGAGAGAGAGAGAGAGGGAGGGGGCAGAGAGAGAGAGAGAGAGAGAGAGAGAGGGCAGAGAGAGAGAGAGGGGGGGGGGAGAGAGAGAGAGGGAGCAGAGAGAGAGGGCAGAGAGAGAGGGGGGGCAGAGAGAGAGAGGGAGCAGAGAGAGAGAGGGCAGAGAGAGAGGGGGGGGGCAGAGAGAGAGGGCAGAGAGAGAGAGGGAGGGCAGAGAGAGAGGGAGGGCAGGGAGAGAGGGAGAGGGCAGAGGGAGAGGGCAGAGAGAGATGGAGAGAGCAGAGAGAGAGGGAGAGGGGAGAGGGGAGAGGGAGAGGGCAGAGAGAGAGAGGGCACAGAGAGAGAGAGAGAGGGAGAGGGAGAGGAGGCAAGGGCGAGAGAGAGGACCCGACCCGAGGACCTGAGAGCTCGGCCGCTCCAGTACAGGGCCCGACTTGCTCGTTCTTTCTGCGTGTTTTGAATAACGGGGGGGAGGGGGGTGACATCAATCACAGTGTGAGAGAACAGCGTGCGAAGCAGACCATTGTGACGTCATCAGTGAAAGGAAACAACAGGAAAAATGTCCACCGGAATATGTAAATATTTTATCATTACCTCATCGTTTCTTCGCGAAGATGTGATAACAAACAAACAAACATACAAACAAACACACACATACACATACAAGATCAGACTCTTAATAGTTATATGATATGATATCTATCACTTCACGAAAGTTTAAGCTTAAGTGTTGAATCACCCACTGAGTAATTTACATTAATTCACGTGGTTTAAGACCAATATGCTTAGGGTTGGACTTTTCTGACTTTTGGCTAAAAGCAATTTGGCAATATTTTCTAATTAGCACGATATAAATAACATTGGTTGATGTCTTTAGAACTCTTTACTGGAAATGCTGATATGTTATAATCATCATCATATGATTAATCAAACCACTTGCCAAGATTCATGCCAAGTCTCAAATGTCATGAGAAATCACCAAAATGGTCTCAAAATGAATGAGAAAAAAGGGTTTGATATGAGATAATAAACTTTTATTTAAAATCATTTTAACTTATTCTTGTATTATTTAAATTGTTATTTAAAACATTTCCATTTTGAATTTCAAGGGATGAGGAATTTTTATAATTATGTGATACATGTTTTTTTATGAATAAAGTTTCCTGAAAAATGTTGTTTATTGGAAAACGAAATTATCTGAGGTGACTGGTAACTACATGAATGTTCACTTAGTCAGTTGAGTAATAACCTGCCTGGTTTGCCAAAGGTTATATTCTCAGGGTGAATAAAAATAATTTCATTTTCTGAAAGTTTAAATAAAAGTAATAATAATTTGAAATGTTTTGATACCCTCAAATCATGACTGTTTAACACTCAAGTGTTGAATTACACTGAGACAATTAAATAAAATCAGACACGTTTTAACCAATCTGCAGGTTATTGCAACTTTTCGCTGAAAACAATTTTGCATATTTTATAACTGACATATTGCACCGATTAATTTCTTTAGAATCTTTTACTAGAAGATTTTACTTTTTACAAGTCAGCATGGATTTATGAAGGGGAAATCCTGCTTGACTAATTTTCTGGAATTTTTTGAGGATGTGACAAGTAAAATGGATGATGGAAAGCCAGTGGATGTAGTGTATCTGGACTTTCAGAAAGCCTTTGATAACGTCTCACACAGGAGATTAGAGGGCAAAATTAGAGCACATGGTATTGGGGGTAGGGTATTGACATGGATAGAAAATTGGTTGGCAGACAGGAAACAAAGAGTAGGGATTAACAGGTCCCTGTCAAAATGGCAAGCAGTGGCGAGTGGAGTGCCGCAAAACACGGTGCTGGGGCCGCAACTATTTACAATATATATTAACGATTTAGATGATGAAATTAAAAGTAACACTAGCAAACTTGCAGATGACACAAAGCTGGGTGACAGTGTGAACTGCGAAGAGGATGCTAGGAGATTGCAGGGTGACTTGGACAGGTTGAGTGAGTGGGCAGATGCATGGCAGGTGCAGTATAATGTAGATAAATGTGAGGTTATCCACATTTTGGTGGCAAGAACAAGGAGGCAGATTATTATCTCAATGATGTCAGATTAGGAAAAAGAGAAGTGCAATGAGACCTGGGTGTCCTTGTACACCAGTCACTGAAAGTAAACTTGCAGGTACAGCAGGCAGTGAAGAAAGTTAATGGCCTTCATAACAAAAGAAGTTGAGTATAGGAGCAAAGAAGTCCTTCTGCAGTTGTACATGGGCCTGGTGAGACCACATCTGGAGTATTGTGTGCAGTTTTGGTCCCCTAATTTGAGGAAGGACTTCCTTGCTATTGAGGGACTGTAGCGTAGGTTCACGAGGTTAATCCCTGGGATGAGGAAAGAGTGGAAAGACTGGGCTTGTATTCACTGGAATTTAGAAGGATGAGGGGGGATCTTATAGGAACATATAAAACTATAAAAGGACTGGCAAGCTAGATGCAGGAAATATTTTCCAAATGTTGGGGGAGTCTAGAACCAGGGACCACAGTCTAAGAATAAACAGGAGGCCATTTAAAACTGAGATGAGAAAAAGCTTTTTCACCCAGAGAGTTGTGAATTTGTGGAATTCCCTGTCACGGAAAGCAGTGGAGGCCAATTCACTGGATGAATTTAAAAGAGAGTTAGATAGAGCTCTTGGGGCTAGTGGATCAAGGGGTATGGGGAGAAGGCAGGCACAGGTAACTGATTGTGGATGATCAGTCGAATGGCCTCCTCCTGCATTTATTTTCTATGTTTTTTGTTTCTATGTGTGATATGTTTTAATGTTTAAGCTAAATGATGAATTAATCAATTGTTGAACAGATGTTACAGATGTTATTCAACAGCAACAATGTGGTTCTATAAATCACCTGGCTTCTATACTTGGCTTTAATTGCGTAAGATTATTGTCAGGTGAAGAAGACAAAAACAATTCCACACTTATTTGGTAAGTTGATCTATAATTTGAGCATATGAAAGGCATGTTTTGCCTTTTTAAAGTGATAAATAAGATTCCGTTTTCCGTTTTAGATTGTGCTTTAACTATAAATTGTTTCCATTTTCTTCTTCGCAAAACTATTTCCAAAGCTAAATACATTAAATGTTTTAAAGTAAAAATTGCAAATACATTACCTGTACATGACAGGAATTAAGCTAACTTTGTTTTCATTACATGAATCCAAGTTAAGAATTCAAATATTTATAATTTACTTCACTCTTTTTAATACTTTCAGTTTTAGCTGCGACTGGTAAAATAATAATCATTGCTTAAATTGTAAAGACAATAAATTTTACATTTTCAGTGACAACAGGGGGACCTCATTGAAACGTACCGAATAGTGAAGTCTGGATAGAGTGGATGTGGACAGGATGCTTCCACTAGTGGGATAGTCTAGGACCAGAGAGCATTGCCTTAGAACAAAAAGACATGCCTTTAGAAAGGAGATGAGGAGGAATGATGAATCGGTGGAATCCGTTGCTACAGAGGGTTGTGGAGGCCAAGTATATGAATTTAGTTAGTATATTGTCACATGTACCGAGATACAGTGAAAAGCTTTTGTTGCATGCTAGATTGCCAGATTCTTGATTATTATGGGTATCAGGGGTTATGGGGAGAAGGAAGGAGAATGGGTTTGAGAGGGAAAGATAGATCAGCCATGATTGGGCTGAATGGCCTAATTCTGCTCCTATAACTGTTGAACTTACCTGGTTGGGATCGTCATATGTATTCATTAATAAAGGATCTATTAATCTATTTTCTCACTTTAATGAAGGAGTTGACAGATCACAGACATAATCAGGTGGGGTTGTATTATATACATATAAATTCAGTGGCTACCTGTGGTTAAGGTTAGATCTGAGTTCTGACAATGGTGTCTGATTACGAAAGGGAGTTTAGAGTCAGAGCGGAAACAGGAAACAGCAAGGTAACAGTCGCTGCAGCATTTATATCAGAGCATCTTGTAACAATTGTCCATACTCTTCACCAGTAATTCAAAGAAATATGATGTAATTTTTTTTTGCTGCATAACACGATTCAACAAAAACAAGAGTGCTCATGGTATCTGACAAGCAAATATCTCAAAAAAATGATCATTTTGTTTTATTATCATTTGAGCAATAGGTTCAAAAGGTGGAAAATGGAAAAAAACGATGAAGATATAGCTATTATCGGAATAGGATGTAACTTTCCTGGAGGTAAGGAAAATATCAAAGGAAAACTAAACTTTCAGCAACATTACTGAATATGATTGACAAATTAGGGCTGATTTTTCCAGCGCTCAGAAAATTGAAAAGTTCTCGAAAGTCAATGACGTACCTATAATGGACACAGAGAATTTTCTGTCCCCTTAGTTTGGTCAGTCTGTGGTACCCCCTGCCCATTTTTCATGTCTTTAAGAACACTGGTGATTCTTATGGCTGTGTATAATACAATTAAAGCATGGCCAGTTAAAATCGAAGCATCAGATAGTTTTCACTTTATACACAATTATATATGTTGGGCATCGACTTTCATGGGTAGAATACTGAAGATGTTTATAGTTGACCAAAGTTAGTTTTATTGAATTAATGGATTTAAATAAATAGTGTCTTCTCCTCGATGGGTGGGTCTTTAGGTTTTACTGGGGATTCCAGGGAATTTTAAAAAAAAAATAATTTGCATATCCACTTCCAGAGAAAAAATACTTTTTCTCAGTATTTTCAGAATCTGCATAGATTGGCACATTAGCTTGTGGATCAATGCCAAGACAGCAGCA